>OU896719.1:10462223-10635209 GCA_918026855.4 Phaedon cochleariae | reverse complement strand
ACAGAACTCTATCGAACATATCCACCATCATATCTTTTTTAGTGATTTTGAAGCCCCTCTAGTACCTATATAGTGATAGTTACCCATAGTACCTGTATGAATTATTCTGTGATTTTCATGTACCTTTCGGATGAAACGAAAGTTCCTCACATATATTATTCATTTAGAACTATTAACAAAAGACTGTTTCCTTTCACACTGATGAAATTGGTGGCAATTTTTTTTTTTTTTATTTATTTATTTATTTACGGGAAACCCCATTACAAAAAAATATACATAAATATACATTTATTCATAGAGAATGAGCTTAAAACTAATAAATAAATATTCACTACATATTATATATGCCAGAAATTTCAAAACCCTTCAAAATATAGATCTGACAAGTGTTCTGAAGCTATTTAATGATCCATGAAGAATGCCTAAATCGGTTTCGTTAATTATTTTCAATGTTCTTTCAATGGGTGAATGTTGTCCATAATTTGTAGCATGGTGAGTTATTCGAAAGAGGTTTTTATTTCTTAAAGTTCTGTTTGGCACATTGAATTTAATTAACTCCAATAACTTCGGACACACAATAAATCCATTTATTAATTTGAAGATGAAACATAAGTCGTTGGTTAATCTACGATTTTTCAGAGTCTGCATCTTCAGATCATCAAGTATTGAAGCGTAATCATGGTTATGTATGGTTGTATTAAGTTTATATGCACAAAATCTTAAGAATTTGTTCTGAGTGCGTTCTAATGTATAATTATGTACTTGATAGAATGGTGACCAGACAATAGAGGCATAATCTAGGTGAGAAACTACCAGCGACATATACAACATCCTAACTGTATGGACAGAGAAAATGTTACAGTTTCTAAGAATGCACCCCAAAATCTTCGAAGACTTGATTGCCACATTATTAATGTGTTCCACAAAACTCATATTTTGTTCAAAAACCACTCCTAAGTCCCTCACTGATGACACAGATAAAAGTTCTTTATCTTTAATGTATTAAGAAGATTCATATTTCTTTTTTATTATGTAGAAGCTAATAAAAGTACATTTTTCAATATTTAGATATAGTTTATTTTTATCACACCAATTAATTAACCTATTTAGGTCTTCTTGTAGACTTTTTTCATCCATATATGAGTTAACAGGTCCATACAGTTTTAAATCATCAGCAAACAATAGATATTTACTATATATGGAGCAGTCGCCGATATCATTAATGAATAGGTTGAATACCTAGCAAGTAAAGCGAACCATACACTTCGGTTCTCTGAAAATGCCAGATAATGCAGCTACAGTTACCAACAAACTGATTCTTGATGAAATCATCAAGACTAGGAACGAACTCAAGAATTCTATTGAAGATAGTGAGGCGAGGTTGCTATTGAAATTAGAAGAAGCCAATGATAAAATAAATAAGCTTGAATTGGAAAACAAAATTTTGAAAGATAAAGTAGAGTATCTCGAGAGGGAGGCTAAAAGAAAGAATCTAATAGTATTCGGCCTGCAGAAAGCTAGTGATGAAATAACACCAGAATTCATCTGTAGCGAACTTGAAGAATTACTTGACGTCAGAGTAAATCAATCAGAGATAAGAGACCTCTATACCATAGGAATAGGCGAAAACCGTCCACTGAAAATCGAATTCGTAAATCATTTTATCAAAAGCAAAATTCTAAAGAATTGCAGCAAACTCAAGGGTACAAATATCAGGATCGCGAATGATCTCACTCTAAAGCAGAGACAGGACGGACAATTATTGAGGAAACATCTTACTCTCGCTCGTTTGAATGATAAGAATAGTAATTGTTTCATTAGAAGAAACAAACTCGTGGTAGACAACACATCATATTCACCAGAAGAACTTGAAAAATCTGATACAAACGAAGAGATAGTAGCAAAACCAAACAGTGCAACACCTATTCCTGAGGTACCAAACACCTCTATCAGAGGTAAGAAGCAAGACAAAGACATCCTACCCGTTGGACATAAACTCACAAGAAGCCGAACTGGACCAGGCTCAATGAATAGATCGTGATATTTGTTTCTCGATATCGCTTATTTTCTAGATTTTCCGCGATTATTGTTCCAATTTTCTATTTCTATTTGCATGTTACTATAATAAAATGATGCATTATTAATTCATGAACATTAGGTAATACACAAATCAAATGAAATGGATGATTATATCAATAATTTTGAAATTGAATCTATCAAAACATACATAGCGGAAAATACCAGAACATACAAAAAGCTTATCAATGAAAATGATGAATTCGAAGACTTCAGGATTTTTCATATGAGTATAAGAAGCATTTATAAAAACTTTGATGAGCTGCTAATTACTTTAAGCGAACTGGAAAATGACTTCGACCTAATCATACTAACTGAAACGTGGGGCATCGCTGATACTAGTCTATTCAATTTGACTAACTACATATTACTCTATAATGAAGGGAATCTCAATCAGAACGATGGTGTGGTAGTGTATATAAAAGAGACATTAGAATTTGAAAAACGTATTTTGAGTATCGGGCAAGTCAAGGCAATTGAAACAAAAATCGTTAAATATAACAAAACATTCCTTATCACAAGTATTTATAGATCACCTGCATCTTGCATAGACTCATTCATAACAGATTTGAAAACATATCAAACAGTTTGCGACAACGAAATCAATATGCACATTATCGTAGGAGATATGAATATCCACATCGTCAGAAGAAACTGAAACTTATCTGAATAATATGGCAGAGAATGGATTTTTATCAGCAATAAATGAACCAACTAGAGTGGAAGGCAATACTGAAACTTGTATAGATCACTTCTTCATAAAAATAATAATCTAAACGTGGACTACATTCCTATAGTGCTTCACAAACGAATAACTGATCATTACCCTATTGTCCTCAAGCTATCATTTTCTGAAAAACTCCAACAAAAAACCCACCCATCAAATCATAAATATTATCTTAATGAAAACAAGCTAGTCTCTATGCTAAGAACAGAAGACTGGCAAGACATGTATAGTTGTAACGAAATTAACGCGAGTTATACCAGCTTTGTTAAAAAACTAAAAACTTACATCAACAAATCTACTAATATGGTTAAACTAAAAAACAATGAAAAAATGCGAAAGCCTTGGATCACCAAAGGACTTATTAATTCTACTATAGAAAAAAAATCGACTGTTCAAAATTATGAAGAATCAACCAACCGCAAATAATGAAAATAATTTCAGAATATATCGCAACAGACTAACTGCAATCATCAAAGAAACAAAAAGGACATATTTTCAACGCAAAATAACTGGAGCAAAAAATAATTCCAAAGGCCTTTGGATGTGCGTTAAAGAAATATGTAGCTCAAAAACAAAAAAAGGAGGAATCATTGAGAAAATAAAAAATGAGAATGAAGATACAATAACCAATACGAAGCAAATCTCACAAGAGTTCATTAAATTTTTCACAAATATCGGAAAAAACCTCGCAAGTAAAATCCAACAAAACAACAACAGAAAATTCGAAGAACAACGCATTCCTAACTCTTTTTTTCTGCGAGGTACCACAGAAGAAGAGATAATTACAATAATACACTCACTGAAAAACAATAAATCGCCAGGACTAGATGGAATCAAGTCCGAAACCTTGAAACTTATTGTTAATGAAATCGCGAAACCAATTACTCATCTCATAAATAAGTCGTTTGAAACAGGAAAATTTCCAAATGAACTGAAAACAGCTGTCATAAAACCCCTATATAAAAAAGGAAGTAAGTTGGATATGGCTAATTATCGACCAATATCCCTAATTTCAAACATTGCAAAAATTTTCGAGAAAGTATTAAAACAAAGATTAGTTAACTTTTTAGACAGGTTCAACATTATTTCAAATAGGCAATATGGTTTCAGACAAGCCCGGTCGACACAAGACGCAATCGGTGAATCAACAACAAAACTATATAATGCATTGAACGATAAAAAACCGACTCTTTGTGTCTTTGTCGACCTGGCCAAAGCCTTTGATTCTGTCAGCCATATTCAACTTCTCCAAACGTTCGAGCAGGTTGGCATTCGCGGTACTCCACTGAGACTATTGGAAAACTATCTCACAAATCGTAATCAGTGTGTAAAAATCGGAGATGTATACAGCGATTACGAAGTAGTAGAATATGGAGTCCCCCAAGGAACGGTATTGGGTCCCATATTTTTCAATATCTACATCAATAATCTCTTCAGTTTGGATACAGAAGGTGACATAATGGGTTTTGCTGATGACACAGTCGTTCTGTACCAGGAGCAAAGTTGGACTATGTTGAAAAGTAAAGCTGAGAGAGATTTTACGAAAATCGCCGAATGGTTTGCATCCAAACTACTCACTGTTAACTTTGAGAAAACTCATTATGTCCCATTCGCTTCCTATAAAAACCATTTACCAGATTATAATGTACTTACTGTGAGAATAAATAATATACCAACCTACATCCAATCAGCTGAAAATATCAAATATTTGGGTATATATATTGACAGCCACTTGAAATGGAATGAACAAACACAGTATGTCACTAACAAAATCAGGAGTTTATTACCAAAGTTCAAATATCTGGTAGGAATACTCGATACTAACCAGCTAAAAATTTTGTACTATTCACTTGTAGAAAGTCACTTGTCATATGGAATAATAGCATGGGGGGGAACAACAGACACCCATATGCACAGCCTACAAACTGTACAAAAATATATTATAAAAATAATAATGAAAAAATGTCAAACCTACCCAACAGAACAACTATTTCACGAATCAAACTTGTTTGATCTCAAGCAACTATATTTCTATTCAGTTTTAATTAGACAACATACCCGCAAATCGGAACTGTTTGAGATTACCCATCAATATAAGACAAGATACCGATGTAATTCAGTTTCAGTACCAAAAGCTGAAAAAACGATATTTCAAAGATCTCTTGTATATCTAAGCCCGAAGTTTTATAATCACTTACCAGAGAATTTAAAGTCAATAAGACCAATGAATTTATTCAAAAACAAATTGAAAGCATGGTTGCATACAAACCCTAGAGAATATAGACATAATCTGATTAACCACTAATCAATTCATTACTGATTCTATTCACATTCATTATAACAATAAGAACAAACTATTTGAGTAGGTACCCCACAGAATCTAGTTGGATGAGCGGTCTCCACGTACAAGTTTTTCTTTTAGAGGAAAACTGCTTGTCTTTCAATATTCTAATTAATTATTATACTATACGCAGATACACTTATATCTATGAATAATTCTCTCTTTCAATTCGAAGTTTTGAATGCACATGCATCTACGAACAAGTCCTAAGACTTTTAGTAGATTATCAATATTTATTCACTGATGTTCAAACCTTGTTGTAGGTAATACTTATTGTATTTGTAATTGTTATACTTATTGAAATTGTATTATATATATACATATATATTGAAAAAAAAAAAAAAATAATAGTGGAGAACAATGTGAACCCTGTGGAACCCCAGATGTCACATCAATATCGTTTGATAGATAAGACCCAACTTTAACTTTCTGTTTGCGACCATATGAAAAGCTCTTTAGCCAATTCAATAGAGTTTCATCAAAACCAATATTTTTTAATTTAAGCAATAATAAATTGTGATCTACCCTATCAAATGCTTTGCTGAAATCTGTATAAATTGAATATGATTACATGTTCTGTTCCAGAGTTGATATGATATCATTGTTATAAATCAACAGATTTGTTACTGTGGATCTTTTAAACATAAAACCGTGCTGATTGTCATTAATGATCTCTTTACACAAAAAACTGATTTGGTCAAACACTAAGCTATCAAATAACTTGGGTATCGCAGATTGATTAGATATCCCTCTATAATTTTCAATATTTTCTTTTTCACCCGATTTCAATGATAGATTGAAAATCATACAAAGTGGATGTGCAAGAGAACAAATACATTGTTTAAGAAATGTGTTGGGTATACCATCAGGCCCACAGTTGTTCTTTGAAGGGATTTTATCGATCTTATCGTACACTGTGTAAACAGAGGAATTAGGAAAACCTATATCATAATTTGTTATGTTCGTTAGATCGTCATCAGGAGCTACTCGATTGTTAACATATATCGTAGAGGAATAGTATGCAAACAACTGTGAAATTGCTTCACCGTCGCTAGCGACTTGTTCTTCCAAAAATAAGTTTTGAGGAATACTAAATGATGATTTTTTGTTATCTACAAATTTCCAGAATGATCTTGGATCTTCTGACAAGTTGTTGTCTATTTTATTCATGTATTGTTCGTAACATATTTTGGACAGATTTTTACACTGTGCTCTGAGATCAACGAAATTTTCATAATATGCCATATTACCTGTTTGTTTGTATTTTTTATGAACCTCCCTCTTTTGTATGACCCCATGTCTTAAATTTGCATCAGCCCATTTTGGAAAAGATGATACTTTGTATTGTTTCAACGGAACAAATTGTTTGATTGCCATGTTCAAAATTTGATGAAATGTTTCAACAGCTGTGTTTACATTTTTACTATCTAACCATTCAGTCTAATTTATTGGTGACAAGTAATTGTTTAAACCAACTACATCAGCATTGATGAAATCATAGTAATACTCCACATATTTAAATTTCTCGTCGCTCATATTATTCAAATGAATGTTGAAGGTATATGCTTCATGATGAACTGAGCTAGGAAATAAAGGATCAATACTAGCTAAGCTAACATTCACAGATTCAAGGTTAGAAAAAAGTAGGTCTAAAAATACATTTCTGGAATTAGGAATTTCGACAAGTTGATAGAAATTGAGAAATGCATAGCACTGGGCAAAAATTGTAGAACAGTTGCTTTGTAGCCATATGTAGATGTGCCTAGATTGTCATTTTTCCATGTCACATCTGGTAGATTGAAATCTCCATAAACAAAAGAAATCTTGCAGAGGGTAATTAAAACGTATTTCTTCGACAGCTTGCACGTGTGATGAAAATTTTTCTTCAGGAGCGTTTGGAGGAAGATGAACACCACAAATGATAAACTCCTTTTTGTTATACTTGCAGTGAACAAACAATTGTTCTGTGTCTTTATTTGTCAATGCCAATTTTCTAGCACTCATGCGTTCGTGAATAGCAATCAATATTCCACCCCCTCTCGATTTCTCGCTCGTTGATTGAGATCTATCGCAGCGGAAGACACTGTAATTATTCAATTTGAATTCGTTATTAGAAATATCACTGTTTAGCCAACTCTCTATCAAGATGATTATGTCATAATTGAAACATGCCACTGCTGTGGTTAACTGCATTATCTTTGTTCTCAATCCGCCGACGTTATGACAATTAATACACTTGCAATGGGGTATTGATCAGTTTTTTCTATTTTCTGATTTTTGCTGAATCACTGGAGTTCCTTTATAGGATCTTATCTCTATATTACGTTCGCCTTTTCCAATTCTTGTATTAAATTCTTCTTTAACCTTTTTGAAGTATTCACGTTGGGTGGGAGTCTGATCCGCACTCAAACGAATAGGAGTCTCTTCAGCTACCAGTTTCCTTTTATTTTTCAGGCAGTTCAGAGCGATATTGTTGTCAGAAAAAGATATTTTAAGAGGGCGTGGTTTATTGTTGGGATGACCAAGGCGATGAGCTTTAAATTCTCCGCCCTGTACGTTCAGATGGTCTAACACATTTTGGCATTGTTCTTCATCAAATTTGATTCTTTCTGAATATTCTTGAGCTTGAGATTCTTGAACATTATATAAAATTATGTTTCTGGCCCTGTCTGCTCTATCCTGAATTTCTCTATAAAAAGCTTCACCATCAACTTGTAGGTGCTCTTGAGATTCCATACTTTTTTTAATTTCACAAACTTCATGTTTCAAAGTTTTGTTAGCTTCGATGAGATCTTCGATTTTTCCAAGTCTCTGCTCTAGGTGTTTGTTGGATTCTAATATCTGTTCCATTTTTATTATTCTCTGTTCAAACGTAATGAGTTTGCTATTGAAATTGGATGACTGATCTTGGATCTCCTCTTCAAGCTTAACGATTTTTCGGGCAAGAGACGGAATCTCTTACAGTTCGCATAATTTCAATTTCAAAAATCATCAAAGACATCATCATTTGATATGAATAAGGATGATTATTTCTAACCTGAATTCAATTTTCCCTTTTAACTGACGAAAAATTACCCAACTGCTGTTTATTGAGAACAGAATCAAAGTTATTGATGTCTTTGCAATGTTTCGAAACCTTTGGATATTTGATATCTATCAAATGATTTATGTCATGATTTTCCATCACAACTCCATCAACACTCGTTGCAAGAACTGGGAACCTTTTATCCACAACCAGGCCTACTTCCAGCAGTCTCTGATTATTTTGCAAAAATAATGATGCATATTCTTGGCGCGCCTTTGCTTCATTAACTTCACCATATTACATTGCAACTGATTTGGTAACTCTCCACAAGTTCTTCAACAGCAAATTATTTTTTGCTTTCGCACTATGTAACTGAGATGCTACAATTTTGGCACTAGTGGAAGTGATGAGATAATTTCTCCATCTTAGCCAGTTTTCAGAACCTTGTTTAGATTGATCTATCTTGAATACACTGCTGCCTTGTTTGTTCAGAAAGATTTTCATGTTTTTTAAAAAGTTCTGAGTAAGAGTTTTGATAACATCAAGTTCTTCTCTATAATATTGAAACTCTTCATACTCGATCTTCATTATAGTTTGGAACATTGAGCTCCCAGGTGAACTCTGACCAATATTCTGTGAATTTGCAACAAAGTTATTCAGGTTGACTCCTCTCACATAGCCATCTAGCCGCGGATCAAATGATGCCCTATCTGTACGTTTATATCTCCTCATAGGATATACCTTAGTTGCTACAGGAGCTGAATCACGTTTTCTGCCCCAATGCTTCACTGCCTTGGCTGACTTGTAGAGGATAGTCCTATGGTTTCAATTTTCTCCACATACTCCCAAATAAAAACAAGGAGAGCTGTTATGTGACTGCATTTTCCTAATAAAGATTGTTTGCATTCACATATTCCTCTAATCACTGCCCCAGATGTTTTATCCAAAATAACAGTTACATTGTACAGCACTGTTTCTTAGAATGACGAGGGACATTTACATTTGGCAAAATATAAATTATTATCTCCACCATCATGGATATCACTGATGTGATCACTGTTCACAAATTGATGAACTCTTCGAAAGGGTTTTACAGTTGTAACTGTTGAATTATCTTCACCAATTTCAATGATGTCTGGGTCATCATTCTCTACATTTTCACCAACTATATATGAATAAATATGTCTTTTGTTGAAATATTTTGGAAGAGTGGTGAATGGAAACTTATTCCAAACAATATCAGCTGGAACTACTGTTTTGATCTCGGTTTCGATATCAGCATTGGGATTGGAACCAGAAGAACTTGATACACCGTCAATGTTCCTCTTGGCATCATACCATTTCCCCCCATCTACTACTCTAGGAATATCTTTGCATCATTTCCAGCATTGATACAATGATTTATTCTGAAAGGGGAAAGTTCATCACAAACATGAAATTTTGTGAATTCTCAGCTTAATTTAACCTGGAAATTAGTTCAGTTTTGGTGCCAGTCTTCTTTAAACCCCTACACTCCAACCAACGTTGCAGTTCTAAGACAGAGTGATCTCCCATGGACTTATTCTCATCAAGAACTGCACCCGGAACATCTTCAGGAAGTAGGAAAACCATATTCACTACGTTTAGTACCTTAGCAAACTTTGCAAAAACAAGAAGATTTCAACAGAGCTCACAAATTCAAACGATAATTAAAAAATACTGGCCAGATACACAATCACTCAGAACTTCTCTAGAGATAATATAGAAATGAAAGCAATAACAAATCATTCACGAATCACGCCGATCACGGAATCATAATCACCTTTGTTGACATGCGACCAGTCAATCACAGACCATAAATCACAAACATTCAGGCCATAAACACTCATGAAACATATTTTTCTGACGCATTTCGAGATAGTTGCATTATCGTGGATCTGAAAAGTTCCTAAATATGACAGATTGACAGATAATAGAATTCAATTGATTTTCACAATTCAACGATGAATTGACTTGAAATAATGATTGATATTTGATCAGTACAGCATTATTATTGTCAAGATATAATGATCATTCGTATTTTATTCAGTTATTTAAAATTCCAATTATTATTCTTTTCTCAGTAAATATATTCTTCACAGCTAATGATATAAATTGTTCATAAATTAACTGATGAGGATCTAACTATTTCAAAAGTTCTGAGGATTTTTAAACCAAATAAAAATGTTCACCGTGCTGTCGAAGTAATTTTCAATAATTATGTGGACGCTAATAAGGTCATTACTGCGAAAAAAGACTCTCTCAGAGGAACGGCCGTTTCTATCAACGCCGACATGACACGACTTCAGATTGACTCATGGCGTAAGTTACGAGAAGAACTGGAAGAGAGGAAAAGATCAGGAGAAAATGTGATCATCAGATATTTTAATGGAGTTCCACGCATTACGAAACAAATTCAGAAAAAGTGAATAAGAGCCATATCTGCTTCTATTACCAAAACGTCGGTGGATTACGTACCAAATTACTCGAATTGCAGCAAGCAGTTTTGTGCTCTAACTATGATGTAGTAATATTATTAAAGACTTGGTTGAACAAAGACTTTCGTAATTCTGAATTAGGTTTGAAGGGATTCTATATTTTTAGGTTCGATAGAGACTCAACAGATTCATTAAAAAAACGTGGTGGTGGTATTCTGATAGCTATTAGAGTTTCTTTTTCTGCTAGTTCCATAGATATTGTGAATATTTCATGACTGTGCCGTCGGCTTGACCTTATGAGATTACCCTTGCTAATTTTCGCTCAGAATGTGCTTCATGCTACTTATTCCGCATTCCACGTCGTCCAGTCCAGCGCCAGAGCACGCTCTCCCACTCCTACCCGGCGGTCTGTAGCGTGTCGCCCGACTGGTTCTTCAGTACGCTTATGATTTTCGTTGCGGTTGCTTCGCTCGCTACTATATATTAACTACGCGCATCGTTCGAGATCTACGATCGAAATAATTAGTTGTGGTTGTGTATTAGAAGTGAATATTATGGTAAGCTTTACTGTTTTTCTGTTACTGATGATTTATTTAGGTTATGGTTATTAATAACAATAATTCGTTGCTGTCGCCCACTCAAGGCACACGTAACGGCCCGATCGGTCCTGGACGGCTCAGATTCACGGCCTGCACGGTCAGATGTGAGCTTACGGACCGATTGACCCGCGGCGGCCCGACTTGGCCCGCGGGGGCCCGAATTGGTGAGCCGTCTGCGAACCAATTGGTGACGGTACGTCCCGGTTGGCCCTCTATGGTTCATTTCGAACCTTAAGGGGCCGGATTGGCGGTTGCGTGTGCACGCAGGTACATCGACTTGCCATTCTGATAAGTTTTCGGCCCACTCTGGCTCGTCAACTGACCGTTTGGCCCGTCAACGGACCATTTTGATCCGCTGACTGGCGATCTGGGCCGTCGGCTGATCATTTTGGTCAGTATATATATATACATTTTTTAAATGAAAATGGCTAATCTTACAGTTACTATTTCTTGCTTGCAGGCCATGGGTGAGTCCGAGGTATGCACGCTTCAGTCCCTTATGGAATTGGAGTGCGAAGACCCAGATGATAATGTTATCCTTTCCAGGATAAAAACCCTAGCTATTAATCATCTACCCAGGGGATGGAAGGATCGGAAAGCGATAAAATATTCCAAGGAAGAGTTTTTAGGAACGGAATTGGACCCCAGGGTGTTGAATAAAATCCGCTTTGTCCTACCGACAGTAGGCTTAGCAAGAGCTTTCACACCGAACTGCACCTCCCTTCCTGAAAAAATTTACACTCAGATGAAGCATAGGATGTTGGAGTGGCCATTCTGCACAGCTCTCATTATCGGACCGGCTTCTCTCGCTGCTAGAGTCTGGGGTTCGGCTGCTCAACATGAAATTGTATTGGCAGCCATAGCTGACATGAAACCACTTCTCCTTTCACGACTGGATGCGTCGAACGAAATTTCCAATGAGTCTAGTGAGATGGACGAGGAGGCTCGCTGTAGTTCTCGCAATACGCATATCTCATCGGTGTCTTTTAAATCGGACAATAAGTCTAGACTAGCCAGTCTTGAACAAGGTCAGTCAGAACTTAAACATATGTTTGAGGATTTTATGCCAAGATTTGGTGCCTTGCAAGAAAAACCGACATACGAATCGTATTCATCTGTCAGCTGTTCTGAGGATGAGGAAGACACGCATTCTACTCGCTCTTTACATCCATTGGACAAGATGGACGACTGGTCAGCCCCTCCTTTATCAAACGACGGTTTTTTTGATTTTTCACCCAAAACAGTAGAGCAGGAACCAAGTATACCCGCTCCCAAGACAAACATTGCTAAACAGGGGGTGGAATGTCAGCGCCTCGGAGAATCTTCATTCAAACTTATTCGGTATGCAGACGTTCAGAAAAAGCTGAAAAAAGCTGAATGCCTTTCCAATTTTTAATGCTTTGAAGGTCAACCAGGAGCTCTCACATCGCTCTTCCAGTAAATCTGAGTTAGTTCGGATGGACACAACTTTGGGTACCTTGGTTCATGGGCTTCTTCTACAGAGAGAGGCTTTTTCTTCTGCAATTCAGGATCTGACGAAAAAACATCCGGGTTTAAAAGTCGATATCACCCGGTTCGTGCTGGCTTGATGGATGCCATTCCTCCGTCAACGACGCATCTTTTCAGCGAAAAAGAGTTTTCCGAGCTCCTAAAACAACAACCAGGACCTTCGTCTTTTTTTCGTTCGACTAGGCCAGAACCCAGGCCAAGCACGAAACGTTCCTTCAGATCACAGCGGAAATTTCCGCAAACGCAGCGTAAATCATCCTCATTCAGAAAGTCCGATAAAGCGGTTGAAAGTCGACGTTACCCATCAGGCGATGCTCACCGCGGAAAGCGATCGTTTGGAGGTCGCGCCGACTCCCGAGCTCAGCCCAAGATGCGCAAGCCTAATTTTCCCTGTAATGGGGCAATTCAAGGGGGGTCGGCTATCACAATTCCTAGAAGTCTGGAAGCAGAAGGGCGCACCATCAAGTATCATTCGAATCATCAGCGGGTACATGATACCTTTTGTCTCCAAACCTCCTCTGATGCGCTACTCCCCCTTGACCAGTCTACGCTTCGAGACGACCAATATGAACCAGGAAATAGCGAATCTCCAACAACAAGGCATCTTAGAAACTTCAACGTCGACCACAGGGTTCCTGTCCAGGATGTTTCCCAAAATCAGATGGCTCCGTTCGTCCAGTCATCAACTTGCGAGGGCTAAACCACTATCTGTCCCCCAAGAAGTTTCGCCTTATAAACCTATCAAAGGTGCCAGACTTTCTCCAGCCCGGAGACTTCCTTCTGAAGTTGGATATATCCCAAGCCTATTTCCACATACCTGTCGCTCTACACCACAGAAGATTTTTGTCAATAGCTCACCAAGGCAAAATCCTACAGTTCACTTGTCTCCCGTTTGGCCTATCGACAGCTCCACTAACATTCTACAGAGTAACAAATTGGTTGGCTTCTCAACTCAGGGACATGGGCGCACGAGTGATAGTTTATTTAGACGACTTCCTCTTTGCGGGACAAGATCGACTACAACTAGAGACGATTTGGCACAGAGCAGTTCGTTTTCTGACAGAGTTGGGATGGGTGTTAAATCTGGAAAAGTCGTCAAGCAGGCCGGTTACCCGCATGCAATTTCTCGGTATTGTTTGGAATACCGTCGACAACAAAAAATCTTTACCTTCAAAAAAGATAATATCAATAGAAAAGGACTTGGAGACTATTCTAAAGCGAAACGCCTGGAATTGGGAGTTAGCAAAACGCCTCTTAGGAAAGCTCAATTTTGCAGCCTTCGCCATACCTCTGGGAAGATTACATCTTGTAACGAAAAATCTCACACTTGTAGATTTTTTTCCTTTTTGATGATACTTTTTGATTCACCTCGTATACTGTTCGTCGTAAGTGTTTGTTGATTGGTTGAATAGTGGGAATTGGACAGGTAAGTATACCACGTGATCCTTCTGCTTGTCACATGGTTGTCGCTTCTAATCAGTTTCAAACCATTGCACTTGTGACTGGCTTATTTCAATCATTTCATGGCCTAATGGAACAGGTAACACTAATTGAAACTATCAATCAAACTTTCAGATGGGATACTAATCCAAGGATAGGTCTATATTTGATTGATAAAGTTTAATTAAAATATTAACAATGTAGATTTAATAGTTTCTCGTAAAAAGTTGAAAGTTTGGCAACACCACACCATCATGAGTCTGCGTTTTGAATAAAATAATAGGAGCACGGAAAAAGAAAAGACGAGCTCGCTCTCTTCTTGAAAATATCTGTCCTAGAGTGAAGACGCTTGACAAGGTTTTTCTGATAAAAAACCTGATACAGGTAATGAATGGATTCTTTATCGAAGTTTTGATGATTTAATTTTTAATATGTCAATTTAAATTGTAGCTTCTACTATTTGAACTGAAAATTGGATTATTTCTATTTACAAGTGAAGAGGTATCTTTTGCAAATTATTTGATGTTAGAGAAATATCAAATTTTGGATTTGATGAGACGCCATTTGCTCTCGTGTTGAGATTTATTTGTATCTTTTTATCTTCAATATAATCCTATAACTAGGAGGATTAATATTGAACATATTTATCTTTTACTCATGAATTGAGAAAATAATGAGTGTATTTTTGTTCTTGAGGTTTATGTAACTCAAGAAAATGTGGTTATGAAATTATAGTTTTTCTGCCGGATTTTTGTATTTTCTTTCAGCTTAATTGGAGCCTTCTAGAAGTCCATATATAATCTATTCCTAAGGTGTTGTTACCAAATTTGAGATATTGGTGCTTGAAGGAGATCCAACAGAATTACTCTGATAGCTCACTTTGAAGTCCCAGAGAAAATACTTTCCAGCTGAGATCTAGGATTGAACCTGTTTTTGGGGTGAGTAGCAAACTTTTATGTATCTAGACTGAATGTCATATCTGTCGTAAGATTTTGCTTGCTCACTTCGAAACAGCTCAATCCACCTGTTGGCTGGATTGTAGATTTTCATTATCACATGAGTTTATCTTTCTCTAAGATACTGTATTTTGAGGTTGATTATCTCTATTACTTCACTCTCAAATAGAAATAATCTGACAATAAGATTGCTAGTAATCCATTCGTTACTTGAAGTACTTTATCTTACATAAATAAAATTCTTATCTTATCTATCTTGGGAACTTGACTCTAGGAACGATATTGAGGAAGATATCAATCTTTATATCTTGTATTTAGCTTAGCTTACCTAATCTTTGATATCTCCTTTCTGTTTGAGACAGACATTAATTTTCTGAGATAGTTTCTATCAAAGAAATGAAATTTCACAATTGTTTTTTTGTAGAATTCAGAACATAATTTAGTCCATCCAACTAAGTCACAGAGAAAAAAGTTGTTCATACAAGGTTCACTGAAATCCTCTTGAACACCTCACAGGTTCATTTTTGCACATAACAACAGTGTCAAACATTGTGAAATTGTACATATCTTTTCTTGTTTAGATAGTTTCTCTGATCAACTTAATTATTGTAAATAAGATCTCCAGGTTGATTTTGACTTGTGATTGAGTTTGAAGGCTCACTTATCACACTCCATCGAAGTTTCACTACAGAAACTCAAATACTGGATAGATTCTGTTCGCTCTATTGCTTTTAGCTAAACAGCAGGAGACGAAGGTTTCCTACGACATCTATGAACTAGATTGTGAGAACTCCTGGGACATACCAGTCGACCAAGTTTATGTTTTGGAAGTAGTTCCATGAACTCCCTCAACTAGAACTTCAAAAGTCCGACAGGAGTGCAACAAACTACCGAAGACCAAGGAAACTTTCCAGGAAGAAGTTCGACGGAGTAAGTGTCCTTCATCACTTGAAACAAGTCCAAATTTCCTTTAAATTGGTCAATTCCACTTGAGATTGATTTTCTTAATAATTAGGACATCTTTGAAATTTTTGTATATTTTTGAACATAGATTTTCTGTACATTTTTGAACATACATTTTTGTACAATTCTGAACATCAATTTTTGTACTCATAGCAATTTCATACATGAAATTAAATTGTTAAGCTTGAAATTTTGTTTTACTGTTCTTTGTGCATAGATTGTTGGTTTTTGTATTTTAACCAGGAATAAAATACATGGCGCTCACTTAACTTATCTTATTTATCTTATCTCGGTTATCTTATCTTATTTTGAAGGTATCTGGAAATAATTCAGAATTGCTAACAGACTTCACTTACTCACGACCCCACCGAATTTAGAGCAGCTCATAGGCAAAATAAAAATAAATTAGTACAATAATTTTTATTGGTACACAATTTGGCGCCCTAACGTGTTTACACATTAGGTGTTATAAGCTGGAAGTTTGTTAGCTTTTTTCTTTTTTCCTTATATCTATGCATTTGGAACAGTTATTCTGTTGACTAAGCTTGATGTGAACTTTGGACATTATTTCATAAAAATTGTTTTTTTTGCAAGACTACGAATTATCTCAGTAATTTAAATATTATTCGAATTTTCTTTTACCTTGATATCTAAAAATGGCAGATTCCAAATATATAATGGACCCTGGTCATTTGAAAGTGGACGAACTTGATTATGAAATCAGAATTAGAGGTGTTGAACCTACAGGAGATGTTGACAACAAGCGTAAACTGCTGAGAGGTTTATTGAGTCAGGAATCAGCTGATCGTAGTTTTTCTGCTATGATTGAGGCTTATACTTTTGAAAATGATAAAAAAGAAATAAGTGCTTCTTTGGATAATATCAAACATGCTATTGATACTTTTGTTGGAACGACTACTGATGTTGCCTATAAACGAATTGTTTCTAGATTATTTCATGTTTCTGGTCGAATATCTAGAATTAAAATAGTCAGTATTGATCATGAAAATCAAAAGAAGGACTTAAGACTTAAACTTCTGATTTTAGAGGGAAATCTTGATATGAAAGTTACTCCATCCCTAATTACTACATCAACTCCAAATTTACCAAATGTACCAGATGTAACACAATTTCCTCTTTCTAAATCAATTGCTCCATATAAGTGGAATATTTATTTTACTGGTTCAAGTGACAAAGAATCAGTTATATCTTTTTTGGAAAAAGTTGAGTCTCTGAGGGTTGCTAGAAATGTTTCAAAAAACGACTTATTTGTTTCTGCTGGGGATTTGTTCAGATCACAAGCTTGGACTTGGTACATGAATAATAAATCTAGATTTTCAAATTGGGATGAGCTTGTTAGAAAATTGAAGGATGACTTTTTACCTTATAATTATGATGAAAATTTATTGGAAGAAATAAGAAATAGAACTCAAGGTCCCAATGAGAGAGTAACCATTTTTATTTCAAATATGGAAGGATTATTCAATCGTTTAACAGTCAAACCTGATGAGAAAACCATAGTCAATAAAATAAGAAGAAATATGCTACCTTATTTCATTTCTCAACTAGCTTTACATAACATTGACACAATTGATGTATTAATTGACTTATGTAGAAAGATTGAAGAATCTAGAATTTGGTCTGAAAAATATAAGCCTCCATCTACAAAGAAAGCTGATTATCTTGAACCTGATCTGAGTTGTCCATCTTTTAATGAATCTAATTTTTTTAATTCATCAAGAAAACCAGCAAGTAGTTTTACCTATTCCAAAAATATTTCTGTAATTTCCTCTGCTCGTTGCTGGAACTGTAGTGTTCAAGGTCATTCATTTAGGGACTGTACTAAGTCCAAGAGTTTATTTTGTTTTGGTTGTGGTCATGAGGGTGTTGTGAAAACAAATTGCCCCATTTGCTCAAAAAACGGGAGATCTGGTGCCGTGCAACTGGACGCCGTCGCCAGTACTTCACAACATTGTCCAGACCAAGCTTCTCCATCACATCAGAGTCCAACTTACAAGGGCAAAGGCAAAGGCAAGGGTCAGTCGAAGTCGTCGACTCCACAGTAAAATTCAAGCTATCTGAATGGAAGGAATGGTTAAATAGGGTAAAGAATTTCTATAGGTCAAATGTATCTTCAGTTAGTCCAATTTTTGTTAAAAAAGGGGATGATAATCGTCCTTATCTAAATGTATCTATTGGGTCTCAGAGTATCTTGGCATTAGTAGACACAGGTAGTAATGCTTCTATACTGGGTGCTCCAGCTTTTTCTATTTTGGATAGATTAAATATTCCTATAACTTTTGATGATTCTTTGCGGGTTACAACTGCGGATGGGTCTTTACAGCGTTTGTTGGGGTATGTGAATGTTACCATTCGTTTAGACGATATTAGTAGAACTGTTAAACTACTGCTTATACCTTCAGTAACTCATAACTTAATCTTAGGGGTTGATTTCTTAAAAACTTTCAAAATTGAAGTAAATTTTGAAGATTCTTCTTATCAGTCAAATTTAGTTTCCCTTTCAGTCGTGAACACTATACAGTCAATAACAAATTTATCTGAGACACAAAAATCTCAATTAGAAATTGTAACTGAGTCATTTAAGGAAATTTCTAAAGGTTTAGGTAGAACTCATTTGTTAGAGCATTACATTGACACTGGTGATAGTAAACCATTCAAAGTAAGACAATATCCCTTATCTCATGCAATGATGCAACATTTGAATAAAAAAATTGACTCTATGTTGGAAATGGGAATTATCAGAGAAAGTCATTCTCCCTATTGTTCACCTCTTTGGCTAGTTAAAAAAACTAATGGTGATTTCAGAGTATGCTTTGATGGCAGAAAATTAAATTCAGTGACAGTCAAAGATAGTTATCCTTTGCCATTAATTGAATCTATAATAACGAAGTTAAGGGATGCTGAATTTCTCTCTACAATTGACTCAAAAGAAGCATTTCATCAAATACCTTTGAATAAGTCCTCTTGTGCAAAAACTGCATTTGCTGTTCCTGGACGAGGTTTGTTTGAATATGTTGTTTTACCTTTTGGACTACATTCAAGTTCACAGAGTATGTCTAGATTAATGGATAGAGTGTTGGGTCCAGCACTTGAACCATATGTTCTCTGGTATCTAGATGACATAATTATAGCTACCCCTGATTTTGAAACACATCTGGAAATTTTAAGAAAAGTCTATGAGCGTCTGAAAGCAGCAGGTTTAACAATCAACTTTGAAAAATGTAAATTTTGTCGATCTTCTCTTCAATTCTTGGGTTATTTAGTAGATGAGCATGGCTTGCGCACGAACCCAGAAAAAGTTGCTAGCATAGTGAACTACCCTGTTCCCAAGAGCACCACCCAAATCAGACGATTAATTGGTTTAGTTGGTTATTATAGGAGGTTTTTGAAAAATTTCTCTTCTCTGTGCGCACCTATCACTGATCTTCTACATGGTCGAAAGAAGGGACAGCCCATTACTTGGACACCGGAAGCAGACAAGGCTTTCCAGGAAATGAAGCAGTGCTTGACGACTGCACCTGTTTTGGCTAGTCCAGATTATTCTAAACCTTTTATAATTGCTTGTGATGCATCTGATTTTGGAGTTGGAGCAGTCATATATCAGGAAGATGATGGTGTGGAGCATCCAATCGCTTATGCAAGTAAGACTTTGAACAAGTGTCAAAGAAAGTATTCCACTTGTGAGAAGGAATTGTTAGCTGTTGTTTTTGGGATCGAACATTTTCGATGTTACGTTGAAGGTACTAAGTTCACAGTCTTTTCTGATAATTCATCTCTCACTTGGATACAAAATTTGCCAAATCCTTCACCAAGACTGGCTAGATGGTTATTGAAATTATCTCAATATGAATTCAATATTGTCTATAAGAAAGGGAGTCAAAATGTAGTAGCTGATGCCTTATCTCGATCACTTGATGAAGTAGCTGTTTTAGATCTGTCCACATTGAAACCTGACAACTGGTATTCCAAAATGATTAAGAATGTGCAGGAGAATCCTGAGTTATATCTTTCTTTTCGTGTAGAAAATGATGTATTATATAAACATGTTTTCAGTAAAGTACCTTTGAGAAGCAATTTGTCCGAATGGAAAATTGTAGTCCCTTCAGGAAATCATAAGGAAATTTTAGAAATGTATCATAATGATGCGACCGCTGGTCACTTCGGAGTATCTAAAACTTTATCTAGAATCACAGAGTTGTATTATTGGCCAAATATGAGAAATTCAGTTTACAGACATGTACGAAAATGTAGGACTTGTGCTGCAAGTAAGCCTACTAACTTGCCTCAAGCTGGCCTTATGGGTCAATATAAAAATATAAATTTTCATTTTCAACTTATTTCAGCTGATTTGTTAGGTCCCTATCCAAGGTCTAAATCAGGCAACCAATATCTTCTTGTAGTTGTTGATTGGTTTACCAAATTCGTTCTTGTACATCCCATGTCAAAGGCTACCTCAAAATCAATCATAAAATTTATTGAAAATCAAGTTTTCCTAATTTTTGGTGTACCTCAGATATTTAGCTGTGATAATGGCTCAGTTTTCATAAGTAAAGAGTTTAAGAAATTCATGGAAGAATATAAAGTTCAAAAAGTATGGTACAATGCCAGATATCATGCTCAAATCAATCACACTGAAAGAGTAAATAAAGTAATAGTATCTGCTTTGAAATGTTTCATTCATGAAAATCATAAAGATTGGGATAAAGACATCTTCAAAATAGCTCAAGCTATTCGTCTAGCTAAACATGATGTTCTAGATTATTCTCCTGCTTTTATTACCTTCGCTAGAAATGTTCCCTTGAAGGGTGATTATTATGGTAAAATATCTGAGAATGCCACCAATATGCCTATTATTGGTGATAAAATAAATTGTCTAGAGGATGTCCAGGAAATGCCTTCTTTATATGAGGACGTGAGGAAACGCTTGAAATCAGCTTATCTAAATTCTTCTAAAAGATACAACTTGAGAAAACGAGATGTCAGATTTCATGTGGGTGATTATGTTTGGAAGAAAAACTTTACTTTATCTAAAGCTATAAATGATTACTCTGCTAAGCTTGCACCTCGTTATGTTCCTTGTGTAGTGAAGAAGGTAATTTCACCACTGGTTTACAACTTAGTTGACCGTGATGGTAAGGATTTGGGGAATTTCCATGTGAAAGACATTCAGCTTGATGTAACTGCCTTGGACTCTGATGATGATGAAATCCCTGATGAAACCAGTTCTGATGAGGAATCTGAAACATAGTTATTTTCTCTTCTTTTTGGTTAACATTTTTTTCTTTTTGGCTGCATCTACTTTCTTTCCTTTCCATAGATGCAAGGGTAGGGGTGGGCCCACTTTTTAATACACCAACTTAATGTTGTGTTGTATTGATAGGTTCACATTGAGTGTTTCTTTTTCTTCTTTCAGTTGACCTATTGGTTAGTAGAGCAGGCTTTTGAAGTGCACTTTCCTAAATGGAGTGACCTGCTGAAAACTTTTGTTGTCCTTTCTAAAAAAGAAAAACACTCTAATGTTGAAACCTATTGAAATTGCTTGACAATAACATCGTCATGCAAGCAACTTTCTTTTCTTTATCTGTTCCTTTTTCTTGATTTTCTTTGTCTAGCTCATGTGTTTCTTGTCGTCTCTCTTAGTTGGTAGTAGGCTTTTGGAATGCATCTGATTATGTTGATTTCCTGAAAAATTTGTGACTTAGTGGAATTCGATTCGTGCTAAGCTCTGGAGTGCACTTTTTTTTATGGAATTCATTATAGATTAGATGACCTACTGGAACATATTTTCTTGATTGACTCAGGACTTGAGTAAACATTTTGGGATGTTTTATCTTATCTTATGTGATAGACAAGATTATCAAGAATCTCTTTATCTTCATTATCTTATTCTGGTTTGTTTTCTTTGTTTTTTTTATAGGTATAGTGTCTTGATATTTTTCAACTATGGAAATTATCTTATCTTTCTTGGAGAATGTTTATATACCTATGTTGGGAGAATAATCATTTCTCTAAGTATCTTTTCTTGGCTTGAGATTTTTTTTTCTCAATTTTCCTTAGTTGAAGTGTCAGGACATGTATTTTCAAGATAATAACTTATCTTTTTACTTTTGTTTTTGTATTTTCTTCTTCATATTTCAGATTAAACGAAATTATCAAGAATCTCTTTATCTTCATTATCTTATTCTGGCTTGTTGTCTCTGATTATTTTTGGAAGTATAGTGTTTTGATATTGTTCGACGATGGAAATTATCTTATCTTTCTTGGAGAATGTTTATATACCTATGTTGGGAGAATAATCATTTCTCTAAGTATCTTTTCTTGGTTTGAGATTTTTTTTCTCAATTTTCCTTAGTTGAAATGTCAGGATATGTATTTTCGAGATAATAACTCATCTTTCTATTTTTTTTTTGCCTTTTCTTCTTCATAGTTTCAGATCTTTACATCTTCAGATCTTTCAAGGGTAACTGTCTTCATTGTTTTTTTTTGAAATTTTTGATATAGGGACTCGTTGGTAATGGGTGTGGACTGCGTTCAGCCGAACTGTTTTTGATAACAGGACCGTTGATAGGGCAGGTATTGGGGGGCAGCAGGTCGGCCCGACAGACAGACCTACGGGTGTCTGCTCACAGTGCTGGTTGGCTGCTACTGTGCCTTCTTGATTCAGCGTAATCCGTTTTGTTGAGGGGACGGCCCACAGTGTTACTAATGGGAACACTCCCGCTTTAGAGTTTTTTCCCAACTGGCTTCTCCGGTTGTTTCAGCTGGTAGGACTATTTCTACCCCAATTGTAAGGTGGCGATTGGTTTTTTGTTTGTCAATAATTATCTTGCTTGTTTTTGTTCCACCTGTGACCTTCTGAGAGCAGGATCTTTCCCTCTGAGATGTGCTGGTGCGGGTGCTACCATGGAAGCTTGGGGGCGAGTAGGATATGGATTGCTCAACGGCGCAGCAGAACATCATGCAGCGAGAAGAGCATCCTGGCTAAGCTCTCATGGGGGCATTCGTTCCTCATTGATTGGACGGAGGGGGCCTTCTCTCACAAGAATCACATACCCTATCGCTCATATATTGCTGATGTTTCGCAGAGTGATAGTTTCAGTTTGGTTGATACTATAATTAACTAGGTGCATGGAAACTCTGTTCCTTCTCGTATAGTAAAACAAAATTTATCTTCACATTTTTAAGCCTTGAGTCATTATTCCCTGCAACTCATATTGCTGATATTTCGCAGAGTTGGTAGTTTAAGTCTGGTAAATACTAGAATTTACTAGGTGCATTATGTAGATGTCCCTTCTCATTGCAGTAAAACAAAATTTTCATTATCTTTTTAGCTTTTTTTTTCTACATTTAAAAATTTCTAGGATGACAAGTCATTTCTCTTTCCTTGCTCAATTAAAAATTTTGAGGTTTCAAAATTTTTCTGTGACTTAGGGTGGTGTGTAACGAAAAATCTCACACTTGTAGATTTTTTTTCCTTTTCGATGATACTTTTTGATTTACCTCGTATACTGTTCGTCGTTAGTGTTTGTTGATTGGTTGAATAGTGGGAATTGGACAGGTAAGTATACCACGTGATCCTTCTGCTTGTCACATGGTTGTCGCTTCTAATCAGTTTCAAACCATTGCACTTGTGACTGGCTTATTTCAATCATTTCATGGCCTAATGGAACAGGTAACACTAATTGAAACTATCAATCAAACTTTCAGATGGGATACTAATCCAAGGATAGGTCTATATTTGATTGACAAAGTTTAATTAAAATATTAACAATGTAGATTTAATAGTTTCTCGTAAAAAGTTGAAAGTTTGGCAACACCACACCATCATGAGTCTGCGTTTTGAATAAAATAATAGGAGCACGGAAAAAGAAAAGACGAGCTCGCTCTCTTCTTGAAAATATCTGTCCTAGAGTGAAGACGCTTGACAAGGTTTTTCTGATAAAAAACCTGATACAGGTAATGAATGGATTCTTTATCGAAGTTTTGATGATTTAATTTTTAATATGTCAATTTAAATTGTAGCTTCTACTATTTGAACTGAAAATTGGATTATTTCTATTTACAAGTGAAGAGGTATCTTTTGCAAATTATTTGATGTTAGAGAAATATGAAATTTTGGATTTGATGAGACGCTATTTGCTCTCGTGTTGAGATTTATTTGTATCTTTTTATCTTCAATATAATCCTATAACTAGGAGGATTAATATTGAACATATTTATCTTTTACTCATGAATTGAGAAAATAATGAGTGTATTTTTGTTCTTGAGGTTTATGTAACTCAAGAAAATGTGGTTATGAAATTATAGTTTTTCTGCCGGATTTTTGTATTTTTTTTCAGCTTAATTGGAGCCTTCTAGAAGTCCATATATAATCTATTCCTAAGGTGTTGTTACCAAATTTGAGATATTGGTGCTTGAAGGAGATCCAACAGAATTACTCTGATAGCTCACTTTGAAGTTCCAGAGAAAATACTTTCCAGCTGAGATCTAGGATTGAACCTGTTTTTGGGGTGAGTAGCAAACTTTTATGTATCTAGACTGAATGTCATATCTGTCGTAAGATTTTGCTTGCTCACTTCGAAACAGCTCAATCCACCTGTTGGCTGGATTGTAGATTTTCATCATCACATGAGTTTATCTTTCTCTAAGATACTGTATTTTGAGGTTGATTATCTCTATTACTTCACTCTCAAATAGAAATAATCTGACAATAAGATTGCTAGTAATCCATTCGTTACTTGAAGTACTTTATCTTACATAAATAAAATTCTTATCTTATCTATCTTGGGAACTTGACTCTAGGAACGATATTGAGGAAGATATCAATCTTTATATCTTGTATTTAGCTTAGCTTACCTAATCTTTGATATCTCCTTTCTGTTTGAGACAGACATTAATTTTCTGAGATAGTTTCTATCAAAGAAATGAAATTTCACAATTGTTTTTTTGTAGAATTCAGAACATAATTTAGTCCATCCAACTAAGTCACAGAGAAAAAAGTTGTTCATACAAGGTTCACTGAAATCCTCTTGAACACCTCACAGGTTCATTTTTGCACATAACAACAGTGTCAAACATTGTGAAATTGTACATATCTTTTCTTGTTTAGATAGTTTCTCTGATCAACTTAATTATTGTAAATAAGATCTCCAGGTTGATTTTGACTTGTGATTGAGTTTGAAGGCTCACTTATCACACTCCATCGAAGTTTCACTACAGAAACTCAAATACTGGATAGATTCTGTTCGCTCTATTGCTTTTAGCTAAACAGCAGGAGACGAAGGTTTCCTACGACATCTATGAACTAGATTGTGAGAACTCCTGGGACATACCAGTCGACCAAGTTTATGTTTTGGAAGTAGTTCCATGAACTCCCTCAACTAGAACTTCAAAAGTCCGACAGGAGTGCAACAAACTACCGAAGACCAAGGAAACTTTCCAGGAAGAAGTTCGACGGAGTAAGTGTCCTTCATCACTTGAAACAAGTCCAAATTTCCTTTAAATTGGTCAATTCCACTTGAGATTGATTTTCTTAATAATTAGGACATCTTTGAAATTTTTTTATATTTTTGAACATAGATTTTCTGTACATTTTTGAACATACATTTTTGTACAATTCTGAACATCAATTTTTGTACTCATAACAATTTCATACATGAAATTAAATTGTTAAGCTTGAAATTTTGTTTTACTGTTCTTTGTGCATAGATTGTTGGTTTTTGTATTTTAACCAGGAATAAAATACATGGCGCTCACTTAACTTATCTTATTTATCTTATCTCGGTTATCTTATCTTATTTTGAAGGTATTTGAAAATAATTCAGAATTGCTAACAGACTTCACTTACTCACGACCCCACCGAATTTAGAGCAGCTCATAGGCAAAATAAAAATAAATTAGTACAATAATTTTTATTGGTACAATCTGAGGCATCTTCAGAGAGCGTCCAATCGCCTGTCTCAGGCTCAAAAGAAAAAAATGGTCGAGCTAGATCAAAATGCTTCACGGGACTGCAAATGGTGGCTAAGAAACCTCCAGAACCACTCCGCGATTTTCTCTTCCCGGGAGACTGTATATCTCTCGGCCGACGCTTCCAACCTGGGCTGGGGTGCCCAGTTGAATGGCCAGCACCTGCAAGGTTTGTGGAACCCGGAACAAAGAAGTTGGCACATAAATCAGAAAGAACTATTTGCCATTACTCAAGCGATACAGATAGCTGCCCCTCAAGTTCAGAACAAACGATTCTTGATTCGGTCAGACAGCAAGACAGTCGTCGCTTATATCAGGAATCAAGGAGGAACGAGATCTGCCAAGCTAACTCTGATGGCGTTTCAGCTTTCAAGCCTAACGGAGTCACTGAATGCAGAAGTAATTCCTCACTTTCTCCCGGGTATGTACAACACGGTGGCGGACAGTCTGTCTCGCCGAATCCAGCTATCCGACTGGCATCTGTCAACCAAACTGACATCGAACATATTTCGGGAGTGGGGAACTCCGGAGATCGACCTGTTTGCTACCAGCATATCAAGAGTGGTTCCAGCATATGCAACCCTGGATCTAAAGGACACGAATGCTCTTTTCCTCGACGCCTTCAGCAGAGCGTGAGACTTCAAGTTAGCCTGGGTCTTTCCGCCTCCGGCTCTAGTTCCCAGAGTCTTGTCCCACCTGAACAATGCGAAAGGAACCTACGTTCTAATAGTGCCGCGATGGGAAAAAGTTTTCTGGAGAGCCGATCTGAAAGCCCGAGCAATGGACCGGCCATTCGAGATACGGAACCTTCACCACCACATAATAGACGCAGCAACAGCGCTACCACTTCCCAAGGCAAACCTCCTTCGTTTGGAGGCCTGGAAGATACGGGGTGGGCCAAGGTTACAGCATCCTGGGCCGAGGAAGATCGCGCCCTATTAGGAAAAGCATGGCGAAAATCTACGTTAAGAACATACGCGAGCCCGTGGAAATTGTGGCTGGAGAGATGTCGTCAACAAGGCCGGGATCCACTTCGCGTCGATTCCACTTCACTAGCACTTCACCTTAGTTACCTGCATAGAGTGAAGAAACTGTCCTCTCGTACCATTAGGGTTCACAAATCGGCAATATCAACCCTGGCTAACCCCATGCGAAACGACTCTAATGTTCCATTGATACATCACATGTTGAAGGCCATAGATCTGTCGAGTCCACCTATCAACAAAAAATACGTTTGGGACGTATCACGTCTTCTCACATGTATGAAGAATGAATCTATTTCCGAAGACAGCGTGTTTCAGGTCTCTCGTCGTCTCGCTCTATTGCTCCTTCTAGCATCAGGCAGACGAGTGCAGGACTTAACTCTGTTACGCATAGATGCTGACCACATGGTGCTAAATCAAGGCTCTGTGACGTTTTGGCCCATATTTGGCTCCAAAACGGACTCATCATCTCATCGGCAGTCCGGCTGGTATCTCTCATCGTGCCCCGATCGACATTTAAATCCCGTCTTCTGGACTAAAGCCTTGCTTTCTGTAACGGCCAGTAGAAGAGAGGCAGACGTTGATTTGAACCCTTTATTCATTACCTCTAGGACAAAAAGTCGCCCAAGCTTCTAGAGCAGTTATAGCAGGATGGATAAGAACGGCTCTGTTGTCTGCTGGCATAGATTTTCCATCTGGTAGTATCAGATCGGCGGTGGCCTCTTCAAGAAGAAATGATGGACTTCCGATGGATTATATCCTTGAAGGTGGTAATTGGAAGTCAGATAAAAATGTGGTGAAACATTATTTTAAGGAAATTGAATCTCCTTCTAGAAATGTACAGAGAAAATGTTTGATCAATAGTACATTTGAGTCTGTTTGATCTTCTGTTCTCAATTTTCATAATTACCTTAGACTTACGGGTTTATTTTACTTCTAGGTAAAGATGTATTAGTTTAGATCAAATATCCCCCCTTTTTTTTGGGTAAATATTCTTATACGAATATATATTTTTCTTCTCATCAGTAACAATTCACTCACTGTCGCTGGATTAACCTTTTATTATCATTCTTACAATCACAGTACGCTTTTCCACGTCGTCAGAACCCAAAATCCTCTCATAAGGTCAAGCCGACGGCACAGTCATGAAATAGAAACGTTTTTTCCCCGAAGGGATAAAAACGAGTATTTCATGTCTTGCCTAGGCTTGACCCCAGTAAGCTCTTGACGACTTACATGACAAGGTACTGAAGAACCAGTCGGGCGACACGCTACAGACCGCCGGGTAGGAGTGGGAGAGCGTGCTCTGGCGCTGGACTGGACGACGTGGAATGCGGAATAAGTAGCATGAAGCACATTCTAAGCGAAAATTAGCAAGGGTAATCTCATAAGGTCAAGCCTAGGCAAGACATGGAATACTCGTTTTTATCCCTTCGGGGGAAAAACGTTTCTAATAATGTTGAACATGTTTTTGTCACACTTTCTCTATGTCAAGAAAACTTAATTATTGGTGCAGTGTATATTCCTCCATCTTCCAATATTGAACTTTATATCAATCATACTTATACGGTTGATTATATAGTAGAAACTTTCCCTGATCATAAATTAATACTTTGTGGAGATTATAACAAACCTGATGCTATTTGGTTCAATGATGATCTTGGTCTGAGCGTCATTTGTACAGAAAACTCACCAGCAAATATTCTATTAAATTCATTCAGTTTCCATAACCTATTTCAGGTGAATTCCGTACCAAATTCAAGAAATGTATTTTTGGACCTGATATTCTCATCATATCAGGATTTGATTGTTGATAATCCAGTTGATCCAATTTTTTCAAACAGTATTCATCATTCTGCCATTGGTTTTGATTTGATTACCGTGAAAACTACTGAATTGAAGATTGTGAAATATTTTTATGATTTCGAAAATGGTGATTATATCCTTATGAATGATTTCTTTGCTAGCTTCGAATAGATGTCGTTTTTGAACGTTGATGATTTGAACCTGATCTCAACTAAATTCTATGATGTTTTATATAGCGCCATCCATGAATTTGTTCCTCTGAAAAAGTATCAATCGTCCGCGTTCCCCATATGATTCAACAGTGAATTGAAACAAACTATTTTTGAAAAAAAAATTGTTCATGAGGAGTATAAAAATGGCAATATAGAAGCATATAATCGGTTTCAATTTTTTAGGAAAAGGTGTGAAATCTTACGAGATGAATGCTATCGTAACTATATTATTAGAACTGAAAATAAAATTTCTTCTAATCCTCGCCATTTCTGAAAATTCATTAGTGATAAGAAAAAGTCCCACAGTCTTCCATCTCGTATGGAATATAACGATATATGTAGTGATAATTGTGATGAAATAGTTAATATGTTCTCTGACTATTTCTCGACCGTTAACGACAATACAACAATTAATCAAATCCCTCACTATCACTTCAATAACACTGCTGACGTTTGTACTTATACAATTGATATCAAAGAAGTTATTGATTTGGTACTGTCATTACCTATGAAGTTGTCAACTGGCCCAGATGAGATCCCATTGTATTTGATAAAAAAATGTATTTATACTTTAGCAAAACCTATTCACTTGCTGTTCAATTCATCTCTTGAGAAGGGGGAGATACCTAACAACTGGAAACACAGTTTCGTTAAACCTATTCATAAAACTGGTTCACGGGAGGATGTTAGCAATTATAGAGGTATTTGTAATAAGTCAGAGTTACCAAAAATGTTGGATTGTTTGATCACTAGAAAACTATCATGGGATTTTAAAAATATTATATTCAACCAACAACATGGTTTCTGTCGGGGTCGATCAACATCAACAAACCTGTTGCTTTTTCAAAACTATATCATCAATTCATTAGAGAATGAGCTGCAAGTAGTCTCTATTTACACAGACTTCTCTGAGGCCTTTGATAGAGTTAATCATAGTCTGTTACTTGCAAAACTTGAAGCTTTGGGTATAAAGGCGAATATTCTGAGTTGGATCAGAAGCTATCTCACTAGTAGAGTCCAATATGTGAAATATGGAAGCTCAGTTTCACAACCAATCGAAGTACCATCAGGTGTACCACAGGGATCTCACATGGGATCTCTGTTATTTAATCTTGTTAATGACCTCTCTGATGTCATCATCAACAGTTCCTTCTTGATGTTTGCCGATGACCTGAAGATGTTTAGAACGGTTCAATGCATTTCTGATGCTGATGCAGCTCGATCTGAATAATTTTTCCAGATGGTGCCATATCAATTTATTAAAACTGAATTTGAATAAATGTCAAAAGATAACATTTTCACGAAGCCATGATGCTATTGATCATATTTACATAGTTAATGATACTAATCTATCAGTAACCAATACAATCAAAGACTTAGGAGTAATATTCGACTCGAAAATGACCTCCAAACATCACATAATAGAAACAACATCTCGTGCTCGTAAAATGCTAGGCTTCTCTCTCCGTTCTGCTGAAGAACTATATGTTGATGCTGTTAAAATTATTTATTGTGCACAGGTGAGGTCTATTCTTGAATATAATTCTTTGATCTGGTCACCATTTCACAAAGTTGATTCTGATCTTTGAGAGGGTTGTCAAAATAAATTTTTAAGAAGTTGTGCATATCACATGAGATTCAATAGGGATGAATATACCTATCCACAAATATCAGATATTTTAAACATGAATACGTTGATACATAGAAGAATGGAAATTGATCTATTATTCCTCCATAAAATTATCAATGGGTACATTGATTCTCCTGAAATTGTTGCTCTGATTATGCTTTCCGCAAATAAAAGAAGAAACAGAAATGGTGATATTTTCAAGATACCATTCTGTAGGACAAATTATGGCCAAAATGAATCAATGAATAGAATTATGAAAACAGCAAACACAAACAATTACCAAATTGAACTTTTCAATTCATCTTTATTGTCTCTCAGGAGAGCGATAAAAAACTGTTAATCACTTTTTTCATAATCTTCATCTTTCTATTCGTTTTAGCCTTCTAATTTTTTTTTGTGTTAGTCTTCTTCATAGATATGATAATATGTACGTGCTCTGTATTTTTATACTGTCTTTTTGTTAATTGTATAATTGGCTTGTCCGTTAATGAATACATGAATAATAAATAAATAAATAAATTTCCGGAAGACAGTCTAGTCGATCGTTGTTACCAGCTAAGGCAATCAGGAATCCAATTTCAATCAGTATTATTTCAATTCGCAATTTTTTTATCAGGTCACTGGCACCTATGATCGAGTAAATTATCACTGACGGAGTATTTTTCGAAACGAGGAATATCGAGTTTGATGAGGAAGCCGGCATTACGATTAGAGATCGAGGGTATTGCGATCACGCGTTTCATTCTTGAAGTGAGTTTAGTTTTCCGACACACCGCGCCCCTCGAGTTCCACCCCCATGGAGAAGCACGCTCTTTGGTGAGTGCATGATTTCCATGTTATATTTATATTTCATTTTTGAATAATCTCATATACAATGTGTTCTGGTTATTTTGTCTCGTTGACGCTCGACATCTTTTGTTTATTATTTTACACTCATTTTCGTAGTCTCTCAATTTGAATCCCTATGTGAGCTTATGATTGAATAAAAATTCATGAATTTGTTAAGAAGGATCTGGCCTCATTATTCTGCTGCCAAGCGAGTAACCCCTCACTGGTCATAGGTTTGAATGTCTCGGAAAGGATTATGGGTACTTACAATTCTACCCCTAGAGATTTGAACGTGACATTATCCCAAGAAACGCAAAACTTTTCAAGCAAAACGGTAAGGGTTTTCTACGAATAATTCATGTTGGCATATTGGACCGAACTCCCCTATTCAAAACATTATTTACCTATCCCAGATCTGACAAACATCCATTTTTTGCTGTCACACCATAATGAACTGTTGGCAACATCGCTTTGTTATTCCCTATCATCTTCCTATGATATGCCTTCCATGAGCGACTACCTCTCGATGAGTAGAATTTTGGGAGGAAAAGGGGTCTTGTCCCAAATCTTCTTATGACTCCTATATATTTTCAAGGGTGCCATTCGATAGTTTACCTTGAGCCTACCTAGGCTTTGAATTTGACGTATTCATTTCAATGTCACCCTGTATATGTGGTCTTCAATCTGCTACAAAAAAACAAATCATTATTATCAAAAGAAGGAAGTAAAACTTGCGTATTTTCATACGGTCCTGTGATATATTTGAGCAGATTCAACTGGTAGCACTGCCATTGATTCTACTAAATTCTTTTATGCACTGGACGATTCAGAATTCGAAACTATATGAATATGACCTCAATTCATTTCAGAAAAAAAAATGGATTTGACCAGTTTATGCATTGAAACCTTCAATTATTGACCCTTTTGTCGTTGTGTCTCTAGCTCCTGGTAGGCGTTCCAAGATTAAGCGAAATATGGGAATTTTCAGAAGTGCAATAAGGTTATGATTATATCATTTGGATATTCCATAAAAAGCTTGTCCAAATTTACATGAATGCAATAAATATCATGTACACAAACTAAATGGAATGATATCCCATTTTATATGTAGATTGTTCAAATCTGGATGTTTGTCGCGAGTCACTTCGAAAGGAAATGTTCCCAGTACAACTGCTGAACATAATCACCCACCGGAGGAAGTTGAAGTACAAGTTCTCCGTTTCCGACAGGAACTCAAACGGGGAGCTTGTTCGGAGAACATTTCACTTCATGAAATTTCCACAAGCGAGCAGATGAGACATTCAGAAATTACCCAACATATTGGCTCCCATGACAGTGATAGATCGACATTATATAGAGTGAGGCAACTTGGTACACCTCTTATTCCTGGATGTCTCGAAGACTTCCATATCCCTATCACTGATGACAAGTGAGTATGAAACAAACAATACACAAAAATAAATAGGACAATTATATAACTGACAGAACATAATTCTGTAACGAACAATCGCACATTACAAGAAAAATTCACATACTTAACAAAAAGCAATAATTCAACAATCGATGAAAAACAAAACTGATTCACATCCTGATTAGGAACGAGAACAAAATACATTTTGAGTTGGAGAGACCGATATGCAAAAACTTGCAGAAACTGGTTTGGGAGAGCAGTTTCATCACACAACATTAACGGCCACTGACGATTCCAAAATAGCTGTGTTTGTATCAACAACAGTCTGCAATATCATAAAAAGGTATGAGGCAGGCAGTGTCTGCCTTCAAATGGATGCAACATCCAAAGTTGTTCCTAGAGCTGGTGATGAGGCACTTCAGTTATTCATAATCCACATATATTTACATGAAACGGTAAGTATTGTAGTAGTAGTAGTAGTAGTAGTAGTAGTAGTAGTAGTAGTAGTAGTAGTTTTTTTTTTTTTTTTTTTTTGGGGAGTGGAAAATCTTCAAAAAGACGAATGGTCGCCCATTGACCAGACAGTGTCAGATTTTTACTGACTAAAAAACCACTCGTGAACTTAGGAAGGCCTCTTCGGGACTACCTTCGGGTATTACTTCGAAGAGGGTCGTTCTGTTGTTGTTATGGGCTCTTCCTTTTATTTTCCATCATATTTCCCCTCCATTTCCTATTGCTTCTTTCCTTTTCGTGGATATAATTATCATGGCCAGTTCACTCACCGTTTTCCAGTTCGTTTTCTTCTCCAACATTTTGTCTATCAGGTTTTCCGGCGTCAGTCTCCCGAGCTCTTCTTCGGCCTTGTTTCTCTGCTCATTCCATCTACAGCAATCGAAAAAAGTGTGTTCAGCTGTATCACACATTCCGCAATATTGGCATTCATCTGTGTTACTCAGCTTGAATCGGTGTAGGTACGACTGAAAGCACCCATGCCCTGTGAGGATCTGGGTGAGAAAAAAGTTAACCTCACCCCATTTCCTGTTGACCCATGGTCGTATGTCCGGGATCAGCCTCTTTGTCCAGCGCGCTGTGTTTTCTTCGTACTCCCAGTTGTCCTGCCATTTATTCATTATGTATTCGCGAGCCGCCCCTCGACTAGTGTTATCCTGTATCATCGACCTCTCCTCTACCAGTAGATCTATTGAGGGGGTTCTTGCAATCACCATCAGCGCTTTGGTTGATGGGGTTCTGTAGGCACAGGTTATTCTTATAGCCGCTTTTCTTTGCACGCTCAGCAGGGTGTCTCTATAGATTTTTTTTTTCATGGCTCTCTTCCAGACTGTTGCACCATACAGCATGATCGACAACGCGACGGAGCAAAGTATTTTTCTGTTTCCTTCTCGAGGTCCACCGATGTTAGGCATTAGCCTGGTGATGTTCCCTATGGCTTTTCCAGCCTTTTCAGCAATTTTTCTGATATGCGTTCCCATTCTCAAGTTTCTGTCCAAATGAATACCGAGATATTTGACTGATTCTTGGCTATGAATGTTCACGTCCCCAATTATTACTGTGACATTTTTTATTGTTCTACCTCCTGCCAGTATTACAAGCTCTGATTTTTGAGGAGCTAGCTTGAGTTGCTTCGTCGCCATCCACTCCGATATATCCTCTAGAACTCTATTAGCCATTGCTTCTAATCCTTCCGCATCTTTTGCTACCACCAGTACCGCCAGGTCGTCTGCATACCCTATAAGGTGAACCCCCCTGGGGACCCGTATATTCAGCACTCCATCATAATATATGTTCCATAGAATGGGACCAATCACTGAACCTTGTGGTACACCACAACTGATGTCCATCTTTCCTTTGGATCCTATCAGCAGCACTCTATCTTCCAGGTAGCTGGCAATCATATTGTAAAGATATGCTGGTAATCCTCTTCGTCTAAGTTCATTCAAGATTCCTTTCCATGGGGCCGAATTGAAGGCATTTTGTACATCTAAAGTTATCATTATACATCTCTTTCTCCCAGTTCTCTCGTTTGCCTCGTCAGCAATCTCTAGCACCTTTTCCAGTGCGTTTATGGTAGATCTGCCTTCTCTAAACCCGTACTGATGTTCGTTCAGATCTCCTCTTCTCATTATCTCATTCGTCAGTCTTGCTTTTATTAGATACTCTAAAAGTTTGCTCAAGCCATTCAATATACATATAGGCCTATATGTTTTATCGGTGCCTGGTTTCCCTTTCTCGAAAAGTACGAGTCTGGCCACCTTCCAGTCCTTAGGAAAATGGCCCATAGTTAGTGCATGGTTCATGATCTTCAAACAAAAATCTGGGTGAGCCTTAACAACTGCTTTGATGACTTCTGAAGGAATTCCATCTGGCCCAGAAGCCTTTTTTTCTTTCAACCTCTCATTGGCAACAAGGAGTTCGTTCTTGGTGAAGGGTGGTATATCTTCTTGTCCAGTTTGCAATCTGTCCCATCTCTCGACTCGATGAGTTGGAAACAGTTTCTTGGCTATTTCTATTTGATTTTCTTCTGTCTCTCTGATAGGCGTCTTACCTCTGAACTTATCTGTGACAATTTGGTAGCCTTTTCCCCATATATCCGAGTCTACTTCATCAATTAGTGTTCCCCACGCACTCTTTTTGGCTTCTAGTATGATTTTCTTCAGGGTGGATCTGCTTTGCCTGTATTCTCTCTGAATGCGGAACTTATGTGCTGTATCATCTGTTCTATTTGCCCTTACCATTTTTCTTCTAGCTTGTACACATATCCTGCGTGCATCTGCCACTTCATCTGACCACCAGTATACTGGATTTCTATTGCCTTTAGCTCTTTTCTTCGGAAAGATCTTGTTGCAACCAGCTGTTATGATGTTTTGAAGTTTTTTGGCGTCTACGCTATCACCTTTTTCAAAAAGTTTTCTGCCTATATCATCTGTGAGTTTCTCTAGGTCTCCCTTCACTATTCGCCAGCCTGTGTTCACCTTATTTTCACCCTTATTTATTTTATCAACTATTTTGTATACAATATGCTGGTGATAGCTTAGACTCTCCTCTTCAATCACTTTCCATTCTGTAACGTACTTAGCGAGTTTGCTAGTGCTGAAAGTTAAATCTATATATGACTTGCTGTCTCCCCTCACGAAGGTTGGTACATCACCCACATTGTGGACAATTAGTTCATCTTCACATAACCATTCGGACAGGATTTGACCTCTTCTATCCTCAACTGGTGAATTCCATATGTGCGATTTTGCGTTGAAGTCTCCTCCTACTAATATATCCTTTTTGTGTATTTTCATGTCTTCTCTGAGGTTATGAAGGAAATTATTGAAAGTATCGGTGTCGATGTTCGGAGAGATGTAGCAACCGTAAATCACGGCTCGTTCAGTTTCGATCCAGACAAAGCCTGATCCACATCCTACTTTTGTTACATTGACTTTTTTTGTGCGTATATATATTGCGACATCCAAATTTCTATCTACTATCCACTCACTATTTGCAACTTTTTTTCTGTTAGGTTCTGCCATGATCACTACGTCTGCTCGTGTCTCCTCAGCGTATTTATACATCAGATCTGTAGCTTCTCTACCCCTATCTAGGTTTCCCTGTAGTATTGTGAGCATTACAGAGCTGCCACACTTCCTCTCTTCTCCTTCTTCATGGCCTCCTGCATTTTTTTGTATTCTGGGCACCTTGACGATTCTGCCCTGTGTCCTTCGACATTGCACAAGTAGCATTTCTGCATTCCTTCACAATCTTTTTTAATGTGACCAAGTTCACCGCATTTGTGACATCTTGTTTCATCTTCTTTCTGTGTACAATCTCTTATTGCATGCCCTACTTTTTGACACCTATAGCATTTCTTGACTTCGTCAACTTTCTTTATGCGCCATCTATTCCATCCGTTTCCAATTCTTCTTCTATTCTCGATTAGCTTAGCACTATCTTCTCCTAGGGTGATGAAGGCGTATTTGAGCCCTCTATCGTTTATTTTCTCCGATAATTTTATTCGCATTCCTTCTGAGTGTCCACTATTTGTTTCTTTAGATAATACCCTTCTGACTTCTTCTTCTTCTACTGTCTCATCAATATCTAGGATCATGAAAGTTTGTGTTTTTTGTTTGAAATGAATTTTAGCTACTCCTTCTAGTTTTTCGGTCAGTGTTGCTCGAAATAGTGATCTGCTCTTTTCCTCTTTTCCTTTGATCTTTATTTGCACATTACCATTGTTGGTTTTATTGATTTTATCAATCGTTATTCCTTCAGTATCCACTGTATCCTTCATGCTTTTGACCAGTTGGGCATACGATGTTCCATCAGCAGGCTTCAGTATGATTACGTCTTCCTCTCTTCTTTTCCTTGCTCCTTCCCATTCTGTTTTTTGGTCTACACCTTTATATAGGACCCAGTTCACATCCTGTTCTCTGCCTACCCATTCCAAGCATTTTCTCGTACTCGTACCATCTACTTGTTTCGTAACTACGCAGGCAATTTCACTGTGACCACATGTTTTGGTAATTTCTGCTATTTTTCTAAGGTTATCTCTAAGACTAATTCTATCTGTTCCAGCCTTAGCCCCATTGGTGGAGATTATGTACGTATACCGTATCAAGGCCTCTTCGAATCCCCCTTTTTCGGCCATCATTTCACTGACCGTTTTCGTTCCGACCATTTTTCCCGCTTCCAGCTTTTCTTGTTCTACAATTCTAGAGATTTGTAGATTTCTTTCTGTTGCCTTCTTTATAAAATTGTCCGTATCCTTTTCACCTTCTTTTGTTATTATAATGACGCTTCTTTCCTCGCCTATGAGCTCTGTTTCTATGCTTCGTCTGCATCTTTCAAAGGCATCCTCTGGCCAAGATAGGTCTATCACTTCTTCAACTTCTTCTTCTTTTATTTCATTTCTCAGTCCGTCCTCAATTCTCATGAGGATTGTAGACTTTTCCTCACTCCATTCCGTTGTTTGAGTGCCTATTTCTCTGGTTTTGTTGGACTTTGTTTCTGCATCTGTGTTTGTGGTCTGACTTCCGGCTTTTCTCGTTTCTCTATTCTTCCTTCTGTTTTGAGTCCCTCAATTACCTCTGCCATGACACCTAACGCCTTAGGCATTCTATTTACATACCCATCTAGTTTCTTGATAGCGTTTTTTATTTCTTTCTTCGTATTCGGTATCTCTGTGATTACAGACTTAACCATTTCTAATTCTTCTGCCATTCTCTTCGCTATGTCTTTAAGGGCATTATATTCTTTCTCAGCATTCCTCGTGGATTCTGCCTTTTCCTTTTCGCTTTTTACTGGAGTTGTTTCTCTTTTCCTTTTTTCTCGCGCTTGTTCTTCATCGCTGTCTCTCGCTTGGGCATTTAGGAATATGTGGCTTGTTAGCGAGTTCACCCGTTTTCTTCCCTCTGATGTTCCTTGGGCCACTTCTCTTGCTATCTTTCTGATAGGCGATCTCGAGATCTTTTGACTCCTGTTGAAAGCATAAACATCTTGTGAACTCGCCGGGCTATCAAACCCAGCCTGGATTTCCACATTGGTATCTTTGCAGTCGCTGGTTGACGATCGGGTGTGGCCTGCCATCTCACCACGGCTCCCGACCGGTACTGGGGTTCCGAGTCCCTGCACCGTAAAATCCTCTTCTTTATTTGTACTTCCCATAATTTTATTTGAGTTTCCTGTTTCATAGCCTTGTCGTCGTCGATCGATCAGTCCAAAGAAGGGTAGAAGAAAGAAAAAGTGGAAAGATTAAAGACCCCTAGCCCTCGCAAACCTAATAGCTTCGGGGTCGGAAGACAATATTTAGCCAAGAGAGACTAGATAGGAAAGATTAAAGGGAAGGGAACCCCACTCAAGACAAGTTGAAATAAAGTGAGTATTCAGCTAGGGTACCTCGGGGTTGCCATTCCCGTACTCGCCAGATGCGAGCCCCTGAGGAAAGTAATAGTAGTAGTAGTAGTAGTAGTAGTAGTAGTAGTAGTAGTAGTAGTAATAGTAGTAGAAGTAGTAGTTGAAGTAGTAGTAGTAGTGGTAGTAGTAGTAGTAGTAATAATAATAGCAGTAGGTCAGGGCAGATCCAGGCAGTATTCGGGAGAGGCATAGAAAGTCATGGCCACTTCAGTACAAGTAAGCAAGAGTCAAATGTACAGTGTGTCCACAAAGTCACAACCACCGTCTCAACTTTTGACTGACTGAGTATGTTTCAGAGATATTTTCTTTCTTCAATGAAAGTTTGATAGAATTTAAAATTTTTCGAAATGGCGACGAGGCCCCATATTGAAACACATTTTTCAAATTGAAAGGGGGTCAAGTGAGTCATTCAAAATGTGATTCAATCCTGTGAAATAACTTTTCATTGATTACACAATAGCAACTTTTATATAGTGGAACAACATTCCTATTTTTGATAATTACACGCCAATAGATGATCAAAAAACCCTCTCGTGATTTTTTGAATAATATGTTGATATTATATCAGTTTGGCGCTTTCAGACTTGGTTTTTGGAGTCGGAATAGTACCTATTTGATTGTAGAAGGCACAAAGTCTACCATTGACGCGGAGTAATTTGAAGAAATAAATAGATAAATAAATAAATAATTATAAATAATAAATAAATAAATAATTATATTCATTAGAATATAATTCAATTACATCTGTTTTCTATGATCAGTGATTATTGATTCTCCTGATCATAGAAAATGTTGAACCTATCCTAGGAAGATTAACACAAGAGGATTTTTAATATTATTGATAGTCTTATGATCACAAAAATCAAGATGTAGGAGTTCCATTACCTACAACAATCACTATTTTCTTCTGGATGGAATTTTTTCCTTCATTACTTTACACAATGAATGAAGAATTGAATTCATTTCTGAATGAGAAATCGTTCGACCCCCTTTGCCATAAAAAAATACTTGAAAGTAGTCTTCACTCCCATTGAAGCAGAGAAATTGAAAACATATTCAGTGGGTCTGCGGTTAACTACAAAGTTTTATCTGCATGTTATTCCGCTGTTTCTGTAATTCAGGACGAATAATCAATAAGAGATCAGGAAAGACGTATATCCCTCTGTATCTGCCCTAAGATAGTTGAGATATATCTAGTATTGTTCGTATTTCACAGGTATTCTCAATTGTTCACGCATAAATGCAAAGAAAAACCATATCTGCATATGAAAAGGCTTTCAGTTTCATTCGAAAAATTCTGCCAGGCATGTTGCCTGCCTCCATAATGGCAGATTACGGGGCATCACTTAGGTCGGCTGTCACGGTGATCTGGACTACAGTGATGATGAATGGATGCTGGTTTCATTATTGCCAGGCAGTGTTCAGAAAATCACGCAGGTTGGGGTTACAGGTAATTATCACTCTATCTCCATAAAATATTGTGGATATCATGAAGGTATTCATATTATCAAGATATTATGATCAACTCATAGTGATATTCGAGGAAATGTATAGGCTCTGTTTATCAAACTCCAATATTGAACTTTACCCTAGCTTGAAGTCTTCTACTTTCAAGACTGCTCATAATAGAACATTCAGTTTCATCATCAGATTATAAAAACAGTCACTGCCAAGGGCGCATTCAGGAGGAGGGGGGCATATAGGCCATCGCGATCCCTGATAAATATATAAAAATTCAGCAAACCATATACTTTCCACTATAAGACATGACTGTTCACTACTACAATCATACCATATCAAGGTACCAATTAGCTGTCAATTCATGAAGAATAATAGAGCAACCCTTATCTTCAGTCTACTAAGAAATAATTTCGATCAGAGAGATTTTTTAATCATTAATTGTTGTATAATTGAAGTGGAAGGAGGGTGCTGAATAATGTGGCCATAACATACTATAGCCCTGTCCAATTATTAGTTGGGTCCGTCCTTAGCAGAATAATTTAACGATTTCTACTCTACTACTCCTGCAGCAGTAGTGAAAACGAAATATAATTCTAAAACAAAGGAAAATACAACCCAATTCTGAAAAAGAAATATTAATTCAAACAATTCTGAAACCAACCAACTAACTAATGGTAGTAGAGATGTGAATATATTATTATAAGAAATTATGATTCTGAAACAAATAGAATACGATTTCAGAACAAACATTAGAGACAAGAATAAAATAATCCTCAAACTAGCAAGACACAATTCTGAAACAAACAAACTAACAAAATGAATAAAAATTGAAAAGCATTGAACACCCCACTTGAGAATTGTTAATGGAGCCGATGAAACATCCAGAAATCGTTCCACAATTTCATTCACCCCTAAACTTCGACTCTACTACTACTGCAGCAGTTACCTCAGAAATAATAATAATGACAATAATAATATTAAAAAAAATTTATCTGAAACTCGCGCCCCACTAACAAGATGCATAGGTACTTGCTATGTTATGTTGGAAGATGTTGAAATTTAGTATCATGTTTTCGCAATAATTTCAGTAATTGTAGGACTAGAAGTGATATTTAAGGATCACCTTTGAATTGTTCTGAATAATCTTCCATCTATCATCCAGCTAACGCATGATGAGGAACAGAAGAGGATATTGAAGATGGTCATGACCTTACCTCTTCTTCGATCGAGGTATCGATATATTAGCTGAGGAAAATGTGACCCATCCACTATTTGAGGTCCGGGCAACGCGGAACATCGCCATCCATGGCCTCCCCTAAAGAAACAACAATGCGGTAGAGTCAATCCATAGGAATCTCTTCCGTATTGTTGGGAAAGCGCATCCGAAATGTGAGTTCTCATTCAGAACATAAAGGCAGTGGAGCACTCCAAGAGCTGCGACTTGATTCGTCTCGAAAATGGATTGACAATCCCCAGACAGCGTACACCCATATATCAACACGCTGAAAAGGTTAAAAAAAGGCCCAACAGCTGTTTGGAGATAATCCCAATGTCAGTTTATTCTTGAGACGAGTGAGCCACACACTGGAGAGGTTGGCACGAATGTTCCAGCCAGCTTTGGGTAAGTCAAAACAAACAAAATTACTTCATTCTGGAAATAAAAAAAAATCTTTGCATGTTTCCGATTCACAGAAATTCTTCATCAGCAATTGAGTATACGGTATGGGGCAACACCTGGAATATTAAAACGGGAGTACAAAAAATGACGGATTTGAAAATTCGTGTGACAAACAGAATGTAAAGGCATTGTTTGAAAACATTTTATTGGCTCATCTGATGCAGAAATCAAAAGTTGTGATGATGCATTTTCATTCAATGTTGAAATGTATGCTGGACGTACGAGAAGGGATCGACGTCAGAATATTTTCAGAATTATTACAATTTCTGTAAAGAAAGGCAGTAGGTTATCGAGCAATTTCAAATACCATACTGAAATAAAATCTTCTTCCTTGATATTATCCCTGTACCTCCGAGCAACCTTTGTCTGACCTAAATTACCAGAGGAGATTTCATTGATTGATCAACATAATGAAAAATTGATTTTTCAGGCGACCAGGATGATATTGGGGAAGGGCCAGTGCCAGATATCGATGACACTACGAAGATAATGATGAAGAATTGAGTGAGTTTCTTCGTTGCTTATTGTGTTTATCTATTTTCAAGGAATTTAACTATACCATGATAATGTGAAAGGAATATCAACTCATATATTACGATCAAAACATGCTCATTATCACAACATTTTAATTCATAAGAAAAATAAAAAAATTTCAGATGATATGGATACTACTAATGATGGAAATGTGCGAGAGGCAGTGCCAGAAGCTATTATTAGTGAGTTAATATTTTATTGCTGTTGGTGATCTATCTCAAGATATCTGGAATATCCTATTTTATATGTAGATTGTCCAAATATGGATGTTTGTCGCGAGTCAATTTGAAAGAAGATGTTTCCAGTACAACTGCTGAACATGGTCACCCACCGGGGGAAGTTGAAGTACAAGAACTCCGTTTCCGACAGGAACTCAAACGGGGAGCTTGTTTGGAGAACATTCCACGCCAAGAAATTTCCACAAGCGAGCAGATGAGACATTCAGAAATAACCCAACATATTGGCTCCCATGAGAGTGTTAGACATTATATAGAGTGAGGCAACTTGGTACACCTCCAATTCCTGGATGTCTCGAAGACTGGCATATCTCTTACTGATGACAAGTGAGTATGAAACAAACAGTATACGAATGTAAATAGAATAATTATATAACTAACAGAACACAATTCTGAAACGAACAATCGAACATCAAAAAAGCAAGAATCCTAAAATCGATAAAAAACAAAACTGATTCACATTCTGATAAGAAATAAAAACGAAATACATTTTGAGTTGGAGACACCGATATGCAAAAACTGTTTTGGGAGAACAGACTCATCACACAGCATTAACGGCCACTGACGATTCCAAAATAGCTGTGTTTTCTGCAATATCATAAGAAGGTATGAGGCAGGCAGTGTCTGCCTTCAAATGGATGCAACATTCAAAGTTGTTCCTAGAGCTGTTGGGGCACTTCAGTTATTCATAATCCACATATATCTACATAAAACGGTAAGCAAGAGTCAAATGTACAGTGTGTCCACAAAGTCACAACCACCGTCTCAACTTTTGACTGTCTGAGTATTAGGGCGGAGCACAACAATGAAATTCTAAAAAATCAAACGCCTGTGGTTGGAATAGGTGCCTTTCAACATCAATGAATCACACAAAAAATCTCGACTCTCTGAGACTTCATCTTCAGGTTCCTAGACGGATGGTAAATTCTCATTAATTCAAAAAAAAAATTCGAATTGCAGATTCCTAGAGTTTGGTATAGCTATGTTAGTATGTAAATATCCGAATATTAGCGGAGTATCACTAGATCTTCAGATTCTGAGAAGATTTTGATTTTTGTTTGATACTCATATTCGCTTCGAATTCACGTCGCATACCAAAGTTACAAAGTGAATATAGTGGTTATTCGTAATTGTGATGAGGCGATAACATGAGGACGAATTAAAGTGCGCGGGAGCCAACAAGTCTCAACTAGTTCGCACGCGAGCATCGATTCTTTCGTATCAGGTCGTGTGCGTCAGTTCTAGTTCATTCGCGGTGTAGAGAGGATTGTTCTTGTGAGTGTGTGAAAATCTATTCGAAATGCCGCTAACTCGAAATGAAACAGAAATATTTGGAGTCCCCAGTGAACTTTGTGATAAAATGCTCCCGACATATTGGGACGTCATCAGAGCATATTTGTGGTGGCGCGAGTGTTTGAAAAGACAGTCATACAAAGATCCCATTGTTTTGGACATTATTGATCGATATAAAAAGTGTGTGGCAGAAAGCATCCCTTCTGACAATTTCTGATCAACGCATTATACAAAAAATAAAGGACTATAATAAAAAATATAAGGCTTTGAAGAAAAATATGAAATCGATTCATAATAGAAAGTCGCTTGCAAAAATCGAGGTATTCAAGAAGGAAAGCTTCAAACTCTTCGATATTTCTCATTGTAAATGTCTTGACTTCAGTATATGTTTATGTAAAGTGAAAGTTCCAATATGTGAGCGAGAATTCTTGATTGATCAGAGAACTGTGACAAATATGGTAATTGGAGAAACTGATTATAACATCACAAGAAGAAATCTCAAGTCATTGGAGAGGAAACACATAAGAACAGAGAGACTGAACAAAAAGAAGGAAGTAGAAGTCAACAGAATAATCCCAACATTCAACAACCTTGATAGTTCACTCCCGTCCAATAAGGAGGAAGATGAAGATCGAAACCAGATATCCGATATGAATGAGAAGAGTGATGAAGATTCCACCAGCCACTCCAAACAGACCAAATCTAACTCACCTCTTGCAGCCAAAAACCAGAGGGTTAGTTTTAGAAAATTTAGCGGAGGCATGTGACAGGAGTGGTGTGTCTGATAGATCAGCATCTCTAATCGTGACTAAACCCGACTTGCAACCACCTCCACGTGGTGGGTTGACGTGCGAGTCGAGTCCATTTTTGGTACTTTTCTCAGAATACCAAAAGGCAGCGATTCCACACCCAGGGTAAATATTTATTTCGAAACATCAAACAATGTCCTATAGAAACGCTCTGACCTACTGAGTATGTTTCAGAGATATTTTCTTTCTTCAATGAAAGTTTGATAGAATTTAAAATTTCTCAAAATGGCGACGAGGCCCCATATTGAAACACATTCTTCAAATTGAAAGGGGATCAAGTGAGTCATTCAAAATGTGATTCAATCCTATAAAATAACTATTCATTGATTACAAAATAGCAACTCTTATATAGTGGAACAACATTCCAATTTTTGATAATTATTTGCCAATAGATGATCAAAAAACCCTCTCGTGATTTTTTGAATAATATGTTGATATTATATCAGTTTGGCGCTTTCAGACTAGGTTTTTGGAGTCGAAATAGTACCTATTTGATTATAGAAGGCACAAAGTCTACCATTGACGCGGAGTAATTTGAAGAAATGAATAGATTATGACTCAGAAGATGATTCGATTGCATCTGTTTTCTATGATCTCAATGATTATTGATTCTCCTGATCATACAAAATGTTGAACTAATCCTAGGAAGATTAACTCAAGAGGATTTTTAATATAATCAATAGTAGGAGTTCCATTACCTATAAAAATCACCATTTTTTTCTGGATGGATTTTTTTACTTCATTCCTTCCCACTATAAATAGAGAATTGAATTCATTTTCGAATGAGAGATCATTCGACCCCTTTGCCGTGAAAAAATTCTTGAAAGTAGTTTTCACTTTCATTGAAGCAGAAGAATTGGAAACATATTCAGTGGGTCTGCGGGTAACTACATAGTTGTATCTGCATGTTATTCCGTTGTTTCTGTAATTCAGGACGAATTATCATTGAGAGATCAGGAAAGGCCTATATCCCTCTATATCTGCCTTTGGTAGTTGAAATATATCTGGTATTGTTCGTATTTCACAGGTATTTCCAATTGTTTACGCATTAATGCAAAAAAAACATATCTGCATATGAAAAGGTTTTCAATTTCATTCGATTAATTCTGCCAGGCATGTTGCCTGCCTCCATGATGGCAGATTACGAGGCATCACTTAGGTCGGCTGTCACGGTGATCTGGACTACAGTGATGATGAATGGATGCTGGTTTCATTATTTTCAGGCAGTGTTTAGAAAATCACGCAGGTTGAGGTTACAGGTAATTAGCACACTATCTCCATGAAAATTTGTGGATATCATGAAGGTATTCGTATTATTGAGATATTATGATCAACTCAGAGTGATATTTGAGGAGAGGTATGGGCTCTGTTTATCAAACTCCAATATCAAACTTCACCCTAGCTTGAAGTCTTTTTTTTTCAAGACTGCTCATAATGACACATTCAGTTTCATCATCAGATTATAAAAACAGTCACTGCCAAGGGCGCATTCACGAGGAGGGGGAGGAACTGTTCACCTCCTTCAATCATACCATATCAAGGTACCAATTAGCTGTCAATTCATGAATCATAATTAAGCGACTATTATTTTCAAATCCTTTGGAAATTCTTCTGAGTCTCCTGAGGAATCATTTCGATCAGAGGGATTTTTTAATCATTAATTGCCGTATAATTGGAAGGAAGGGGGGTGCTGAATTATGTGGCCATGACATACTATGCCCCCGTCCAAACATTAGTTGGATCCGTCTTTGGCAGAATAATTCAACGACTTCTACTCCACTACTCCTGCAGCAGTAGTGAAAACAATTTATAATTCAAAAACAAAGAAAAATACAACCCAGTTCTAAAAGAAAGACTAAATTGAACAATTCCAGAACCAACCAACTAACTGATGGTAGTAGAGATGTGAATATATGGAAGATCATGATTCTTGAACCAATTGAATACAATTGAAAAAAAAACATTACAGACATATATAAAATAATCCGCAAAGTAGCAAAACACAATTCTGAAACAAACAAATCAACAGAATAAATTAAAATTGAAAAGCATTGAACACCCCACTTGAGAATTGGTAATGGAGCCGATGGAACTTCCAGAAATTGTTCCACAATTTGGTACACCCCCTAAATCTACTTCGACTCTACTACTACTGCAGCAGTTACTTCAAAAATAAAAATAATGATAATGATAATATCATGAATGTTGTATCTGAAACTCGCGCCCCACCGCCCAGATGCATAGGTACTTGCTATGGTATGTTGGAAGATGTTGAAATTTTAGAATCATGTTTTTGCAATAATTTCAGTAATTGTAGGACTAGAAGTGATATTTGAGGATAACCTTCGAATTGTTTTCAATGATCTTCCACCTATTACCCAGCAACCACATGATGAGGAACATAAGAGGATAGTGAAGATGGCCATGGCCTTACCTCTTCTTCGATCGAGGTATCGATATATTAGCTGAGGACAATGTGACTCATCCAGTATTTGAGGTCTGGGCACCGCAAAACATCTCCATCCATGGCCTTTCCCAAGGAAATAACAATCCGGTACAGTCAATCCATAGGAATCTCTTCCGTATTGTTGGGAGAGCGCATCCGAATATGTGGGTTCTCATTCAGAACATAAAGGCAGTGGAGCACTCCAAGAGCTGCGACTTGATTCGTCTCGAAAATGGATTGACAATCCCCAGACAGTGTAGACCCATATATCAACACGCTGAAAGGGTTATAAGAAAGGCCCAACAGCTGTTTGGAGATAATCCCAAAGTCAGTTTATTCTTGAGACGAGTGAGCCACACATTGGAGAGGTTGGCACGAATGTTCCAGCCAGCATTGGGTAAGTCGAAACAAACAAAATAACTTGATTCTGGAAATGAAAAAAATCGTTGCATGTTTCCGATTCACAGAAATTCTTCATCAGCAATCAAGTATATGGGATAAGGCAATACCTGAAATATCTCAACAGCAGTACGACAAATGATGTGAGTTTGAAGATTGGTGTGACAAACAGAATGTAAAAGCAATGTTTAAAAACATTTTATTGGCTTATCTGATGCAGAAATCAAGAGTTGTAAAAAGTCTATGATGCATTTTTATTTTATGTTGAAATGTATGCTGGACGTACGAGAAGTGATCGACGTCAGGAAATTTTCAAAATTATTACCATTTCTGAAAAGAGAGGCAGTAATCTCTTTTCTTGATGATATCCCTGTACCTCTGAGCAACCTTTGTCTGACCTTAATAACCAGAGAAGATTTGATTGATTGATCAACATAATAATATATTGATTTTTCAGGCGACCAGGATGATATTGAAGCAGGGCCAGTGCCTTTTACTATACCATGATAATATTAAGAGAATATCAACTCATACGTTAGGATCAAAACATGCTCGAACGCGATGAAATTATTATCAGAACATTTTAATTCATGAGAAAAATATCAATTTCTCAGATGATATGGATACTACTAATGATGGGGATGTGCGAGAGCCAGTGCCAGAAGCTATTGCTAGTAAGTCAATATTTTATTGCTGTTGTTGATCTATTTCAAGATTCTCGAAAGAGTGTGTTCTTATGGTGCACCATTCATCACAATATAAAATCAAATTGAATTTTCAGATGATAATGTTGGAGAAGGAAGAGAGGCAGAGTTCAATATCAGTGAGTTGCAATGAAAGGAATCTACAGTCTTTGAAAAATCGAAGCATATTCAGTCACAAGAACAATATTTATGTCTCAGATGATCAGAACAATACCGACGAAGGGTCAGAGCCAGTACTGGAGGCTACTAATAGTGATTTTCTTTATAGCTGTTGTGATTCTCTTGTGAGAGATTATCAATTGACTAAGTCGTGTGCAAAACAATAATCATAACATATAAGTTGAGAACGTAGCTACAAATTGAAACCAGATTAGAAATTGAATGAGAATATTTAATATTTACCAACATTCCTATTCAATAGTTTCATAAACTTTCAGATGACTAGCAAGATGAAAATGCAATGGAGGATGTCATCAACAGAGGTAAGTATTTACATACTATTATTTTCAGCGATTTATATCATCCAATCAATTATCGTCTTCTGCCACATACGGCTGTGTTTTGGTCGTGCTCCAGTGAAAACGCGATAGCTGAATTCGTGAATATTGTGAATTTCAGAGTGAGCATAGAGTTCTCAAAGATTTTATATAATTATTGATATATAAATAATGGGGAAAAATATAAATACATATAACACGAAGAGTGGAATGAACATTATACAGCTGATACCTATGTTGACATGGAAGCGGTAGATGAATAGTCCGGCCCGGTGGTCGAGAGCGCGAAGGCGCTGAGATCGTATGGGGACTCCCACCGACGCATGGGTCCGAATCCCAGTTAGGCCATGGATGTTCGTGAATGTATTATTTCCTAACCCCGCACAAGTTTTGACTCATGGGGCGTTGGATCCAGTTCTGGGTCCAACGAGGAAATGCAATTGAAAATAAAAAATAATAAAAAGTTGGAATTGCAAAAACGATAAAAACTGCAGCATCATTGAACGTAGCCACACCGAACGATTGCTGATAAAAAAGCTCTACAGAGGGATACATATAAATTTCTAGATATCTTGATGGATTTGAGAATGAATGATTTCGACATATTACTTTATAAATTAACTCCAACAATCAGAGAAACAAATAACAAACGAACGAAAGAACTAAAAAGCTAAATAAACCAAGAATACTCAACATCAAAATAGCTCTTGATAAAGAAAAACAGAAAAGATTGAAACTTGAACAAAAATTTGAAACATTGAAAAGTTAGTTCGATACACTAGAGAAGTCTCTAACAAAAAACAATATCATCATCTTTGGATCACAGACACAGACACAGGGTTCGAGTTTGGCAGAATCAACTGTTAATTCTATCAACCGATTACTGAGTTTGAACCTAAATGTTCATGATATCAACGATGTATTCACCATAGGAAAACAAACTGAACAAAGACAATAATCGTACAGTTCCAATCATACTTGAAAAAAGCAGAAGTACTAAAAAACTGCAAAAAACTTAAGTTGACCGGAATCAACAATAGCGAGGAGTTAACACTTGATGGAGAAAAGAAACAGGAAATCCTCAGACATCTCGAAGGAGCACGACCAAAAAATCTAACAGCTTATATAAAGGGCCATAAATTATATGTGAAAGAAAAGGCTGACACTGCGAAAGAACTTGCCGATAAAGAAGGCGACTCAGAAACCGAAGACGTCAAAGTAGATGAAGAGGCAAACAAAATTGAAGGAAATAAGCAGACTGAAAGTGCACCATCTACGCCAACTACAGGCTCTAAGAGAAAGAAACCAACGGCAGGAGGAATACTTGACGAAATTGATCAAATTTGGAAAAAAAGAGGAACCACCCAGCGCCAACACCAACAGCTGCATCAACAGAACCACCACCACTAATAAGGACATCAACAAGATTTATAAGCAAAGATAACCGCCCATTAAAAACTCTTCGGTTACCTATGAAAATAGGAAATAGGTTGGTGCCAAAAATTTTCGTGATCATTATTGGATTTCATTGAATATTATATTATCTGTACTTCATTCGCATTTCAAGTGTAACATTTCCATAGTTCAAACGGACCCCCTACGGATTTCAAGCGTATTATACTTACAATTTGCTGGTATCAGTAAAAGACTCCGTGTGGTTGGAATGTCTGAATTGTACTGTGACACTGTCCTGCTTGATTTATTATTGAAATGTAATCCTGACATATTCTCTGGTTCAACTGATTGTAAAATAGTTAAGATCTTTCCAACTAAGAAAAATAATAGTATCTACCAAGCTGTAATTCAAATTGAGAGACATTGTTATGATAGAATAATGAAAGCTGGCAATTTGTTCATCGGCTTTGATAGCTGTTGTGTTTTTGATGCGATTGATATTTCTCGATGCTTCACTTGTAACGATTTCCATCATTCCTCTAGAAAATGTGACAAGCCCCTAACTTGTCCACTGTGTGGTGACAATCATGACGTTAAAGCATGCAAGTCCCAAATACGAAAATGTACTAATTGCGTTAAACTAGCGAACAAGAATATTTCAGTAGATCATGCAGTCTGGGAAAAAGAGAAATGTACTGCTTATCGAACTGCATTAGGAAAATTCAAAAATAATTTTCTTAGCTGTTCATAGCAACCATCTGAAACAACTGACAGCAACACCTTTTCAGACTCTCCAATGAGTGATTATAAAATCAAACTGTTTTATCAAAATACTAGAGGTTTACGTTCTGAAACAACACAATTTTTCAATTCAATATCAGTGAATGAGTACTCGATTGTTGCATTGACTGAAACTTGGTTAGACAGTTCAGTGAGAAGCGATGAATTATTCCCAAACTGTTACGAGATATACCGTTGTGATAGAAATTTTGCTGAATGCAGGTGCTCGAGGGGTGGAGGAGTCCTAATAGCAGTTGATAACTCATTCGTGTCCTCACAGGTTGAAATAACACCATTGATTCCTCATGAACTGGCTACAGTGGACATAGTTATGGTTAAGATTGTGACTGATTCAACTTCTTTCTATGTAATGAATATTTATATTCCACCCTCTTTGTCTAACGATAAGTATAATATCATTTTTGAAACACTTACTGATATTCAGGTCACATATGATAATTGTATTCTCATTACTGGTGACTTTAATATTCCTTCATATGTTTTATATGTACAGGGTGGAATACAGAATGAAATAAATACTCTTCTCAATAACTTTTCGGAAATTAACAACTTAACACAGTATAACCAGGTTTATAACGATTATGGCAGAATACTTGACCTCACCTTTTGTAGTAGTAGCACTGAGTGCCGCATTGAGAGATCATCGGACCCGTTAGTACCCGAGGATAAACATCACCCTGCACTTAATATATATTGTAAGCCTGATGTTGTTCATAACTTGAAAAGAAATTTTGTCACGTCCTACAATAAGGTGTACAATTTCAGGAAAGCGGATTTCCCTCGTATGTATGATCTCATGGCTAATATTGACTGGACCTTCCTGGAAGCTTTCGATAGAGCAAATGATGCCTGCAATTATCTATATGGAAAGATTTATAATGTATTGAATCAATGTGTACCCATAAGAAATACTAACTTCAAGCGAAAATATCCGCCATGGTTCGATAATAATATCATTAGAGAAATTCGTCTCAAGGCGAAGCATTGGCGCTCGTTTAAAAACAGCGGTGATGCTGTTGCCCGTGTCGAATTCAGTCGTTTAAGAGCCAAAATAAAGTTGGATGTAGACAGAGCTTATAAAAAATTTGTGAAGTCAGCTGAAGAGGAAATCAAAGACAATCCTAATAAATTCTGGGCATATATCAACAGCAAAAAAGGATCCACCACCATTTCGGATAAAATGTCTTATGAAGGGCAACTATTAGAGAATCCTTTTGATATTTTGAATGGCTTTGCAGATTTTTTTTCTCAAGCGTATACCATGAGTTCACAGAGTGATTTTAACGATTGCAATCCGTATTTACAGGTTTTGAACATTGAATGTTTTGACGAGAATGAAGTGTTGGCAGCTCTGAAGCAAATTAAACCGAAAATGACCACGGGTCCTGATAACCTCCCTGCAATGATTGTGAGAGATTGTGCATATGTTTTGGCTCGTCCATTATCTATATTGATCAATATTTGCTTGAAAACCTGCACAATGCCTGACTTATGGAAATTATCAAAAGTTTGTCCGATATACAAAAAAGGCGATAAATTCGACATCGGTAACTTCAGACCCATATCCATTATTTGCAATTTTGCCAAAGTTTTTGAAATACTCCTGTATGATAGGTTATATCAGCATTTGAGCAGTCAAATCACACCACTTCAACATGGTTTCATGAAAGGGCGTTCCACAATCACCAACCTTTTCAATATTACTCAATATATTTCTGAAAGCATTGACAGACGATTGCAAGTTGATGTTGTATATACAGATTTCTCAAAGGCATTCGACAGGCTCGATCATGGACTATTATTATCGAAACTATACCGTTACGGATTTTCCTTGGCACTTATCCAACTTTTTGCTTCATGTTTTACTAATAGACGTCAATATGTTATGTTCAATGGTTTCAAGTCTGTCGAATATGTAGCAAGCTCGGGTGTCCCTCAAGGTAGCAACCTAGGTCCGCTACTTTTCAATGCCTTTATCAATGACATTATCGAAGTAATTGATGTCAATTGTTTGATGTATGCAGACGATTTGAAGATATATTGTCAGATAAATGATATTGAGGATTGTGAACGGCTATCTTTAAATCTGAAACGCGTTGAACAATGGTGTTGCAGTAACAAATTACCTTTGAACGCTAGCAAATGTAATGTGATGACATATACACTTAGAAATCAACTCATTTTATTTCCGTATGATATTAGTGATACAATACTTCAACGTCCGCCCACATTTACCGATTTAGGTGTCACCTTTGACACAAAACTTTCATTCACACCGCATATTGAAGCTACTTTGTCTGCTGCAAACAGGATGTATGGATTCATAGCGCGGATCTCTAGAGATTTTTCCGATTCAGCCACATCAAAAACATTATATTATGTATTCGTCAGATCAAAACTGGAATATGCATCTTCAATTTGGAATCCGTCTCATCAGCTGTATATAGAGAAAGTTGAATCAGTACAACGTCGTTTCCTAAAACTTCTTTCCTATAGATCTGATAATGTATATCCACCAATCGGGTTTCCTCATGATACATTATTGGTTAGACATGCTATGAAAAGCCTCAGTTGCCGTCGTGATTGTCAATCCACAGTGTTTCTTTTCAAAGTGGTGAATAACATTATCACTGACTCACACATTTAGCAGAAGCTGAGTTTCACTGTGCCTAGACAAACTTCTAGAGTTTTCAATACATTCTATCTTCCGACACCACGAACAAATATTCTGAAATATTCTCCTCTCCATAACATGTGTTCTATATACAATAATTCATCAAATAATCAGCCAGATATCTTTCATTGCTCTATCTCTACGATTGAATCTTTTTATTTCAGCTAAGGTCTTGCCTATATTTATATACTTTTCAAAATATGAAAAACTGTATTAACAGTTATACTTATTCCCCTGTTCGGTAGTTGGGTTTGACCTGTAGAACAGTGTAACATTAAATAAATAAATAAATGAATAAAAATAAATATAGAATATTGCATTATTTGAATTCCTCTATAATTTCAATCTTTTTTATCTTTTTTTTGTACACTCTCACTTTCCACTTGTGACTTTCTCACTCGATCTTTTCATACTCTCACATAAAAAAAATTGATGAATTGGGTTGATCAAAGAGGAAATGGACTCATTTATCCAGAACTTTGAAATATAAAGAAAGAATATCAAAGCTATTGGAAGCCCAAATGAATATAATGTATTGATGGAAAATGAATCGAAAGATAACCTCAGGATATTTCACACCAACATCCAAAGTGTTAGCAAAAATTCAGACGAGTTAAAAATACAATTATTTAAAAATATATATGAGAAAAACTTTGTTTCAATTCTAACAGGAACATGGCAACTGGATGACTTGTTTTAATTGGATATTGCAGGTTATGATATAATTCATAATGACGGAAGATACAATCAAAATGACGGCGTGTTAATATACATCAGAAGAACATTAGAATATTCCCATGAAATAATTCTCCTAGGTGAAATTAGAGCTATTGGCGATATAAATATCAATATTCTGGAAAATAATACTGATGACAACTCAGAAGATCACTCGAACATTCTAAGCGAATATGGTTTCATCTCAGCAATCAACAAACCGACCAGGATACACAGAGATACACAAAGTTGTATCGATCACTTATTCGTGAAGACGAACTAACCTCATGATCTATTCATTCCGATTATAGTCACCTATTACAAGTGTTACGCCAAACAACTCGAATATAAAAAAAAACTCATATTAAAAACCTTGGCAAAGTCATAGATAACCACCTCAGATGGAACTACCAAGCAAATCATGTATTGAGATACTTGAACATACTTTATACAACCTTGATCCAAACTCATGTTTGCTATGATATTAAAATCTGGGGAGGAATTACGGACAATTATTTAAAACCTCTAGAGAATGCACAAAAACGGCTCTTGAAGATAATCCATAAAACAATATACAGATATCCAACTGAAATGTTGTATCAGATAGCTAACACCCTAGATGTTAAGCAGTTATATTTCCAGTTCATGATAATACATCATCGGAAACATAAAACAGAGTATGAATATAGTGAACACAAATACAAGACTCGCTACAGAGATAAAACATCAAAGATTCCAAGAATATGTAACACTCCACACTCTGAGTTCAGAATTTGAAAAATTTTGAAACAAAAAATATGAAAGTTTATACTTATGCCTTTGAGCTGCTCAGATTGATGCGGTAGGGTGTGAGTTCAAGATTTACAATTTTAATATTGATGTGTTAAAACTGATTAATCTAGATGGTGATTTTATGAAATCAATTTGACTGTTCGATAATTATGGGCGCCAGGCTTGCAACAGACAATAGCCAATTAGATATAGACACTTCCTAAAAAAACCTTGCTTGGATGAGAAGACAAAACAATTATACAAGAAAATCGGTTCAACAATTTATTTAATAAAAATAAAATACAAAAAGGCTGAGGGCCAGATGAATTTGAAAATACAATATGGTGTTGAATGAAGGGCTGAAGGCCCTAGAATAAGGTTGAGAATGATGTGAAAAGGCTGAATATAAAAATTACAGTATTTTGAGTGAAGTGGCTGAAGGCCCTAGAATAATATTGAAAATTATTTGAAAATGTTTGAAAATGTTTGAATAGGAAAAGAGAAATGGAGCAAAATAAAATCAGAACATTCCACTTACAAGAGCAATTGATACATCTGATTCCAATCGAAAGGTCGTGGCACTTGGATGGATTATACCTGGATGTTTCGATGAAGTATCCAAGAGGGTTTCCTTAGGGTAAATTTGAAGTTCAACCTTCAGTCAGTGCAGCTTCCAGCTCTCAATTCTGCTTCCAGAGCTATGTAGTACTGTGGTAGGTACTTCTTAGGATGGAAGTAGTTATGACTTCGTAGTAGGGAACCTCCGTTACCAGTCCGTTACAACCCTCTTTGGTTAACAAGGATCCTCGAGTCAGGTATCGTCGTAGAGTGCATGCGGAAATATACGAGGAATCAGAGTTTTGTCGACAATGTGATTAAAGGGACGAAGGATATCCTTTGAACCGCTTGGTTAGCTTCGTGTTCTGATTTTCAAAATGTTGAAAAAGGTAAAAAAATTAATATTGAAAACTGAAAAGTTAGATTTGAAAATTTGAAACTTATTGAATTCAGAAAAGTAATGAATGCAATTAGACTACAATGGAAAAAATTGTGTTGAGAAATTGATTTCAAGTTATTAAATTGGGAAAGGAAATGATAATTATATTAATAATCCGTTATTCAATCAAAAAATGAATTATTTGAATGAATCAAAATTTTGAGATATCCTGGTATATTGATATATGATATAAAAAAAATCAGTGACAATTTGACTTTTCTAATGGAAATGGAAACGGAAATGGAAAAAGCAATCAAAGAAATTACTGATTATGAATATTAAATGAAGGTGGCAAATCCTTCAACTAAAATGCCAAGAAACTACTTTCTAGTAAAAGTAAAAATTTGTATATTTATATACAGGGTGGCAAGTCCTGATTCCAAAAGTAAAATGCCAGATAATAGGTAATTTTTCAAGTTTGAAGTTGACAGATCTGGAATTTATATCTGGTAGACTTTGAGATAATCAATTAGATACACACTGACATGTGGTTGGCTGAGTTGACTAAGAAAGTATCGACAGTAGATATAAAAAAAAAAATATCACATCCAGAAAACCTGAACTATAGGTTGTGCTTTCGTCACAAGAAGGCAAAACCTATACAGGAACCAGACAAAGGTTGACTGGACAGGCTATAGAGAGGAGAAAACCTTCCTCAGGTTGCATTTATTTCTCAGAGAAAAAGAAAAATAACTTGGAAATAAATTCTCAAGATAATAATAGAAATTAAATGCTCACCTGAGAAAGAATCCTGGAGAAGTACAGCCTGGACGTCAAAGTTCAACTTCGGGGCTCAAGGTCCTGTAGGTTCAAGGTTCCTGGACGAGACACGGAGGAAACTTCAGCTCAGCTCTTCTGGATGAGAATCTGAAGAAACTGCGATGACGTAGGTATCGAACTTCCAATACGTACCTAAAATATTTTAGAGAGTAGATACTGTTTTCAACTTATTGATATAGAAAAAAATTAGCAAATAAGCTGTTGATAGCAACAAGTACAAAAAGTAGATTTAAGCGGCAAGGCAGGTGATACTTAACCTTTCACTGAAAAATAATTGTATATGATTAATTATATTATAAATCTGCCATTTTACAAAAATATTGTTATCAAGTGTTAATAAAAGATATGACGAACTCAAGTATCGAATAAATTGATATCGATGACCAACTATTAAGTACATAAGAAACAAGCAGTTATATATTATAACCAAACTCAACTCGAATGCAAAGATATGCAGTTATCTCTCTTAAATATGAAATTCCATCAAAAATATATCAATTAATATTTAATTCAATATGTAATAATCAACTCTAAGAAACCAAATGTCAGCGATGACTTGTTATTTCATTCGAAATATAAAGATAGATCCAGACCTACCAGATATTCTTCAATCCACCACCTATCACTTCAACCTCTCCAAGTCGGTAGCTAATATCAGAAGACTTTGATTTTCCTATTCGTTCTTCGCGAAAGATCCTCTCCTATCAATCCCTTCTCCTGATTGGTTATTTAGTCTCCCTTCTTCGGTCTTCTGTGTCGCTGTCTAGCGGGATGGACAAGCGCGCAAGACTTGATAAATTCGATATGGTTATTGAACCGGTGAAGGGCTGATAAGCGGAAGTAGATAGAAGAACGAATGGACGTCAGATAATTGAATGGTTGATTGATTGAAAAACATCTTAATGGAACGGAATAATCGTTACACACCACCCTAACTCGGTGAAAAATATTTGGAAACTCTAGGAGATTACAAATTTTTTTATTGCAAAAAACATTATCCCAACCTTCATCCTAGTGATCCTAGTAGATAAGAAAATTGCACTTTACCTTATGAATTCAAATATTTCTTCACCTTTATGTAGGTATTTATGAAAACGAAGAAGAAAATCAAGTAAGAATCATTGTTTTAGTAATCAATAAAGTCAGTAATATTCACGAAGTAATAGCTTCATTGAGTAGGAGATATACAATATCTACAAAAGGTATTTACAGAATGTACAAAATTTACAAGATCTTCAAGATTATTTTTCATCACATGTGGAGGGACTATGTGAGAAAGGTAAAAGTTATTGATTCAATAAGATATAAGAATTTCAGATTGTATTCGAAATTGAGTGAACATTCAATGAATTATAAATTTCACCTCATAATTGTTATTCCTCTAAGGAATTATCTCGATATGGAATTTCAATGATTCAGTAGGAAATACATTATTTCATTTCCAAAATTTTTGTATTTGTAATCCATAAGTTAAACATCAAAAGACAGGTAGGTGAGATGAAGGCTAAGACAAGGTATTCCGAATGAAATAACTTTTCATCAAATAGACATGAAAATTTTGAAGAGATCTATACCAGAAAACTTCAAACCGTCAAAGGTTACCTATAAAAAAAATACATTGTTATGTAAACTCAAAAATCTCCACATAATATGACTGGGATGCATATGGCCCAAGAGCAAACCATCCCCACCACCAGAACCCATCAACAGCATGTCCGAAACCAAATGTGGTGGAATCAGGGATGGAAGTTGACCCCACAAAACCAAAATTGCGCATCTCGAGAATGAGAGAGAAGCCTCACTTCTTGGTTTCCCCAAAGAGCACACTGTCTCCGGACATCCTGCCGACAAGCCCCAGGGATGCAGACGGGAAACTCCAGGGACACACCCACCTCAATTGTCCAGCCTTAGGAAGAAGCTGCTATCCCAACAGTAGTATAGCCACTGTCACGCTGAAATTTCAAAAGTGCTACAAACAGTCCTAGAAGAGGCTGAATGTCGTGTTTCATCTACTCATAGATGAAAAATCGAAGGATAGGAAAGATAAGAGATAGAAGGGAAAACGAAGGAAGAATAGCGTTAAACCTGATTGGGAATCAAGATGGCTCAGGAGGATTCATTTGCCACCCGTCTCTAGCCAGTAGTTAATCAAAATAAACTCAGCAGACACTATCAAAAGTCGGTCGGTGAATAACGTTAGAGGAAAAAAAGAATAGTTTTTCCAAAGTGCTCTCTACACAACCAACGTACCCGTAGACCGAACTGAGAGGTGCAGGGAATATTCGATATTCTATAAAACAGTTTAGTGAAACTACCCTCTTAAAAAAACAAAGGAAATGGGAGTTATTCAGCAACAGACCAATGAAGCTTGACAGAGTTCAAGTTGTGCCACCGCTCTAGAGACTAAGGAAAAGATAGAAAAGATGAAAGTGAAGAACAGTACAAGGTATGGAGGCAGACCGAAGGAACCCGGAAATAATTCAAACTCAACCGAAACAAAATTTGACATATTAGCTCATTGATTCACCGTTATTGATTCGTAAAGTATCTGACAAGAACAAAAGTCATCGAAAATTTTCGAATGAAAAGATGATATCAGTAAGTCACTGACATAAAGGTAATTAGAAAACTTTCGAATGAAAAGATAATATCAGTGAAAGCAGTAAGTCACTGACATAAAGGTAATTAGATAACATTCGATGAATTCTACCACCTCAAACTAAGAGAAAAATAATGTTTGGACAATAAATCGATATTATTTCGAAATAAGATACAAAATTGTCCAAACGATAAGATAAGATAAGATAGTAGCAAATGCTTGATACCAATAACCAAATTTACTGAAAGATAAATAGATTTTTTCTCAAAATTGAATCAATCACTTGAAGGAAAAAAAATCACAGAGGGAATATAGAATCAGTCTTTCCAATTTGTTGGAAAGTTGTCTGTTCTGAAAGTTCAAAGATACCATCAAGGCATTATCAAAAGATAAATACTTCCAAAAAGTACAACTAAAATCAACATATATTATTGGAACATCAGCATGTGCACTACTTTTTCACTCGAATGACTCTTTCTTGACGCAAGATACATGAGATACTTTCAAGATAATTGTAGATAAGTTACTGTAATGCAATAAAGTGAAGGTAATTTAGGTATAGGTTTTACAGTTGAATGATGGAAAGATTCCTAGAAGTGGCCAGTTATAAGACTTTTACTTATCATCTGGTAAAATGCCATGGTGAGAGAATTCTTAGGCCCCTCTCACAGAGCCCAAAAGATAGAAAAAGTAAACGATAAAGGAAAGAGAAACGGCTAATATGTCATTTCACGATACAAAACGATAATAGGATATATTTAACTATCCAAATCTTCGGAATCAGCGCTAAAATATTCATCTTCGGTTGGGTTTGCATCATTGTCGATAAAAGAGGATTTTAAGTCTTTGACGTGCCAACGTCCTAAGTCTTTGCCATCCATGTCTTTCAGCTCATATACTAGGTTCGATATTACTTTAGAAACAATACATGGTATGAATTTGTGAGCCAATTTAGAGGAGTAATTATTAGGAGCTGAAGATAGAGTGATATTTTTCTTCCAAAGTCTGTCACCTACATGAAATTTAACTTCTCGTTTCCTCAAGTTATATTGACGAGAATTTCGAAGATAAGCTTGATGTAACTGGTTACGAACATCGACAAATAATTTCGGAAGTTCCTGAACATCATCAATTCGCTGTGATTTTTCAGAGATAATAGGTGTGTTATTTTCATTTTCTGAAACTTTGCCATGGAAATCTCCTGTCACCGGAATATTCCTAGCAAAATTCAAGAAAGCTGGAGAAGAGCCAGTTACATCATGTTTTGCTAGCCTTATGGCTTGAGCAACCTTGTAGATAGAAGTATCCCATGTTTTAAGATTTTCATGAATATAACAGCGAATTGACGTGACAATTACTTTATTAACTCTCTCGGTAAAATTAATTTGGGGATGATATTTGGCATTATACAAAATTTTCTGTACTCGATAATCTTCCATCAGTTTCTTAAACTCTTTGCTGACAAATTGGCTTCCATTATCTACCATGATGATCTGAGGTACACCATAGATAAGAAAAACGTTATTTTCCAGAAATTTAATTATACCTTTAGAAGTAGCTTTAGACATTGGATGGACTAAGACATATTTCGTGAACCAGTCAGTGACAACCAAGACATACTGATTACCATTTTTGGATCGGGGATAGGGACCTAACAAATCTGCAGAGATACATTGAAAAGGGAAATTTATATTTTTGTAGGATCCCATATGACCAGCTTGAGGTAAATTCGAACTTTTACAGGCAGCACAAACAGGACATTTCCTCACATACTTATAGACATCCTCGCGAATTTTAGGCCAGTAGTACAGTTCCAAGATACGAGAAAGAGTTTTAGATATTCCTAAATGTGCAGAAGTCTCTCTGTCATGATAAAAGTCAAGAATTTTCGGTCTATTTGCAGAAGGCACTATAACTTTCCAGTCAGTGAGATTGCTGACAATATTATGATGAGATAATATATGTTTATAGAGAATGCCATTCTCAACACGAAAAGAGGAATAATTTTCAAGATTTTCTTGAACTTTCTTCACCATAGAGGTATACCATTTATCAGGCTGGAAGGTAGATACATCGATAACATATACATCAGCAACTGATCGAGATAATGCATCTGCAACCACATTTAAAGAACCATTTCGATGTTTAATGGTGAAATCAAACTGAGATGACTTTACTGCCCACCTAGTCAAACGTCCAGAGGGATTTGAGAGATTATGAAGGTATATAAGGGAGGCATGGTCAGTTTCAATTGTGAATTTCGTGCCTTCAACATAGCTTCGGAACTTTTCTATACCAAAAATGACAGCTAATAACTCTTTTTCAGTTACCGTATATTTTCTTTGACAAGCCGTGAGTGTTTTACTGGCATAAGCCACTGGATGTTCTACGCCATCACATTCTTGGTATAAAATAGCACCTACACCTGTGTCTGAAGCATCACACTGAATCACAAAAGGTTTTGTGAAGTCAGGGCTTGCTAGAACTGGAGCAGAAGTAAGACGAGATTTAATTTCACTAAAAGCCATTTCTGCCTCAGGAGTCCAAGTAATTGGTTGGCCCTTTTTGCGACCATGAAGAAGATCAGATATAGGGGAGCAAATAGATGAAAACTCTTTGATGAACCGACGATACCAACTGACAAGTCCTATCAAACTTTTGATTTCGGTGGTATTTTTGGGAGTTGGATAGTTAATGATGGCGGAAACTTTCTCAGGATCTGTTCTCAAACCTTGTTGGTCCACAACAAAACCAAGGTATACAAGAGAAGGACGGCAAAATTCACATTTGTCTAAGTTTACAGTGAGATTGGCATTTTTAAGTCGTTGAAATACTTCTTTCAAAATCTTGATATGAAGTTCGAGAGTAGGAGTAGCCACAATGATGTCGTCAAGGTAAACAAAGGAAAAAGGAGCCAATGAAGGTCCTATAACGATATCCATTAAACGAGCCATTAATTTTGGACTGTTACTAAGCCCAAAAAGGGAGACAAGAAATTCAAGAAGACCTCTTTCATAGACTGCAAAGGCGGTCTGGAAAAATGCCTTCGTCAAATCAATAGACGTAAGGTATCTGGCGTCCCTCAACTTGTTCAAAATACTGTCTATAAGAGGCATGGGATAACAATCATTGACTGTGACTTCATTAAGTTTTCTGCCATCAAAGCATACACGATATTCTCCAGAGCGCTTCGGAACTAACCACAATGGGCTACACCAGGGAGATTGAGAAGGTTGAATAACATTGAGTTTCAACATCTCATCAACTTCTTTATTCAAATGTTTCTGCATAGCTGGAGATAAAGGGTATTGGCGTTGAACTATAGGCTTGGCATCACCAGTATCGATATGATGTGTCAACAAATGAGTTCGACCAAGTCTGTCTTTAGGAGCTATAGATTTAAAACAGTCAATGACTTCCTCAAGCTCAGATTTCTGAAAGGGAGTCAATTCAGAAAATGGTTTGATTGTGTTCACAGCACAGATAGAGGAATACGATAAATTACTGAAATTTGCTTCAATTCGAAAAAGTTTGAAAAAATCCATGCCAAGAATTAGAGAATGAGCAACAGAAGGTATGATCAAAATTTTCAACTCTTTGGAAACACCATTCAAGGAAATTGGAACTAAGATATATCCTAAAAAATCCTGAGGTTTGCCATCAGCTGTAGTAACATGAACGATAGATTCATATTTAATAGGAATATTATGTGACTGTAATAGACTTAAACCTGTAGAACCTAGGATAGAAGAGGTACTACCAGTATCAGCAAGGGCAAGAATTTTCTGTCCAAAAAGTTCAACATCAAGATATGGGCGATTATCATTGGATTTCATGAAAAAAAAAGGGGATTTAAATTCACGGGAGGAGATGAGGAATTTTTAACATAAGATAACCATTTTTGCCATTCACAAAGAGATGTTTTCAGTGGTCCTGTTTGTGTTGCTTTCTTTTCGATTTTTTCACATTTTGGGACTGTGAGTTGGCTGTGCTGGTGCCTGGACTGTCGGTAGGTTGACTGGTGACAACGTCCAGTTTTTCGCCACCAGGAATCGCGTTTTTTGGATTGCATTTACGACATTTGGTTTTTACGGTATTTTTGAGACCACAGCCATAACAAAATATTGTTTTTGGTTTTCGACATTCATTATAAGCATGACCAGCCAAGTCACAATTCCAACATCGATAGTTCGATAAGGTAGAGATATTACTGGAAGGGAAATTTCTACGAACTGAATGTTCGGAAGTTGAAAAGGAAGTACTGCCTCCACTAAAAGGACTACTCAAATCAGGCTCCAACAAACCAGTATTACGATGGGGTGGTGCTTTATAGCGATCAGCCCATGAACGAGATTCCTCTAATTTTTTGCACAATTCAGAAAGTTCAGAAACAGTTTTTGGATCATGTGAAGCTAAATTAGAAATGAAAAAAGGTAAAAGATTCCGAAGAATTTTTCTAACTCTAGTTTCTTCATCAGGTTTGGTTGTCAACCTGTTGAAGAGACCTTCCATAGAAGAAATAAATAAAGATACTCTTTCATTGTTACCCTGAGTTCTAGAATTTATTTCTCGTTCTAGATCTTCCTCATAGAAATGGGGAAGAAAATCTTTTTTCAATTCTTTGACCAGTTCATCCCAAGTTTGAAATTTACTTTTATTATTGACAAACCATGTCCAAGCAGAACCTTTGAATAAATCACAGGCAGACTGAAAAAGTTCCTGTTTTGAAACACCTCGTGCTTCTCGTAGCAATTCAACTTTTTCTAAGAAAGAGTTAACTGATTCTTTCTGATTTGAGCCAGTAAAAAAGATATTCCATTTGTATGGAGCAACTGATTTATTTGAAGAAAATATATTGCAGTTATTATTAGGGAGTGTAGGGGTAGAAGTACTGGGAGGAGGAGATACTTTCAAATCAAAATAAGCTTCCAATTCCAACACAAGATATTGAATTCCTTTCCTGGCTGTTTCTTCATCCTCATCATCAGCTTTAAGATAATTGAAACGAGTTGACAAATGAGCTAATCGACTAGAAATTCTTCTGAAGGCAGGATCCAACTTAGAACCACTGAATGAAGCTATAGCTAATTTTGAATCTTCAATACTTTCTTTCATTTCAGTCACATCTTCATTATGTGAATAAGGATTCTCAAAGGTACCATGAAAACTGCGATTAGCATTTTGTTGACTCAGAAGTCCTCTCAAAATTTTACGTTTGGAATCAATGTTTCCAGTAGGTTCTACACTACGAAGCTTGAGCTCATAAGTCAATTCATTTATTTTCAAATGATTTGAATCCATGTTGGACTTGGAAGATTCAATTCAAAACACAACTAATCAAAGATATGAATAATCGAAAAGCTTGTACTTTTGGGATGCTTCAGAATAATATCTTATAGTGCAGTGAGAAAAGAGATAAAAAGTCAAATAGATAATGAAAAATAGATAATTAAGATAAGTTAAAATACCAAGTTCTTCATAATCAGATACGCAGATATGTCAAAATTGTTATCGATAAATTCCAAACTATAATTTATTTGGTCTTCCGTCAAGCAAGGATGAGATAAGAGAAAAACAGTCAAATTGGGACCCACGTTGGGCGCCAATTGTGTAACACTCCACACTCTGAGTTCAGAATTTGAAGAATTTTGCAACAACAAATATGAAAGTTTATACTTATGCCTTTGGGCTGCTCAGATTGATGCGGTAGGGTGTGAGTTCAAAATTCACAATTTTAATATTGATGTGTTAAAACTGATTAATCTAGATGGTGATTTTATGTAATCAATTTGACTGTTCGATAATTATGGGCGCCAGGCTTGCAACAGACAATAGCCAATTAGATATAGACACTTCCTAAAAAAACCTTGCTTGGATGAGAAGACAAAACAATTATACAAGGAAATCGGTTCAACAATTTATTTCATAAAAATAAAATACAAGAAGGCTGAGGGCCAGATGAATTTGAAATTACAATAAGGTGTTGAATGAAGGGCTGAAGGCCCTAGAATAAGGTTGAGAATGATGTGAAAAGGCTAAATATAAAAATTACAGTATTTTGAGTGAAGTGGCTGAAGGCCCTAGAATAATATTGAAAATTATTTGAAAATGTTTGAAAATGTTTGAATAGGAAAAGAGAAATGGAGCAAAATAAAATCAGAACATTCCACTTTACAAGAGCAATTGATACATCTGATTCCAATCGAAGGTCGTGGCACTTGGATGGATTATACCTGGATGTTTCGATGAAGTATCCAAGAGGGTTTCCTTAGGGTAAATTTGGAGTTCAACCTTCAGTCAGTGCAGCTTCCAGCTCTCAATTCTGCTTCCAGAGCTATCTAGTACTGTGGTAGGTACTTCTTAGGATGGAAGTAGTTATGACTTCGTAGTAGGGAACCTCCGTTACCAGTCCGTTACAACCCTCTTTGGTTAACAAGGATCCTCGAGTCAGGTATCGTCGTAGAGTGCATGCGGAAATATACGAGGAATCAGAGTTTTGTCGACAATGTGATTAAAGGGACGAAGGATATTCTTTGAACCGCTTGGTTAGCTTTGTGTTCTGATTTTTGAAATGTTGAAAAAGGTAAAAAAGTTAATATTGAAAACTGAAAAGTCAGATTTGAAAATTTGAAACTTATTAAATTCAGAAAAGTGATGAATGCAATTAGACTACAATGAAAAAAATTGTGTTGAGAAATTGATTTCGAATTATTAAATCGGGAAAGGAAATAATAATTAAATTAATAATCCGTTATTCAACCAAAAAATGAATTATTTGAATGAATCAAAATTTTGAGATATCCTGGTATATTGATATATGATATAAAAAAAATCAGTGACAATTTGACTTTTCTAGTGGAAATGGAAACGGAAATGGAAAAAGCAATCAAAGAAATTACTGATTATGAATATTAAATGAAGGTGGCAAATCCTTCAACTAAAATGCCAAGAAACTACTTTCTAGTAAAAGTAAAAATATGTATATTTATATACAGGGTGGCAAGTCCTGATTCCAAAAGTAAAATGCCAGATAATAGGTAATTTTTCAAGTTTGAAGTTGACAGGTCTGGAATTTATATCTGGTAGACGTTGAGATAATCAATTAGATACACACTGACATGTGGTTGGCTGAGTTGACTAAGAAAGTATCGACAGTAGATATAAAAAAAAAATATCACATCCAGAAAACCTGAACTATAGGTTGTGCTTTCGTCACAAGAAGGCAAAACCTATACAGGAACCAGACAAAGGTTGACTGGACAGGCTATAGAGAGAAGGAAACCTTCCTCAGGTTGTATTTATTTTTCAGAGAGAAAGAAAAATAACTTGGAAATAAATTCTCAAGATAATAATAGAAATTAAATGCTCACCTGAGAAAGAATCCTGGAGAAGTACAGCCTGGACGTCAAAGTTCAACTTCGAGGCTCTAGGTCCTGTAGGTTCAAGGTTCCTGGACGAGACACGGAGGAAACTTCAGCTCAGCTCTTCTGGATGAAAATCTGAAGAAACTGCGATGACGTAGGTATCGAACTTCCAATACGTACCTAAAATATTTCAGATAGTAGATACTGTTTTCAACTTATTGATATAGAAAAAAATTAGCAAATATGCTGTTGATAGCAACAAGTACAAAAAGCAGATTTAAGCGGCAAGGCAGGTGATACTTAACCTTTCACTGAAAAATAATTGTATATGATTTATTATATTATAAATCTGCCATTTTACAGAAATATTGTTATCTCGAATAAATTGATATCGATGACCAACTTTTACATAAGAAACAAGCAGTTATATATTATAACCTAACTCAACTCGAATGCAAAGATATGCAGTTATCTCTCTTAAATATGAAATTCCATCAGAAATATATCAATTAATATTTAATTCAATATGTAATAATCAACTCTAAGAAACCAAATGTCAGCGATGACTTGTTATTTCATTCGAAATATAAAGATAGATCCAGACCTACCAGATATTCTTCAATCCACCACCTATTACTTCAACCTTTCCAAGTCGGTAGCTAATATCAGAAGACTTTGATTTTCCTATTCGTTCTTCGCGAAAGATTCTCTCCTATCAATCCCTTCTCCTGATTGGTTATTTAGTCTCCCTTCTTCGGTCTTCTGTGTGCGCGCAAGACTTGATAAATTCGATATGGTTATTGAACCGGTGAAGGGCTGATAAGCGGAAGTAGATAGAAGAACGAATGGACGTCAGATAATTGAATGGTTGATTGATTGAAAAACATCTTAATGGAACGGAATAATCGTTACAAATTCGTACTAGAAAAAATCAAAGATTCCTTCCTCACCTAGCTCCAGTTGTGTATGCGTGAGTTCCAATAGAAATGAAAAATATACAGTCATAAGATTTGTTCAAGAAAAACCTCAAAGCATGGATCTATAGTATACCTACAAGAAAGATTCATGAAATCATCGATCGTAGAAGTTTCATTTGAGTGGAATACATTACTGAACTTCCCCACCATCATAAAGAATATATACCTACCAATTATTATAGTTCACCTTTAATCCCAATCATAAGAAATTGACAAACTCTTCATCACTTCAATATTTACAAATGAATTAATGATGTTCTTTATGTTATTACTATCATTATCACTATCATTATTATTACTTCCATTATTATTACTATCATCATCAATTTTATCATTGTTATCAATTTAAATCAACTTCAGAATCAAGAAACTCCAGAAATTATTGAAGATACTTACATCCAGAGAGTATGCGTCATGAATCACATTTGTACGTGTTGATTGATATTTCATGAAATGCCCATGTTCAAGGTTTACCTTTTTTTGTGTAAGATTTTTTCATTTGTCTCACACACACATGTATTGAAATTAGGAATATTAAGTTCAGATATGTTGAAACTTTGTATGTTATTGACAAATAAATGATTGATTGAAGCATCCGTATCAACCAGAATATCAGCACTCTGTTTAGGCTGAGCATTATTTAGTTCGCACCTCTAGAAGAACAATGACGCAAGTTCAGAATTCAAAATATTCTGTTTATTGTGGCAAACTTGTCAGGAATCATCATTCTTTCCAATGGCACGGCGACCTAATTGTAGTACGTGCTAGTTCCACCGCAAAGAAGGTGCGTCGTTGTACCATTGTCCTTTATAGATAACCTTCTTTAGGAGCAAAGATGACGTAACCTTTAGTTATGATGTGAATCCCGACTTGTGTGCACGTGTTCCGTAAGTACATCGACGCAAATGTTAGATTTTATGTTGTTCAAATATTTTTATCTCTAGTTCTAGTGATATAACGACGTAATTGTGAATTGTGTCATTTTTTATCTAAACTTCAAAGTAATTCCGCTCGAATACCAGTAGAATAACGATCTGAATGGTTATTGCGGCAATGTTACTTCATAACTTATGTTTGTCAAGTTGACGCAAGTAATCGTTCTGTCATTGTTCACTCAAATATAATTTGATAGTTTTATCTCCGACTGAGTTCATAACTTTCCTTAAATATTTCAGTCATTATATTGATATACGTGGTAAAATGCTGGTTACATTAGCAAAAAACGCTGAATTCGCGAAAAAAACTGCTGACGAAAATGTGATTCCTGTCCTATCCAATCTGATGAACCAAAGTCAAGGTGCAGATTCAACAGGCTAAACGCAAATATCCACGATTGTTCGAGTACAGAATTGCAATTTTTATAATCGCAGAATCCTTCTCAAGGGATAAATACTGAAGTAGTATCCACTTCTTCACCATTGACTGATGTGACTAATTTGATGGAACTAAGATCTATTGCCGATGCTACAGGTAATCTGCAAATACATGTTTTCCATGTATAGCATCAATTACAATTTCCTGTTTGGGAATTTCTGATGTTTTCTGCGATATAAATGATACTATCTCACAGCCAAGCACGTCATCTCATGGTGTGGAAAATATTCCCACTACTTCTGAAGGACATTCTTATGATGATATAAGAACTGAATCAATAAAAATGAATTTGAGAAGGATATTGAAACCTAAAAACTATGAAGTCAACTGTTCCGAAGAAGAGGATGTTTTCGCGGAGGAGAGCAGCGAGTATAAACCTTCAGAAAATGTGAAATCAAATATTTCTTCAGAAGATTCGTGAAGCAAGCGTAGATATGTGGAGAGCAGGGGCTAGCAAAAAGGGGCCCATCGGGGCCTACTTGCTTGGCTACAGCCTCCCCACCTACTACTACTACTACTACTTGATGTGTTTGAATCTTGTGGAAACCAAGGAGTTAATTTGGAGAACAAGGATTGCAACAACACCAACAAGAAGATTATGTATGAATAATTCTATAGATTGTTGACCCTGAGAATCCATTAGGAATATTTTTCACCCTTATATTCCAGGATGGCTGATATCCATTGAGTTGCAAAACCAAAATTTCAGAATATATGTTGATTCAATTGAGCTTATTATTTTGTCGAGAATGTTCGATGTAGAAACCAGTAATTTGATTCTGATGAATCGGGTTCATTATGTTCTTCCTAGATAGATGGACTGATGCCGCTACACTGTCCAGGGCAAATAAGTGAATAATTTTAGTCATGGCAGAATTTATTGAATATTTTCTCCTGAGTTCAACAATGCGTCCGCATTTTCGAAAGAACAGTCAAGTTAGTAGGGTCGAATTGATTCTTCACTATGACCATTTTTGATGAGAATCAATTATTATTTATCAACTCACCTGAATCTAGACTAATCAGTAGGAGGCGTATCAATATATAACTCGAGTTTCGTAAAATCCATAAGACTGTTCGCCAAGCAAACTTTTTACCTAGGTATTTCGACAATTTTTATGTAATGAAGGCAGAATTCAGGCTGTGATAAATTGTTAATGAAAAAATCGTGGCCTAATTACTTCGTAATTTCCGAATGAAATGAGTTATTAATTCCTCAAAATTGATCAGAACTAGAACATTTTGTATGCATTTCAGAATTCCTATTGGTGAATAATGGGAAATTCAGACTGGGCTTAATCACCTTTGAATTGAACTTTTTCCCAACTAAGAGGCTCACTTACCTTAATGATGTTGAATTAACCAGATTTATCAAGATAATACAATATACGAACAAATTAATGAAGAATTATGCCCGATTTATTTGTTGGGTACTGTATCCTTGCGAATGAAAGTGAATTTGAATGCCCAATAATCTGTATAAGATGCACCAACAACTGAATCGAAAACAATTCCAATTTTGTTCGGTAACTCTGACTGAATGATCAGAAACTGTTCTGATCCCTAACGTTTCATGTTGGAAAAACATTGATGGTCACTGGTATATGTGTAGAACCAGTGAGTTTCGCGTGCATTGGCTTGTTTTTCATCAACCGAATGATTTTTACAATATTGAAACGCGATCAGCTTGTCATATTTCCCATGAATCTCAGAGTTTTCTAGATATTCTAGCTATCTCACCGTTATTTTTTCTACCTAATCATCAACAAATTTCTTCGTATTTCATAATCTCTTCGAGATGCTCAGTTAGTTTATATCATCTCATTTAGCGAACTATCATTCAAATAGTTGTACGGAAGAGTATCGAACTTTTGTGCAATTTCCGTCAAAAAGAATACTTTACTATTCGATTCTATCTTTAACATTGATTCCTTCATTTGTTTTCAGCACATTTTATCTGAGAAAAATAACATGTACTATTTGGTCAGTTGGAAGATTATTACTATTTTCTATTATATTTGCCAACTATCATTCGGATTGTACGTTGATTTCAACAAAGTTCGAACAAATTTTGTTAGAGGTGCGACACTCAGTCAGTGGTGAGGAAATGTTTGTGCAATTTTCGTCCAAAAGAATTCTTGCAAGAATATCCGTCATCTTCAACATTAATCAATTTTGATTTGGGCACATTCCAGAAGAGTATCAATGAAAATGTTTATAATTCGAGCAATCCCCAGTCGCACAGAATATTGGCTGCAATTCGGCTCAATATTTGAGTATTGTGAATTGGTCGAATGATATTGTCACGATATTGGATGAGTGAGTTGGATAGATCAATATGGATGCTATATAAGTAAGCCCTGGTTTTTGAGGATCTGTAGAATACTACATTGCTCGGATATTTATAATGACATATTCAATGGAATCTATATTCCTCCTATATTCTGATGATTTATGTCTCGATATCGATATGCCTTCATGATATATATTCTTTGCATGATATCAGTACATATTAAAACTGAACCTGGAACCTTTATTGATCGAATGTATCCTGGAGGATATTGCAATAAAACTGAGTTCAATATCGTCACGAGGACTGCTTGATTTCATATATGTATTCCATATCAAACACACAACTGTCATTCAATGATGAGATCTCAGTATTCCATTATACAATTCGTGTGGAAATTGGTCAATTATATGTATTCAATAGAGAGTTGTATTCTTATGACAACATCATCTATTTGAGAATGAAGCAACATTGCAAAATGAGGATGATTTCGATATTGAAAAAAATAATCACGTTGGATATCGTGAGGTCGACTATGTCATTCTATATATGTGTACTATATCAAGAACTCAATATGGATCCAATGATGTGATCCCAATATTCCAGCTATATAAGTCGAGTGGATTTGATCAGAATAACAATACAGCAAATTTGAGAATTGTAGATGATTTCGATGTTACAAAATATTACTGAGTTTAATATTGTGAAACCGACTTCCTGATTCCATATATTTTTACCATAACTGATTCACAATATTTATTGGATGTTCTGATCACAATATGCGAGCAATATTATCCATCTGGAGTTCAGTCAATTACACGAATATAATATTGAGGTGTAATCTCCTGATACTATAACAGCATGATGATAAATGAGCATTTGAGCATATTGAGAAATGAGAATGGACTTGATTTTTTTTAACGTTTGGAGAGCATCGAAGAAAATCCCTATAATGTTCGAAGAACATCGTGCGTACCGATTCCATATAATTGAATCATGAATGGATATCAATAACCATTCGATTTAATGTGATTCCAATGTGCTCAACGTGCAAGCAATATATTATTCCTTCGAAATTCATTCAACTAGGTACATTTCATGAAATGTTGATATGTGAAATCTTTATGTTATCAGAAATCAATATTAATCATGTGGATTTCAGTCTATTGAGTGAAATCGATAATGTTGTGTCGTTATATTTTGTTAATATCATCAGGGTGATGAGAAAGCAATATTGAAGGACAAAAATGAACTCGATATCGCGAATGAACACTGAGTTGTAACATAATTATTATCTTGTACTGTCCGCATGAATGTGTAGGTACCTACCATAACTCAATCTCAATATTCATTCGATGATGTTTTCTTGTCGTGATTCCAACGTTGAAGCAATATTATTTGTTCGGTACAGTCGATTATTATTAATTATGTAGGTATACAGTGTATCTGTGAAGTATGGAATACATTCGATATTTCTACTTATAGGGTACTACAATTTTCATTTTTACAGGGTGATACACATTCGAGTAAGACCCAATGTTTTTGTTGAGTGGTTTTCTTGAATCCTGCTTTTTAACTTCTGAGATGGTTTTTCTTGGGATTTCGATTCGAATCTGAGTTAACCAATGCGACTTAGATTATCTCTACTTGTAAAGTCGACGAAATATAGGGTGTTGCATTGAAACAAATTGCCAAATGATCACAATATTTATGTGTATCACCCTCTGGAATGAAATTTTGCTGTTGAATATAGAACACTGGAATTAAAATAGCTCGGGGGCTATGGTCGGGAACTTTCGATATGTTCACCTCCGGAGTCAAAAATTGTATCCGAAGCTTTTCTATCCAAACTTCTTTCTGAGAATTCGCAGCCTGGAATACATCAGGGACCAGGGTGATATAAAAGAGCAATATTGAAGGACAAAAATTATTATTATTTTTTTGAATTGACTCGGCCGTTACTTGATGGAAATCCATGGCAAATGTAAAAACTTCACAAACGATAAGATTTTCACAAAATTCTTATATACACAACATGATTAGCTAACACAGTAGCTTCGTCAGGTGATATACTGGTACAATTTGTTTTCTTAGTAGGTAATGATATTAATTTGCTATCATCCCTTCCAAATTAATCCGGTATACCGTGATTCAATGTAGATATTGTGCCTAATTTCCGAAAATGGAGGTTTATCGATCCTGTCCACAGGTAATTGATCCTCCAAGTTGGGAAAGTAGGATATATAAAAGTTGAGCGAGTCAACGTTGGTTTAGTTCATTGTACCAGTATATCACCTGACGAAGCTCCTGTGTTAGCGAAACATGTTGTGTGTATGAAAATTTTGTGGAAATCTTATTGTTTTTGAAGTTTTTACATTTGACAAAAATGATATCGCGAATCTCGAGTCAAAACATGTTCTAGGACCGATTTTCTGATTCCATGAAAGAAAGAATTCTCAATTTGCATTCGATGATAAGTATGAAACAAACATGCAAGCAATCCCCGATAGCACAATATTATTCAAAGAACATTCATACGATATTCTCCGAGAATATTTGGAAATTCTTAGAATATTCTCACAATATAATACAAATATCCTAAGCAAGTTCTATAAACATTCGGAATGGACTGTTTCGAGTATTCTGAGAAAATTTCCATAGCATATTATAGGAGAAAAGGCAGGAAATGAAAAACAACTTGCTCTGGTGTAGATGCAAACCCACCCTCTCGTGAATAATAATATAGGAGAAACATTATGGATGTTGTACAAGAATAACTTCAAAATCATATTTTGATATGATACGGCCATTTTTCGTAGCAGGACTTCAACAGCTCAAAGAAGACATTTTTCTGAGTTGAAAATCTCAGCATATATGCGTGAAAGTTTCCTTTCCGATACAAAAATCATATAAATATATTCGTTTGTGTTATTTATGTTCTCTCCAAGGACTTTCAAAATAGTGAATTGGAATTTGGTGAACCTATGACACTGTGAGAACTGAAGATTTGAAGCCATTGAGCGTATTTGACTACATACAGGGTGACACTTTTGACGGTCGCACCCAATACAACCTTTTCGAACTTTAATGCGTGCCGCCTATGTTTTTAATGAAACATTGATTCCAATTATTTCTCTGATTTGAAAACTTAATATTCTCATGTTTTCCGATGAATGTAAGGATATCGAGATATTGGCCAAAAATGACCAACTCGTAATACAACTTAATTTTTCGATCACACCACTATTCGACATTTCCCAATAATTGAGCATGAAAGCGGAATAGATCTTAGGAATATAATTCAGCTCCCCTGAATCATATTCTTATAATAAGCATATTTGCTCTCTCCACATACTAAACATTTTCATAATGTCTAGTCCTGACCCTAATAAGGTTGAGAACACCTCAACGAAAGTTGAAAAAATCACTTTTTTCTCGATTAATCCTCAAAATATTGACTAAGAATCAGGAATTGCCAAACTTACGACGGAAAAGACCATTGATGATACTGTCGCCCTCGGACCCGATATACCTCTAACTTATAAACCGAAGTTTACACCACAGATTGATGACAACAATGAAATGCTGACCCCCTATCTTCGTATACCCTTGAGAACACACGATTTCTCCGTTCAATCAACCTATATCCCGTCTCCCTCGAAAATGTACTATATGACCCATTTATGTGATGACCTTATGCGTCAAAATTCCTAATTTGAACGAATTTGCGACTCCTGACATCTCCTAATCTCAAGATTATACCTTGGCATTTTGTTTGTTCTTCAAACTGTAGCATGTGAATTTTCACTACTGTATATTTTGTCTGATTCTTCAATATTCTGTACTGCTGAGCACATCTGATAGGATATTTTGAACTCAATCTGCTTCATATTATTTAAATATTCTCAAACCTGATATGTGGATACACACCTGAGATTTCACACTGTACATAAAATATATCTGCTTTGTTGTGATCCAAGTAGAAGGATGAATCGGATGGTTTTTACAGGAACTTATCTGAAAGGAATGAATAATATTGAGTAATATGAAATACCATTTCAGAGACATTGTCATACTCACTTTTCACACTGCTATTTCTACTTGAAACTTCATCACAGAAGGACAATAGGTATTGGATTTTCCAGGAATGCTAAGGCGGATGGTTCCACTAGGAATTGAACATTGTGAATCAATTAACTTACCGTATTATTTTACCGCATTATTTTCGTGATTGATGCATTTGATAAATTCAGGTTGATGTTTTGATTTTGTTAATCAGTTATTTCGCTTTACTTCAATTAGCTGTCGGTCATGACACCATGTCAACAGTGTCAAACTTGTAATGCGCCAAACGCCGATTCAGATTGATTCATCGCCGAACCAATTTAGCCAAGTATTCGTGACGAAAACGGACCAGAGGTGTGACATCATTTTAGTAATTAATTCAGATCGATTCAGATAGACATCTGAAAAGAATCAAGTCTCTGGAGGGAGTAGCGATAACATCTTTTATTTTGGATATTCAAATTTTCCGCCAATTTGAAAAGCGGAAACTGTTAATTTGTTCTAGAAGTTTCTGGAATGTTGTAGTAGGAATTTTCTTTCTGGTCGTGAGAAAAGAGCCCACTTCAGAAAATTTTTCGTGGTGGTCAAGTGCCATTTTTGTGGTGTGAACCGGCTTTTGAAGTCCTGTACCGCCTGGCGTTCTGGATCACATCAGGATATCCTGGATTCGTTTGCTGATCTATAAGGACTGCTGGACTCTACAGATTTTTTCTGGTTTTGGTTTGAGAGAAAGGATCTTCATGGTTCATCACCCAGGCAGCCACGTGCCTACCTCCATCGTCATTAAGGCCATTTCAATCCTCAACCCTCCATGGAAGGTGAATCTAGCATTATTTCCACGTTTTTTCTCTCTGCAGTCCAGGAATTCAGAACCTCATTGTCATGAAATATCTAAGGGTTTTACCGGGAGTTTCACCGGGAGTTCTACAACGAGAGTTATCCTACCAGGAGCACTATTCTTCCCAGGAGTCATTGCCCTACCAGGATCTGTTATTTCTACAAGGCCTTCGGTGGCTATATAGTAGTCTGGAATCTGTACTCTGGATATCGTCCCCTGCTTGTTTCTGATATGATGGATTTTCAAAGTGGAAATACGACAACTCTGTCAATGTCATCTGACATCCATGGATGTGAAGTCAGCACCCCGCTCTCCGCCAACCTTCCCCTCAGCAGCTTCATCTGGTGGCACTGAAACCATTTTTATGAAGGATAACTGGTGTAGGACACACCATACAGGTTTTTGACATGAAAACATATTTCCATTTTTCATTTTTATTCACTTCTAATGCCCATTGCTAGTGTGTATAATGGACCATTTTTAAATCATAGCCAGGTCATAAATTTATGAAATCACACATGAAAGGTACATTCATTCCCTCCACATAGTATACTATGCGCTGGTAGAATTCTTCTATATGAAATATTGTTTCAAATCTGCTATGACTATAAAACGTCCTTACAGAAGCTTGTAACATGAAAATTTGCCTTTATCCAAACTCAATTATCAGAATGGTACAGTTTCCTCTTTTTGTGCTCAGACTTGAGTCAAGTATCATTCTATAGTAAACAGCTAGGCATATAGTTCACATTTTATTACAGGAATATACAAGATGTGAATTACATTACATAATAATTGTGGGTATCTCATCATGTTCTTGTACCTGTTGGATTGGTTGGCTCACTGCTTATGTTTTTGGGAATATTGATGCCTAAAATTGAATTGAACATGTAGATTTTCACACAAAGTCACAGTCATAACTTACCTGGAGTCAGTCCCTGTATTCTTCAAACTGATGTGATCATCTCCAAGCAATCCTTGAACTACAGGAACAATCTGAAAAGAAAAACAAAAGATTAGGTGAAATCATAAAGGAAGTATTTGAGCTTCAACAAGCATTGTACTTACCAAGTGAGTCTTACAGGTGTTAGGACTCTCTTCATTTTTCCCCAAATTCGTTTCTTTGGAAAGTTATTTCCAAATTCGAATTTGTTTATTTATTTTCATTGGCTGTCAACATGATAAATTACAATTCGTCCAAAGTCAAATATCAAATTGTTTCATGTCAATGTCATAGGTCACAAGTCACGTCAGATTTGTTTCTTCGTTCACTTTAGGGTTGTTCGTTTGCACTTAAGAATCAGTCTTAAAGTCAGGTCGAAGTGAATACTAAGTGGAAAGTCATGTCATCAAAAAGTCGTGTGTCATAAGTCAAGTGTCACCGAGCCACGTGGGGTGGATCCAATTTTCTCATTGGCTAGGTGTTGAAAGCTTCAATAGCCTATGATTGGCTGATAACTCAACCCGTTGCTCACGCATGGGCGGCGTTGGTGCGCAGTGTGCATAGTTGGCTGTGCATGTTTTTTTAAAATAGGTTTTCCTATATTACGATTTTGTTTCCGCGACAACTAGATTTTTCTGGAAGGGATTGTCCGTTTCCGTTTTGGCTTTAACGACGCCATGATGATGGTGAAAAGCACATTGGTACTTTTGCCTTTCGAGGTGATAAAGCACCGACTCTACTTGAGTTTTTCATGGGAAGCCGATCCACCATGGGAGGTGAGATTTTCAAATCATTAGTTGATATAAATTCTTGGCATTAAGGAAGATCGTTCTCAATTATAGATCTGCCGGCTTCCACGTGAAGTTTTAATTCAAAATTTTGGTTTGTGGCTATCAGAGAAGACCTGTCTCGCCACTGACCACGAATTGGTTTCGCTGGACCACCGATCATTCCCCGGATTACATTTTGGCTTTTCGTCTGATTTCGATGAACCCACCAAGTCAGGTTTTCTACCTGAAGGTGAAAGGAACCACCAGTCTGTGAACCTGCAGGAAAGCATTGACTACCTGCTTGGCCTGCTGAAACTATCAATCTTCAGTGGATCCTTCATGAAGGATAGTCCTGGAGCTTTAAAGGAAGTTATGGGGGCCCAATTGACAACAGCATTTTCCGGTGAGCTCCACTCAAATCGAAATGTGTTCATTCTTTTTCTTTTTCATATCCCCAGTATAACTTCCCAAACATTTAATTAATTTCACCAATATTGTGCCATTCACTGATATTTATTGTATTCATACTTGAAAGACAGGCGTGAATTGAGGTTAGTTTTTTCCTCTCATTTTTAATATGCATTTAGTCAGCAGGTGATTCTTGTTCATGACAACATATAAGAGTTCATAGAATTAATATATTTTTGATTTAATTTTTATATGGTTATGCAATGGTCCATGTGAACCACATGCAGCTGCAGGCGGTACCCATTGAATTCCCACTAGGTTTTAACTAGGGATTGCATTAAAGTTAAGAGTGTGGTTGGTTTGAAAAGAGTCAAAGTTCACTCCCCTTTCTGGCTATATATATTTTAGTTAATAAACTACCTATGACTAAATATCACACTGTTTGGTTTTCTTATTTTTCTTCACATCAAATTTGAGTGGCGCCCCTTTCAAAAGATATATAAAAGAACTGATTAATCAAGAACATCCGACCAACCCACGTCCCAGCTCTCCAGGCACATTGGCTGCCGTTCCTTGAACAGCACCATTTTGCAGTTTTTGGTATTTATTTTGGGGTAAGCCTCTAGAAGATGCAAAAGGTGGTGACAAGCTCTTGAGTTTTCAAGTACAATATGAGGTTGATTTATATATATTCTCATTCACATAATAGCAAGCAACAACAGTGTATTTTTTTTTAACAGGTATCTAATATTTTTTCCGATTATGCATATTTGTCGAAACCTGTGATATATGAGTCCTATCATCATAATTAAATGTTTCGGATATTTTATATGACTGTTTTATTTGTTAATTGACATGACACTCCAACTCACAACATCTCCAGGGTTAATTTAGGTCTTTTAGTCTGGGATAACAACTTATATTATTCATTGTCTGGTTGCTCAACTTTCCAGGTAACATTTCATTTGAATTGAAAGTTGCAGTGGCGCCTGATATTTTTTGTTGAACCTTATGATTGCTAGATAACTGAATTTTTGCTATTTTAACTCATTCTGATAACTCAAACCCATAGTGCCTACTGACGAAGAGCTGCCGTTTGCAAATGCACCTATTTTCATAAAAGTAGGGCTGCAAAACTCAACATCAGATGAATTATGCGAACGTAGCCAGAAGGAAACAGACTCGATCCATAAAAGAGATCCACGAGATCTACTCGTCTGAAAGTCATGTCATCCTTGGCCCACTAGTCCTTATCTTTGGAGCTATGGCTGTGTCTGTACCAACTTACCAATTGTACGGTTTCATATCCCCTGCTTTTCCTGATGACATTGGCAATCTTTGCGTTCGATTAATATAGGTCAGAATCTTTTTCATAAGAAACGATATCTATTGAACCAACTTTGAGAAATATTTTGAAAGGTTTCACGACGGATTACCAACTTGAAAGTTGATCCTTCGGCAGCTTGCATACAATCGGCGGTGTTCAGAACGGGATCACACCAAACGAGACCTTCAACCCTCGAATGCTGAAGTGGGGTATTTGCGAGACCACAATGCACTATTTCCCTTAAAATACCGGTAATCTGAAAAAGACTGGCAATCGCGCCTCTGAGTATTTGCTTGAAAACAATCGCGTGAGCATGTGTCAGTTTGAGTTGATCCGCCGACGCGACCACTTCGAGTTACAACGAAATTAGGTGAGTGAGGTCGCTCACGGACCCCGGCTGGGTATTGAGGAGCGATGTCTTCTTTATTGAGAAATAATTATTTTCGTAGATATACTGATTGGAATGGACCATATACCAAAAGAAATAAACAACTAACTCAACAGGAACTTGAAGACATAATACAAACATTTGATGCAGACGCTTCTGATTCAGAATTAGAGTATGAGAATGTGGATGAATCAGATGAATCGGACGCAGAAAAAAAAGTTGTCAAAGGAATTATTTCGGAAACAGAAGACAATCTAGAAATACAGAGCGAACAGGATTCTGATCAAGAACCCGAACCCCAAGATATGATTCCAGGCTCCGATCAGGATGCTGAGCCTGATGCATTGGGATCAGATTTGAACCAAGAACTTGAACCCCAAGCATGAATTCCAGGTTTGAGCATACCAGTTTAAACTGCAAAATATGGTCTAGAGTGGAAATCTCAGCCATTCATTAGAAGTGAGAGACGGAGTAGAAATATAATAAATGCACGTCCAGGTCTCACCACATACAGTGAGAAGGCAAATACACACCTAGAGTTGTTCAACTTGTTTTTCACTACGGAAATGAAATATTTGATTGGTCGCTTTACTAACGAGGCAGCCGCAAGGTACTATAATGAATGGAATGAAGCATATCCAAATAAACCAAGGCATTGGATTCTTCTTGAAGCAGATGAATTGGACTGTTTCATAGGCATTATTTTGAGAGCTAGAGCATTGAGGTGCAGAAAGCAATCTACTCGTGAAATGTGGACTCTTGACACTTCAATGCGTCGATCATTTTCTACAGCTGCCATGTCCAGGAATAGGTTTGAGCAAATATCTACCTTTCTGCGTTTTGACGATAAGCCAACTCGAGAAGAGAGAAAAAAACTAGATGAAATGGCGGCCATTACTGATATTTCGAACATGTTCGTTGAAAATTGCGAAAAGGGTTTCGAACCCTATGAGAACATTACAATTGATGAACAGTTTGTGTGCTCCAGGGGAAAAATTTGGGCAGCGGCTGATGTGAAAACAACCTATCTGTGTAACCTCCAAGTGTACACTGAGAAGCTTGCGACTGGAAAAGCTGAAAAGAATCAAGGGTACCGTGTAGTCTCGGATTTGACAAAACCATACCAAGGTAGCTGGCGTGGTATTACAACAGATAATTTTTCTAATTCCGTTCCACTTGGAAGTTATTTGTTCACAAAAAAATTACTCTTCTGGGAACACTTAGGAAGAACAAGCCAGACACGCCTACACAACTTAGTAAAACCCCAAGAGCTACGGAATCATTAATGTTTGCCTTCACCGAAGACCTCACCATCGTTTCATATGTTCCAAAAAACAATAAAATGGTGCACCTTCTTTCTAGTCAACATAATGATGGAAAGGTTTGTCCAGGAAGTCACAATAAACCATACATGATATTAGATTATAATAAAACAAAAGGTGCTGTCGATAATGCAGATAAACTTATACGAGAATATTCTTGTGCAAGAAAAACAGCTCGTTGGTCATTTAGACTTTTCATGAATATGATCGACATTGGAGCTCTGAATCCATTTGTGCTGAATATAGAAAAATGTCCGGACTGGCAGAAGAAGAACTGCTCGCGTCGTCGCTTATTTCTTTCACAATGAGGCGATGAACTTATTAGGAGTATTATGAATAAACGAGCCAAGAAAAAATATCTCCAGGTATACATGAAAAGAGCTCTAGGAAACGATAGAGAATTTTCTCAAGTGGCAAGTAGAAAACGTGCTAGTTGTTACCAGTATCCACGGAAAAATTACAAAAAAGTCAGCACAACATGCAATACTTGTAAAAAGATCATTTGTGAGATTCATAAAAAAAAGAGCAGAAGTTTTTGTGTGCAATGTGTTTTGTAGAATAAGAATTATTTTCCTATTCAAAAGATATGTTAATTGAGTTTTGTTCTGTTTTTGCCTATGTTCCAGAAAATGTTGTGAAAGGTTTTCTTCATATATTTGATTTATCTTCGTTTCACGATCTTATGAATGGTTTTGAGGTTTTATTTGCTATGTTTGTGTTTTTCAGAAGGTTTTCCCGAGTTGTATTAATAACATTAATGAATATTTCAACATTACATGTTTAATATTGTGTTTCAAGTTCTGAAAAATATTTTAATTCATATCCACCTATCTATTTTTTGTAGGGTCCCCTAAGAACCCCAGATGGGCATGTACGTTGATTGCAGTAGGCTGGGCGCTCGAGGGTAAATTGAATTTGAACATTCCACTCGCGGGACACATTGCACTGGTACAATTTTATACGCGGGAGTAACGAGCGATTTGCGACAACCGTCAATTATATACTGATTTTATTCAGGTGTCTATTTCACCGTTTATTTATTTTTGTAACAAAAACGCGATACAAAATCGAACCAGGCCGTCATTCCTCTTCCGAAAAAAGCTTGAACAAAAAATAGTCAGAATTTCTTGGAAATTTAAAATTGACTAATATGCTATGGATCATAAACCATACTTTACTTCGAAAACAAAATATTCTGGCCCACCAAAATGCTCCGCATACCCAGGGTTCAAGATTGGTAATGGGAATATTTTTGTTGAAAGACGCTCACCAATCCCACCAGCAGTTCTCACATTCACCAATCTAATAATCCCATCAGAAACAGGAAAAACCTCATAGTGATGCGCCCGAGTCCAGTGAAATGGGGAGTAATCCTCTTAGACTAAGACTAGGGTATCATTAATTTGCTTCAAATTGTTGAAAACAGTGTCCTTATTGAACCATTTGCTTCGTTGTTGAAGTGAATGTAAGTATTCTTGCTGGTAACGACTTCAAACATCTCGTTGAAATCTCTGAAGTAGCTGCCAGCGATTTGAACAATTCAATTTCAAGTTAGTTGAATCTATATCAAAAACAGCATCGAGAGGTTTCAATGATAGGAAATCACCGTGAGTCAACGCGGTTAAATCTTTGGGATCGCAACTCATTGAAGTGGGTGGTCTCGAATTGAGAATCTCCTCAATTTGACACAACAAATTATAAAACTACTTATAAGTCGAGACTTGATTACCTATGAATCTACAGGCTGATTTTGAAATGAGTGCATATATTCAAGACATATATATGAGAGAGCCTAACAAAAATTACTAAAATATTTGATTTTTCCTTTTTTATTTTTGTCTTCACATTAACGAGAAATTTCATTCTGAAAATCGAACATAAAATGCTTCGAAATTCGAGTACGCCACTGGAAAGCAAGTGAAATCTGCGAAATCCCAGGGAATCCCCAATTCGTCGTTCACTAACGTCAAAACAAGACAGTGATGCCAGATTGTTTCAGAGACGAATGTCCTGATAAAAATTTGTCACAGAATGAATATGAATTGGGATAGGTTATGGAAACTAATAGAGGTGAATGTATTATGTACAGGAGCCTTATTTTTTGGAGTTTACTGAGAGAACTGTGGATTGATTATCTCCATGGATCACGAGAGATGGAGAGAAACATGAGGGGAATGATAGAACGTCCCCCATCCTTCAATTCGAAAATAAGGACCCAGCGGGTAGATACAAAATAAGCAGACAATAAATAGGTACACAACATACACAAAGTTGAAGATCGACTCACCCAGTAGATTTTCTCATACCTGCTCGAACAGCAAAACTCTCGAGAGCAAATAAATACTAATATCGAGTCCATTTCAGACTAATATCGTCCTGTGATCTTGTTGGTTCATATTCGCACTTAAACCATCGAAAACGACTCGACGACGACATATCCTTTCTGGCAATCTCATATTTAAAAATCACGATCACGACCATATCACGATTATCACGACACAAGACACAACATCCAATTATATTATTTTTTATTTTACGTTTACAATTATTTACCAAACCAGCAACCACACAAACAAAACTATCATCATATGATCTGTCAACATCATTTCTCAGAACATTAGTATCTGTGACCAAAGAAATAAACATCAACAATGATAATTCCATTTTCTTGTTGAATGTTTTGATTTTCAAATTTGAAATCTGCCTCCTCAACTGTCGTTTTTGTCAGAAGTTCATGTGAACAGAGCGCTCGTTTCATTTAAGCTTTCCGCGATAGGCGAAAGCTGTCATGTGAACGCTCCATAAGATGACCATGAATTACTAATAGGCGATTTCTACGGACCAATCAGAAACAGCAAAGTAGCGCCTGCGTGGTTGCAATTCATCCTGATTGGACACAGCTGATTGGATTTGTGAGATTAGTGTATAGTGAGGAAGTATCATTTCATTGAATTAAACTAATAGATGTTTTTTCCAAATTAGTTTTTCATGAAAATGGTAGTTTCATTTGAAGATATGATCCTTCCTCACTAAAACATTAATCTCAATCACCTGTGCCCAATAAGGATGAATCGCAACCACGCAGGCACTACTTTGCTGTTTCTGATTGGTCCGTAAAAGTCGCCTATCAGTAATTCATGGTCATCTGAATTCTTGCTGGTAGCACACCATGAGAACAATCAAAACAAAGATCCTTTCTTGACAGTTTGTTGTTCTGATAATGTATGTGATTTTGGAAAACGTCAAAACGTGATACTAGTAAATGTAAAGTTTTGTTTCTGACAATTTGCTTGGAATGTGACGATGCATTTCTCAAACATTGAGCTGAATGATATGGTTCTTATGTCGAGTCGTTATTGTGCGGGGCCCATAAGACTCCTCGAAGGACACGAAATTGTAGCGATGCAAGGAGGTGGAAGGAAGGGTCTAAAGGATTTTTCAGTAAAATAACTTCCAACCGTGAGGTGTTAAGTTATACGCTATTCGAGCTTATGTGTAGAAATCTTGGGTGTGTCAATTTTAAAGTTTTTGTATTATCTTTCTGAAATTCAAGACCAGGGTTAACTTCTTCCCTATGTACATTTTCTCGATTATACATTTTATTTAATATCTCCTAATTTTCATGTAGAGTGGCAACGTCGCTTCGTTCATCACGGTCAACTGCGGATCGCAAACGATAGTTGTGACAGAAGTAGAAATCTGGGCGGAAAAAGGGTATTTTGCCCCAAATCTATTTTGATCCTAATAATATTTTTAATAGTGCTATTCGGTAGTATACCTCAAGCTTTCTTAGTGTTTAAAATATATGCACTTATTTCAAAATCAGCCTGTATAAAAATATGTCTCAGCAGATTTGATATTGGCTTCTCATAGGCCACCTAAATTTGGTGTCGAAGCAGGAATATGTTCGAACAGTATATTTCCTTCGGAAGCAGAAGATTTAATTGTCTCTATTGGCTACAACAAAATAAGTGGCCTTGTCACAATATAAAACATTGCAATACCCGCGTCTTGAGATAAACCTTCGTAAGGCCGCTCAGAATGCATCGGCTTCTGAGTCAGATACCAAATCTAGATGTGATGCCTGGGTAGCAAGGCGAACAAATAGACAAATAAAGGCCTTGTGAGTTGGATAGATCAATATGGATGCTATATAAGTAAGCCCTGGTTTTTGAGGATCTGTAGAATGCTACATTGCTTTTCAGCATTATTCTGGTACTTTTGTCTTTCCTAACTGTATGCATTCAATTTAGGAATATATGTAAATGAATATGAACACCCACTAACAAGGTTTCTCTTTTTGGGTTCAATTTATTTATTTACGATAATAACTGATTTGAAAATATTATATCAATGATTATTCTCTTGATTTTGGGCTATATATAGAATTATCTGGTAAATAAAATGAATTATATTTACCTGCATGACCATCAGAGCGGTGCACTTGGAATTAGTATCATCACTGACTACGGATTCTTTCATCGTGGCATTGAGACGTTTTATATCTAGAAGAGGTCTGGTAAGAGATTTGTATTCAGATAATGGTACCAATTTCCACGGAGAAGAGAGAGAGTTATCTGAATATTCAAAAAATTTTGATCAGAATAGGATATCAGAGGAAATGACGAATAATAGAATACAATATATCTCCGTTTCCTACTCTCTCTGCATTAAGTTCCATTCCTTTCCATTCTGTGTGGAAATCGTCTAGAAAGCCAAACAACACAGCACTAAAATCTCTGTTGGAAGTGTTGAAACTTGAAACACCATAGGTGAACAAAAGAACTAATATACGCCATATACAATAATTGTTGCCACTGTAAAAAGATTAAAATAGGAACTCACGCGACCAAGGGATGCCAACGTGGATGAAAATCAGTGATAATGACACTTTCATGGCCCTAAGACTCGGATGACTAGCGACTGGATAACAGAGGCCTATCAAAGGTTGTTGTAAATTCTGCCTGCGTCACATAATCTTTTCAAATTGTACGGCAGGCCTTTCGTCCACATCGACATTTGGCCGCCGTTCTCGGCATGGGCCCAACTTTCTGATGCCTTCCGATGTTTGCTGGGAGTATACTGTTCCAATCGAGTCTGTTGCCACCATTTCGTAATTTTTCACAGAGCTTTCTGAAATTGATCAAGACATATTGTATCTTGTATCTAGGGAATGAGTGAGAAGAAGGTTATTATTGACTGGGTCAAGACATATTGTTTCTTGCACCCAGAAAATAATTAAGTAAAAGTTTATTGTTGATCATCAGAATCAACTGCATTTGTTGATGACATCACGGCGTCATCAGAAAAATGTATGGTTTGACACCGATTTAGATACGGTTCATCAGGAAAAAATCTAATGTTTGGCAGTATGGGTTATCAAAAATAAACACCCACCAAACAAATAACTACATCACGTGGCACTGACCATTTCCAGTTCTGAATACTCTAATCACCTGAAATAATATCGGCGGATACTGAATCCATGAAGGAATTTTCAGCAGCTCAGACACATGGATTTTTATGTTGAGAGGAATTCATTTCACACATGTTGTTACACTTCGTTTTTACCTAACGAAAATACTGCTAGAAATCAAATCGAGATGGTTTTGTTTACGTAAATTTCTCTCAGATTTTCATTTGATTATTCATCAGTTGTCGTTGATATCTCCTATTTGCAATCCCAAATAGTTCATACAGTTTATTGTCGTAAATCAGTTCTCTTATTTAGCTCCTGAAAACAAAATAGTCTTTTGAGTTTCTATTAGACAAGGTCTGTTGTCAGTGCTTACTGTGGTTCGCGATTCAGGTTTTGAATATTTATGCACAGTGTTGTTTATGTGGAATGATGGCCAGTCTTCTTCGATATGTTCGAGCGTTCGGATATTTTAAAGTTTTAACGATGAAGGTTTCACTGTTTCAGTTCTCTTCGATTAATCCGATTGTTATCGTTGTTATGTTGTTTACATTTTCGATCAATAATATTGAGCGAAGACGTCACCATCAGATTGCTAACTGTTGACAGATGATCGATACTTGCGAGCTGTTCTGCTTTCTTTTGAAGGACAGTATCTTCTCATTATTCTTCGTACTTTGAGCAATGGTCAACACTTGTCATTGACAGTGGGTATTTTTTTTTTTGGTCGCTATTATCTCAAAATTGGTTGATTATGGAAGGTCTTAGCCTAGCACGACATCTGGATCTTCAAAAATAGTGGCTTGTTGTTAAATCGAATAGTAGGTGTAATAACCCTATTGTTTATGTCTCGTTCGATGAAGTTGAGCATCAATCGAAAAAGAAGAAGATTGCGTCATGGGTCGACGTAGTTCCGAGGTCATGTCTGCGCATGTCTCCGTTTGAATATTGTGGTCGTGGCAAAACGGCTTTAACCGCCGAAAAATCAATTTCCACGAAAACTAGATGTGAAATGGTTAAAATTCACTAATATCGGGTAAATTAGGTATTTTCTTGTTGGAGCTAGGATATTCTCTCATCTTTCTGTGGTGGTGAAATACCATCTACAGTGTGTTCGCGGGAAAATCTCCCGCCAACACTTTTCTGCGCTATGGGACGTTTTTGAGAAAAAGACCGATTTTCTGGTCGAAGGACGGCCCATCATCTCGAGGAGACATCTCGCCATTTTTCTGTTGGGGACGGTGCGATCCATCTCGTGTCACAAGTGAGCCAGGAATTCGATTTCGCATTGTATATATTTTGATTTATTCTTTCTCCATTAGTGTTGGGATCATTTCGAATCGAAGTTCCATTTAATGGGAACCAATTTTGGTGTTGGTACCATACCTCAAATTGGAGGGATTCTAGGTTGAAAGCCACGAGGTCTGCATCACCCTCTGAAGAACCCGAACTCCATCACAGGTATGAGATTTCATTTTGATTATTTATTGAGTGGCCCAAAGCAATTTTTTCATTTTGTCGTTCAGGGTTCTTATTTTCCCGGAATCATTTCCGAGACCTTGGATCTTCCCTTTCATCCACCACGTGACATCCACCTCAAGGGTTACATTTATCAGTTGGGGGTTTGACTCTTTCAACGGGTTAATTGGGGCTGCAGCCAATTTTTGCAAGCCCAAAAGGAGAGGCTGCTGATGGCCCAGGAGCCCTGAGAATACCATCAGGCTGTTCTGTAGCTGAGACCTATAGACATATCTGTATATGTATCCTGCCTGTATCCTGCCTGTATCTTGGCGGTAACTCAACACCCTGTATATGAACGACGTGGCCGCCTACACCCTGTACTTGACAGCTTGACTCCACTGTTGAACATATTCGCCTGTCATCTTCAATTTTGATGAGTCTGTTCCATTTTACCTGACATAAGAGTTGAAAACTACCACCAAATACGGCTATCAGCTCTTTAGGGTTGAATTACCATTTATTTTGAGTTCATCATAAGTGTGTATTTAATACCCCAATTTGTACTATAAGTTAGTAATCACCTCACTTATATTGGAAACCAACGTGCACTGCGGTATTGTTCATTACCTTATTGTCTATAATTTCAATAACACCACTATTTTGCTATACACTGAGTATATAATGAGAGATGTACTGAAGAGTTGATTTCAGACAGTCTCTATTTTTTTTTTTTTTTAGTATAAAACTATTCCTGATTGTTTGTTTTTCTTTATATCAGTACACATTTTTAATGAAGACTATATTTTTCAATATTTATGTTATTAAATCTACATTTCTTGTTATTGAATCGATATTCACCCTATGTAAATTGGCATTTAACGTACCCACCCCATTGTCTCACTGAACTACCAGTGTTTGGTTTCTACAGTCTCAAACTTGGCACTTCAAACACTATTCTTTGTAGCTAAACTTTTGAGGTTTAAAATACCAAGTAAATCTAAGGCAAGTAAACAGCCAACTCAGGGGTAGAATTTTAAGTAAATTATATCATTAATTACCCCCTGAAAATTGCGACGTTACAATGTTTCTCAACATTTGCAATCAACCCACTAGGTATCTTCTTGATAACTCACTTGCATAGTGAGAAATAACATTCAAAAATTATGGTTATTATCCATTTATCATAATAATTTTGAATCCATACATATATACGTTTTGACATTAGAGTCATATATTGGTGGAAATCGAACAGTTGTTCCCAGTTAGATGAAAACCTTAAGTGCAAGTTTCTATCACTATAATTCAATTTATCTCCTTATGACTTATGGGGCTTCATACATGAGGAAAATATTGTTGTAGTTTTGGCCCATTACACTATTAGATCTATTGATATATGTTCCTGTTTCAATGGTCTATCCTCTTCCTAATAGTGTTTCGCCACTTTTCGCCGCTGGCCGTAGAAAATTGTGCGCGGAATGGAGGGTTGAACTCAGTCAGACTACCTGTCTCATTTTCCTGGAGAGAAGATACACTCACACCAGATCTGGATGACATTTTGTTATGGCTTTCGACATGGCGATACATGACATTATGATAGCAACATGTAATATTGTTCAAATCATTTTTGAGTGTAGATAAGGTACATAACTGAAGTTTCGTGCATTCCTCCTGCTTCACCCTGTGAAATAAGAAAGGCGAACACCCATCGGGATAAAAAGTAACGAGCCACGCTGCTACCTCATGGGTGGTCGTGGAATTCACCATGATTATTTCCACTGAGTGAGTAGAGCATAGGTAGGTACTGACTGAATAAGAAGGATCCAGTTTTGGCAAGCACGGTAAACCGTTGCCGGCGAGCGGCGAGTCAATTAAAACGCAATGCGTTCGAATGATTTCCCGAAATTTTTTATGTTCCTATTATCTCGAGGTCTCCTATACTTCTGATCAGAAGGATTCGAAATCAATTCCAAAATATTAAATACAATATAAAATTACAGGTGTTAGGACTCTCTTCATTTTTCCCCAAATTCGTTTCTTTGGAAAGTTATTTCCAAATTCGAATTTGTTTATTTATTTTCATTGGCTGTCAACATGATAAATTACAATTCGTCCAAAGTCAAATATCAAATTGTTTCATGTCAATGTCATAGGTCACAAGTCACGTCAGATTTGTTTCTTCGTTCACTTTAGGGTTGTTCGTTTGCACTTAAGAATCAGTCTTAAAGTCAGGTCGAAGTGAATACTAAGTGGAAAGTCATGTCATCAAAAAGTCGTGTGTCATAAGTCAAGTGTCACCGAACCACGTGGGGTAAATCCAATTTTCTCATTGGCTAGGAGTTGGAAGCTTCGATAGCCTATGATTGGCTGATAACTCAACCCGTTGCTCACGCATGGGCGGCGTTGGTGCGCAGTGTGCATAGTTGGCTGTGCATGTTTTTTTAAAATAGGTTTTCCTATATTACGATTTTGTTTCCGCGACAACTAGATTTTTCTGGAAGGGATTGTCCGTTTCCGTTTTGGCTTTAACGACGCCATGATGATGGTGAAAAGCACATTGGTACTTTTGCCTTTCGAGGTGATAAAGCACCGACTCTACTTGAGTTTTTCATGGGAAGCCGATCCACCATGGGAGGTGAGATTTTCAAATCATTAGTTGATATAAATTCTTGGCATTAAGGAAGATCGTTCTCAATTATAGATCTGCCGGCTTCCACGTGAAGTTTTAATTCAAAATTTTGGTTTGTGGCTATCAGAGAAGACCTGTCTCGCCACTGACCACGAATTGGTTTCGCTGGACCACCGATCATTCCCCGGATTACATTTTGGCTTTTCGTCTGATTTCGATGAACCCACCAAGTCAGGTTTTCTACCTGAAGGTGAAAGGAACCACCAGTCTGTGAACCTGCAGGAAAGCATTGACTACCTGCTTGGCCTGCTGAAACTATCAATCTTCAGTGGATCCTTCATGAAGGATAGTCCTGGAGCTTTAAAGGAAGTTATGGGGGCCCAATTGACAACAGCATTTTCCGGTGAGCTCCACTCAAATCGAAATGTGTTCATTCTTTTTCTTTTTCATATCCCCAGTATAACTTCCCAAACATTTAATTAATTTCACCAATATTGTGCCATTCACTGATATTTATTGTATTCATACTTGAAAGACAGGCGTGAATTGAGGTTAGTTTTTTCCTCTCATTTTTAATATGCATTTAGTCAGCAGGTGATTCTTGTTCATGACAACATATAAGAGTTCATAGAATTAATATATTTTTGATTTAATTTTTATATGGTTATGCAATGGTCCATGTGAACCACATGCAGCTGCAGGCGGTACCCATTGAATTCCCACTAGGTTTTAACTAGGGATTGCATTAAAGTTAAGAGTGTGGTTGGTTTGAAAAGAGTCAAAGTTCACTCCCCTTTCTGGCTATATATATTTTAGTTAATAAACTACCTATGACTAAATATCACACTGTTTGGTTTTCTTATTTTTCTTCACATCAAATTTGAGTGGCGCTCCTTTCAAAAGATATATAAAAGAACTGATTAATCAAGAACATCCGACCAACCCACGTCCCAGCTCTCCAGGCACATTGGCTGCCGTTCCTTGAACAGCACCATTTTGCAGTTTTTGGTATTTATTTTGGGGTAAGCCTCTAGAAGATGCAAAAGGTGGTGACAAGCTCTTGAGTTTTCAAGTACAATATGAGGTTGATTTATATATATTCTCATTCACATAATAGCAAGCAACAACAGTGTATTTTTTTTTAACAGGTATCTAATATTTTTTCCGATTATGCATATTTGTCGAAACCTGTGATATATGAGTCCTATCATCATAATTAAATGTTTCGGATATTTTATATGACTGTTTCATTTGTTTATTGACATGACACTCCAACTCACAACATCTCCAGGGTTAGTTTAGGTCTTTCAGTCTGGGATAACAACTTATATATTATTCATTATCTGGTTGCTCAACTTTCCAGGTAACATTTCATTTGAATTGAAAGTTGCAGTGGCGCCTGATATTTTTTGTTGAACCTTATGATTGCTAGATAACTGAATTTTTGCTATTTCAACTCATTCTGATAACTCGAACCCATAGTGCCTACTGACGAAGAGCTGCCGTTTGCAAATGCACCTATTTTCATAAAAGTAGGGCTGCAAAACTCTACATCAGATGAATTATGCGAACGTAGCCTGAAGAAATCAGACTCGATCCATAAAAGAGATCCACGAGATCTACTCGTCTGAAAGTCATGTCATCCTTGGCCCACTAGTCCTTATCTTTGGAGCTATGGCTGTGTCTGTACCAACTTACCAATTGTACGGTTTCATATCCCCTGCTTTTCCTGATGACATTGGCAATCTTTGCGTTCGATTAATATAGGTCAGAATCTTTTTCATAAGAAACGATATCTATTGAACCAACTTTGAGAAATATTTTGAAAGGTTTCACGACGGATTACCAACTTGAAAGTTGATCCTTCGGCAGCTTGCATACAATCGGCGGTGTTCAGAACGGGATCACACCAAACGAGACCTTCAACCCTCGAATGCTGAAGTGGGGTATTTGCGAGACCACAATGCACTATTTCCCTTAAAATACCGGTAATCTGAAAAAGACTGGCAATCGCGCCTCTGAGTATTTGCTTGAAAACAATCGCGTGAGCATGTGTCAGTTTGAGTTGATCCGCCGACGCGACCACTTCGAGTTACAACGAAATTAGGTGAGTGAGGTCGCTCACGGACCCCGGCTGGGTATTGAGGAGCGATGTCTTCTTTATTGAGAAATAATTATTTTCGTAGATATACTGATTGAAATGGACCATATACCAAGAGGCATAAACAACTAACTCAACAGGAACTTGAAGACATAATACAAACATTTGATGCAGACGCTTCCGATTCAGAATTAGAGTATGAGAATGTGGATGAATCAGATGAATCGGACGCAGAGAAAGAAGTTGTCAAAGAAATTATTTCGGAAACAGAAGACAATCTAGAAATACAGAGCGAACAGGATTCTGATCAAGAACCTGAACCTCAAGATATGATTCCAGGCTCCGATCAGGATGCTGAGCCTGATGCATTGGGATCAGATTTGAACCAAGAACTTGAACCCCAAGCATGAATTCCAGGTTTGAGCATACCAGTTTAAACTGCAAAATATGGTCTAGAGTGGAAATCTCAGCCATTCATTAGAAGTGAGAGACGGAGTAGAAATATAATAAATGCACGTCCAGGTCTCACCACATACAGTGAGAAGGCAAATACACACCTAGAGTTGTTCAACTTGTTTTTCACTACGGAAATGAAATATTTGATTGGTCGCTTTACTAACGAGGCAGCCGCAAGGTACTATAATGAATGGAATGAAGCATATCCAAATAAACCAAGGCATTGGATTCTTCTTGAAGCAGATGAATTGGACTGTTTCATAGGCATTATTTTGAGAGCTAGAGCATTGAGGTGCAGAAAGCAATCTACTCGTGAAATGTGGACTCTTGACACTTCAATGCGTCGATCATTTTCTACAGCTGCCATGTCCAGGAATAGGTTTGAGCAAATATCTACCTTTCTGCGTTTTGACGATAAGCCAACTCGAGAAGAGAGAAAAAAACTAGATGAAATGGCGGCCATTACTGATATTTCGAACATGTTCGTTGAAAATTGCGAAAAGGGTTTCGAACCCTATGAGAACATTACAATTGATGAACAGTTTGTGTGCTCCAGGGGAAAAATTTGGGCAGCGGCTGATGTGAAAACAACCTATCTGTGTAACCTCCAAGTGTACACTGAGAAGCTTGCGACTGGAAAAGCTGAAAAGAATCAAGGGTACCGTGTAGTCTCGGATTTGACAAAACCATATCAAGTTAGCTGGCGTGGTATTACAACAGATAATTTTTCTAATTCCGTTCCACTTGGAAGTTATTTGTTCACAAAAAAATTACTCTTCTGTGAACACTTAGGAAGAACAAGCCAGACACGCCTACACAACTTAGTAAAACCCCAAGAGCTACGGAATCATTAATGGTTGGTTTCACCGAAGACCTCACCATCGTTTCATATGTTCCAAAAAACAATAAAATGGTGCACCTTCTTTCTAGTCAACAGAATGATGGAAAGGTTTGTCCAGGAAGTCACAATAAACCATACATGATATTAGATTATGATGAAACAAGAGGTGCGGTCGATAATGCAGATGAACTTATACGAGAATATTCTTGTGCAAAAAAAACAGCTCGTTGGCCATTTAGACTCTTCATGAATATGATCGACATTAGAGCTCTGAATCCATTTGTGCTGAATATAAAATAATGTCCGGACTAGCAGAAGAAGAACTGCTCGCACATGAGGCGATGAACTTATTAGGAGTATTATGAATAAACGAGCCAATAAAAAATATCTCCAGGTATACATGAAAAGAGCTCTAGAAAATTGTGACCAGAAAATTCAGGAAACGATAGAGAATTTTCTCAAGTGGCAAGTAGAAAACGTGCTAGTTGTTACCAGTATCCACGGAAAAATTACAAAAAAGTCAGCACAAAATGCAATACTTGTAAAAAGATCATTTGTGAGATTCATAAAAAAAAGAGCAGAAGTTTTTGTGTGCAATGTGTTTTGTAGAATAAGAATTATTTTCCTATTCAAAAGATATGTTAATTGAGTTTTGTTCTGTTTTTGCCTATGTTCCAGAAAATGTTGTGAAAGGTTTTCTTCATATATTTGATTTATCTTCGTTTCACGATCTTATGAATGGTTTTGAGGTTTTATTTGCTATGTTTGTGTTTTTCAGAAGGTTTTCCCGAGTTGTATTAATAACATTAATGAATATTTCAACATTACATGTTTAATATTGTGTTTCAAGTTCTGAAAAATATTTTAATTCATATCCACCTATCTATTTTTTGTAGGGTCCCCTAAGAACCCCAGATGGGCATGTACGTTGATTGCAGTAGGCTGGGCGCTCGAGGGTAAATTGAATTTGAACATTCCACTCGCGGGACACATTGCACTGGTACAATTTTATACGCGGGAGTAACGAGCGATTTGCGACAACCGTCAATTATATACTGATTTTATTCAGGTGTCTATTTCACCGTTTATTTATTTTTGTAACAAAAACGCGATACAAAATCGAACCAGGCCGTCATTCCTCTTCCGAAAAAAGCTTGAACAAAAAATAGTCAGAATTTCTTGGAAATTTAAAATTGACTAATATGCTATGGATCATAAACCATACTTTACTTCGAAAACAAAATATTCTGGCCCACCAAAATGCTCCGCATACCCAGGGTTCAAGATTGGTAATGGGAATATTTTTGTTGAAAGACGCTCACCAATCCCACCAGCAGTTCTCACATTCACCAATCTAATAATCCCATCAGAAACAGGAAAAACCTCATAGTGATGCGCCCGAGTCCAGTGAAATGGGGAGTAATCCTCTTAGACTAAGACTAGGGTATCATTAATTTGCTTCAAATTGTTGAAAACAGTGTCCTTATTGAACCATTTGCTTCGTTGTTGAAGTGAATGTAAGTATTCTTGCTGGTAACGACTTCAAACATCTCGTTGAAATCTCTGAAGTAGCTGCCAGCGATTTGAACAATTCAATTTCAAGTTAGTTGAATCTATATCAAAAACAGCATCGAGAGGTTTCAATGATAGGAAATCACCGTGAGTCAACGCGGTTAAATCTTTGGGATCGCAACTCATTGAAGTGGGTGGTCTCGAATTGAGAATCTCCTCAATTTGACACAACAAATTATAAAACTACTTATAAGTCGAGACTTGATTACCTATGAATCTACAGGCTGATTTTGAAATGAGTGCATATATTCAAGACATATATATGAGAGAGCCTAACAAAAATTACTAAAATATTTGATTTTTCCTTTTTTATTTTTGTCTTCACATTAACGAGAAATTTCATTCTGAAAATCGAACATAAAATGCTTCGAAATTCGAGTACGCCACTGGAAAGCAAGTGAAATCTGCGAAATCCCAGGGAATCCCCAATTCGTCGTTCACTAACGTCAAAACAAGACAGTGATGCCAGATTGTTTCAGAGACGAATATCCTGATAAAAATTTGTCACAGAATGAATATGAATTGGGATAGGTTATGGAAACTAATAGAGGTGAATGTATTATGTACAGGAGCCTTATTTTTTGGAGTTTACTGAGAGAACTGTGGATTGATTATCTCCATGGATCACGAGAGATGGAGAGAAACATGAGGGGAATGATAGAACGTCCCCCATCCTTCAATTCGAAAATAAGGACCCAGCGGGTAGATACAAAATAAGCAGACAATAAATAGGTACACAACATACACAAAGTTGAAGATCGACTCACCCAGTAGATTTTCTCATACCTGCTCGAACAGCAAAACTCTCGAGAGCAAATAAATACTAATATCGAGTCCATTTCAGACTAATATCGTCCTGTGATCTTGTTGGTTCATATTCGCACTTAAACCATCGAAAACGACTCGACGACGACATATCCCTTCTGGCAATCTCATATTTAAAAATCACGATCACGACCATATCACGATTATCACGACACAAGACACAACATCCAATTATATTATTTTTTATTTTACGTTTACAATTATTTACCAAACCAGCAACCACACAAACAAAACTATCATCATATGATCTGTCAACATCATTTCTCAGAACATTAGTATCTGTGACCAAAGAAATAAACATCAACAATGATAATTCCATTTTCTTGTTGAATGTTTTGATTTTCAAATTTGAAATCTGCCTCCTCAACTGTCGTTTTTGTCAGAAGTTCATGTGAACAGAGCGCTCGTTTCATTTAAGCTTTCCGCGATAGGCGAAAGCTGTCATGTGAACGCTCCATAAGATGACCATGAATTACTAATAGGCGATTTCTACGGACCAATCAGAAACAGCAAAGTAGCGCCTGCGTGGTTGCAATTCATCCTGATTGGACACAGCTGATTGGATTTGTGAGATTAGTGTATAGTGAGGAAGTATCATTTCATTGAATTAAACTAATAGATGTTTTTTCCAAATTAGTTTTTCATGAAAATGGTAGTTTCATTTGAAGATATGATCCTTCCTCACTGAAACATTAATCTCAATCACCTGTGCCCAATAAGGATGAATCGCAACCACGCAGGCACTACTTTGCTGTTTCTGATTGGTCCGTAAAAGTCGCCTATCAGTAATTCATGGTCATCTGAATTCTTGCTGGTAGCACACCATGAGAACAATCAAAACAAAGATCCTTTCTTGACAGTTTGTTGTTCTGATAATGTATGTGATTTTGGAAAACGTCAAAACGTGATACTAGTAAATGTAAAGTTTTGTTTCTGACAATTTGCTTGGAATGTGACGATGCATTTCTCAAACATTGAGCTGAATGATATGGTTCTTATGTCGAGTCGTTATTGTGCGGGGCCCATAAGACTCCTCGAAGGACACGAAATTGTAGCGATGCAAGGAGGTGGAAGGAAGGGTCTAAAGGATTTTTCAGTAAAATAACTTCCAACCGTGAGGTGTTAAGTTATACGCTATTCGAGCTTATGTGTAGAAATCTTGGGTGTGTCAATTTTAAAGTTTTTGTATTATCTTTCTGAAATTCAAGACCAGGGTTAACTTCTTCCCTATGTACATTTTCTCGATTATACATTTTATTTAATATCTCCTAATTTTCATGTAGAGTGGCAACGTCGCTTCGTTCATCACGGTCGACTGCGGATCGCAAACGATAGTTGTGACAGAAGTAGAAATCTGGGCGGAAAAAGGGTATTTTGCCCCAAATCTATTTTGATCCTAATAATATTTTTAATAGTGCTATTCGGTAGTATACCTCAAGCTTTCTTAGTGTTTAAAATATATGCACTTATTTCAAAATCAGCCTGTATAAAAATATGTCTCAGCAGATTTGATATTGGCTTCTCATAGGCCACCTAAATTTGGTGTCGAAGCAGGAATATGTTCGAACAGTATATTTCCTTCGGAAGCAGAAGATTTAATTGTCTCTATTGGCTACAACAAAATAAGTGGCCTTGTCACAATATAAAACATTGCAATACCCGCGTCTTGAGATAAACCTTCGTAAGGCCGCTCAGAATGCATCGGCTTCTGAGTCAGATACCAAATCTAGATGTGATGCCTGGGTAGCAAGGCGAACAAATAGACAAATAAAGGCCTTGTGAGTTGGATAGATCAATATGGATGCTATATAAGTAAGCCCTGGTTTTTGAGGATCTGTAGAATGCTACATTGCTTTTCAGCATTATTCTGGTACTTTTGTCTTTCCTAACTGTATGCATTCATTTTAGGAATATATGTAAATGAATATGAATACCCACTAACAAGGTTTCTCCTTTTGGGTTCAATTTATTTATTTACCATAATAACTGATTTGAAAATATTATATCAATGATTATTCTCTTGATTTTGGGCTATATATAGAATTATCTGGTAATTAAAATAAATTATATTTACCTGCATGACCATCAGAGCGGTGCACTTGGAATTAGTATCATCACTGACTACGGATTCTTTCATCGTGGCATTGAGACGTTTTATATCTAGAAGAGGTCTGGTAAGAGATTTGTATTCAGATAATGGTACCAATTTCCACGGAGAAGAGAGAGAGTTATCTGAATATTCAAAAAATTTTGATCAGAATAGGATATCAGATGATATGACAAATAATAGAATACAATATATCTCCGTTTCCTACTCTCTCTGCATTAAGTTCCATTCCTTTCCATTCTGTGTGGAAATCCTCTAGAAAGCCAAACAACACAGCACTAAAATCTCTGTTGGAAGTGTTGAAACTTGAAACACCATAGGTGAACAAAGGAACTAATATACGCCATATGCAATAATTGTTGCCACTGTAAAAAGATTAAAATAGAAACTCACGCGACCAAGGGATGCCAACGTCGATGGATATCAGTGATAATGACACTTTCATGGCCCTAAGACTCGGATGGCTAGCGACTGGATAACAGAGGCCTATCAAAGGTTGTTGTAAATTCTGCCTGCGTCACATAATCTTTTCAAATTGTACGGCAGGCCTTTCGCCGTTCTCGGCATGGGCCCAACTTTCTGATGCCTTCCGATGTTTGCTGGGAGTATACTGTTCCAATCGAGTCTGTTGCCACCATTTCGTAATTTTTCACAGAGCTTTCTGGAATTGATCAAGACATATTGTATCTTGTATCTAGGGAATGAGTGAGAAGAAGGTTATTATTGACTGGGTCAAGACATATTGTTTCTTGCACCCAGAAAATAATTAAGTAAAAGTTTATTGTTGATCATCAGAATCAACTGCATTTGTTGATGACATCACGGCGTCATCAGAAAAATGTATGGTTTGACACCGATTTAGATACGGTTCATCAGGAAAAAATCTAATGTTTGGCAGTATGGGTTATCAAAAATAAACACCCACCAAACAAATAACTACATCACGTGGCACTGACCATTTCCAGTTCTGAATACTCTAATCACCTGAAATAATATCGGCGGATACTGAATCCATGAAGGAATTTTCAGCAGCTCAGACACATGGATTTTTATGTTGAGAGGAATTCATTTCACACATGTTGTTACACTTCGTTTTTACCTAACGAAAATACTGCTAGAAATCAAATCGAGATGGTTTTGTTTACGTAAATTTCTCTCAGATTTTCATTTGATTATTCATCAGTTGTCGTTGATATCTCCTATTTGCAATCCCAAATAGTTCATACAGTTTATTGTCGTAAATCAGTTCTCTTATTTAGCTCCTGAAAACAAAATAGTCTTTTGAGTTTCTATTAGACAAGGTCTGTTGTCAGTGCTTACTGTGGTTCGCGATTCAGGTTTTGAATATTTATGCACAGTGTTGTTTATGTGGAATGATGGCCAGTCTTCTTCGATATGTTCGAGCGTTCGGATATTTTAAAGTTTTAACGATGAAGGTTTCACTGTTTCAGTTCTCTTCGATTAATCCGATTGTTATCGTTGTTATGTTGTTTACATTTTCGATCAATAATATTGAGCGAAGACGTCACCATCAGATTGCTAACTGTTGACAGATGATCGATACTTGCGAGCTGTTCTGCTTTCTTTTGAAGGACAGTATCTTCTCATTATTCTTCGTACTTTGAGCAATGGTCAACACTTGTCATTGACAGTGGGTATTTTTTTTTTTGGTCGCTATTATCTCAAAATTGGTTGATTATGGAAGGTCTAAGCCTAGCACGACATCTGGATCTTCAAAAATAGTGGCTTGTTGTTAAATCGAATAGTAGGTGTAATAACCCTATTGTTTATGTCTCGTTCGATGAAGTTGAGCATCCATCGAAAAAGAAGAAGATTGCGTCATGGGTCGACGTAGTTCCGAGGTCATGTCTGCGCATGTCTCCGTTTGAATATTGTGGTCGTGGCAAAACGGCTTTAACCGCCGAAAAATCAATTTCCACGAAAACTAGATGTAAAATGGTTAACATTCACTAATATCGGGTAAATTAGGTATTTTCTTGTTGGAGCTAGGATATTCTCTCATCTTTCTGTGGTGGTGAAATACCATCTACAGTGTGTTCGCGGGAAAATCTCCCACCAACACTTTTCTGCGCTATGGGACGTTTTTGAGAAAAAGACCGATTTTCCGGTCGAAGGACGGCCCATCATCTCGAGGAGACATCTCGCCATTTTTCTGTTGGGGACGGTGCGATCCATCTCGTGTCACAAGTAAGCCAGGAATTCGATTTCGCATTGTATATATTTTGATTTATTCTTTCTCCATTAGTGTTGGGATCATTTCGAATCGAAGTTCCATTTAATGGGAACCAATTTTGGTGTTGGTACCATACCTCAAATTGGAGGGATTCTAGGTTGAAAGCCACGAGGTCTGCATCACCCTCTGAAGAACCCGAACTCCATCACAGGTATGAGATTTCATTTTGATTATTTATTGAGTGGCCCAAAGCAATTTTTCCATTTTGTCGTTCAGGGTTCTTATTTTCCCGGAATCATTTCCGAGACCTTGGATCTTCCCTTTCATCCACCACGTGACATCCACCTCAAGGGTTACATTTATCAGTTGGGGGTTTGACTCTTTCAACGGGTTAATTGGGGCTGCAGCCAATTTTTGCAAGCCCAAAAGGAGAGGCTGCTGATGGCCCAGGAGCCCTGAGAATACCATCAGGCTGTTCTGTAGCTGAGACCTATAGACATATCTGTATATGTATCCTGCCTGTATCCTGCCTGTATCTTGGCGGTAACTCAACAGTAGGGTAGAAATGAGAGAAGCAAGACGGCTCCCCCCACTCTAGCCCCCCCCCCCCCCCCCCCCCCCTCAGAACTGGTTTTTAAAACTGGTTCTCAAAACTGGTTCTCAAAACAGGTTTCCCAAAACTGGTTTCCCAAAACTGGTTCTCAAAACTGGTTTTCAAAACTGGTTCTCAGAACTGGTTCTCAAAACTGGTTTTCAAAACTGGTTCTCAAAACTGGTTTCCCAAAGTGGTTCTCAAAACTGGTTTTCCAAACTGGATTCATATGAAAGCAGTTCGACAACAACCAGATGAGAGTTCTATGACGGCACCCCTCACTATATGAAGAGAGAACTGGGACAACACCCGCCAGCATATACTAGTTTTCTCCCAACACAAAGCTGCAGACAGAAACCGTTCACTTTAAAGTTCACGTTATCCAGGTCTCTACATAGACAATAAAAAGTGGTGTGATCAACTATTTTGCATACTTTAAAATGTGCATCGAAGACTTTTTTATCCCAAGAAATTGGTACAATTCATACGATAAACGGCTGGCTTCATACAAAAATTGGAGTGGAAAACAACAACCTTCAGAATTGGCTAAAGCTGGATTTTTTTTCAAAGGGAAGGAAGATACTGTAGAATGTTTTCAATGTGGAATAGAAATTTACATGTGGAATCATGAAGATATACCTATAGAGGATCACTTGAAGTATTCAGAAAATTGTCCTTATGCGAATCTCATAAAGGATGTAATATTCAATTCAGAAGATCGAAAAATTATGCAAGAGCCGACAAATTCCGTATCGAAGAATTCTGGTTTGGAAGAAAAAGTATTCATTGAAATAAGTATGTTACGTTTTCTCTGTTCTTTATTATCTATGAACATTGTACTTGACATTTTCAATAAAATATATTCAAAGTAACAATAGTGATCGTATATAGATATTTGTAATGAAATCTATTGAGAATCATAATGAATTGATCATACATCATTCATTGTATTTTTCTATGAACATTGTTATAGCCATTTATAATAAAAGTATATTGAAAAATCATACTGCTCCTTTTTTATTATAGTTATTGTTGTGGATCAATGATCAATCACTTACTGTAAGAAATTGATAAGATATTTGTGATAAAATCTATTGAAAACAGCTATCAACAATAGAAGTTGTTGATATATTAACGATTCACGAATGTAGAGAAATTAAATCAATCAAGATATTTTCTGTGGTTTTTGACCTATAAAGAATATCACTTTCCTTTTCTGAAATAAAGTTGCATATTTTTCGAGCAAGTTTCAATACCCAGATGATTACATGACCGAGCGAGTAAATTTGATACCATGCTCGCCACATCTCCGCTTTTGGATGCGATAAGACCTGTTACTTGTTCCTCAGGTGTGACTTGAATAAATTGTGATTTCTTATGCAATCGATTGTCAGGCACTAAATTATTATTCAATTACTTTCATAAAACCCACCAAAAATACATACAGAGTGAGTTTTATGTATGGAATGCCTCAATTATCTCGGAAACGGCTTGCACGATTTTTATAGATTTTGGTGTGCAAGGGTCTTGTGATGCGACTATGCGACCAATATTATGGTGGTATTTACATTGTTGTCAGATCTCTCCTTTTTCTGGAATAATAATGAACTTTGTTATTTCAAATGGAACACCCTGTATTTTATTGCATTTTCAGATTCTCTCTGAAGAGCTGATTTCATCGATGTATCACACTTGGGGTCTAGCGGATATGACAGAGATATAGGTTGTGAAAAATCGACATTTTTCAACTTTAGGAATATTTTTTGTCGAAACTATTCATTATTGGTCAAAACTACTTACATGTCCCTATCTCAACTTTTGATAAACTATCTACTGACATTTAATTGGGATATATACCGGGTGATTAAAATTCTGAATTATGCATCACCCTGTTTTGTTTCAAAATATTTTACAACGATACCCCCTCCTCAAAAATGTATAGTTAACGTGTTCCAGTGTTTTTCATAATTCGTTTCTGGCGACCTACAGAGCCTCTGTTTCGTTTTCAAAGGGACACCCTGTATTAATATTACATTCATATATTAATTAATAAATTATCTACCATTCATGAAGATACCAGTAGCAAAAATGAAAGTGGGTAATGAAAAAATAAATATATTGTTTATTGGATCTGCAAAATAATAAAATTAAATGCTTTTGAATGCGACTAGACCTGGTTCTTGTTCCTAATTGGAATAAAGAAGCAGCCGCTGAAAATGTATTGCATATTTTAACAATGAATCTCCAACTCAGACTATAGTGAGGACCGAGCGTCATTGTAATGTAATTTATGTAGGTCGCTACCTATTTAGCTGGAGGCGATAATCGAGTTCCGACGATCGCCGATTCCCATTAATATTTAATACAGTATACTGAACTACTTGTTCAGCAGTGAATTATTTTTATACGGGAGCTATTTTTAGCTGTAGGCGATTATTGAATTTCGGCGACCGCCGATTCGCATTAATATGCATACAGTATACTGACCTACTCATATTATTGTTCAGGTGAATTATTCTTATACGAGAGGTATTTGAGTCTGATTGAAATATTTTTTGAGATTTGTAATTTCTGGGAAAATTGGTGGTAATATAAATTATAATATAAATTATCTAGCTTTTATGGAATAGTATTTATTGATTTTTTTGTATGATTACATTCATAGTGTTCAAAATGTTATCGATATTTTGGTTTTCTTTATCTAATTTTGCCATGATTTGGCTCATCAAATTGATGTAGGATCTCAACGATGCCACCCTCTTTGACATCGCAATCCTATTTTCGCTTATGATTTGTTTGCGAATTATGGACTTCGCCAGCACATCCTTGTGAATGTTTCGCATCCACACCACCGATTCTTGGGATGCGCTACCCCTCAAGAACCTCTCCAACTCCTTATCTAATTCTTCAAATAATTGTGGATTTGAAGAGGCGGGTTGGACTGCTGTGCTGGGTAGAATGGATTCGATGATTGGGGTGGCACCTTGAATTCGGCTCTGCGAAGTGCTCAGGGTGGCTGAGCTGCTCGTAGTGAAGTTGGCTGAGCGACTCGTGCTGGAGCTGGCTGAGCTTCTCGTTGCGGTGGTTGGGGTGGTTGGGGTGGAGGTGCGACTTCCTGTGGGATGAGAGCTGGCTGAGCGGCTTGTGGCTGTGCTTGCTGCTGTGGTTGGGGCAGAGCTGACTATGGTTGGGGCCTGGATGATGATATCATCCAATATATGGATGATATCATCCCTGCTGGTGTTCATCTCAGCCATCTCATCGAACGACATAGTTGTAAAACTCATGGTGATGGATAATAATAAATAGATAAAAAATAAGATAATAATAAATGATAACTGAAATACAGATGAAAGAATAAAATAACTTCGTAAATGTTTTAACTCGTTGAGATAAACTGAAGATACTAATGGAGATACTTCTTTATATACGCATTTTATGGTTCTTGTGGAAATGGAACTTAGTGGTCTTTGACTAAAGCTGCTTGGAATAATTGATTGTGAGATAATATGATGATGACCTCGAATCTGCTTCTCCTCAAAAATGAAACTCGTTACATCAACTGTTTTTAGCGAAACTTGTTTATGTATACTTTATGGAATAGTTGATCTGGTTTAAGAATTCTACATGTAATCATTGAAATTGAAAACATTATGACCTGCAAGCCAGACTTGACGGGAGAGTTGTTTAGAGGTCGTCGAATGTAGGCCTGCCACCTTACCATAATACTCGACTCTCGATACATGTTTTGATAATTAACTATAAACTGGTAAAATATTGAAACCAATCTTCAAGAGTTCATACGGTGATGTAATGTGGCCTTGTATATACTTACATCGCTAATGAACTCAATAGTCTGGTTAGATTGGAATGGCTATTTTTTCAACACATGAATTACTTTATGTAAACCAGGGATATAATACATTTTAATTAAAATTCGTTGAAGGTGTAGAATATTCGCAGTCAGCATTGACCTAGATGATATTGTTTAACAAAGCCCTCCCCCACCCAATTCACTCACAGCTTTAAATACTACCAACATAATATCTAGAGTTAAGTAATAGTTCCACTTTCATTAGAACAACAGCTTCAAAATGAAGTGCTCACAATGTGGTCAGATATTTTCTGCAAAAAAAAATTTATATCGTCACTTGCGAGAAACAGGGCATGTCGCAGACCTTGAAGACATGCCATCCAAAAAAATTAAGATGTCTCCGAAAGTTGAATCGAATCAAGTACCTATAAGCACACAAAGAGGTAGGCCAAATAATGTTCAGGAAGAACGAGCCGAAGGAATTGAAAAAATCAATAGCGCATTCAAATGCCGAATTTCCAGCTATAGGTTTTCTACGAAAACTCATCATATTGACCATAGCGAATTCTTTGAAGATATAAGGAAGAATGTTTTTCTCATTTTGGAGGAATACATTGAAAAATTTCAGGCACTGAAGATACATTTTGAATTATTCTCAGTATACATTATACCTGAAAAAGATGTTTCGGATTTGAAATCTTTCAATACGAAAAATAGAATTATCACTCGATCTACCAATTTAGAAGAAATTTATGAAGAGTTCAAAACTGATATAATGGCCAAGGTATCAACTATTCAGGAGAAGGATTCAGGTATGTTTATTAAAATGTAGTTATACTCAAACTTATGTGTAAATCGAAAGGAGGAAAACAATAACTCTAAGTCGGTCGACCACAAAATTTAATAAAAACCCCCCTCAATGTGTAACTAGTTTCGGCCACACGACCATCTTCAGACACAAAAAATAATATAATGAAGTACAAGGTGTAGATTCTCCCTGAAGAGCTGATTTCATCAATACATCACACTTGGGGTCTAGCTGGAATGATTACAGAGATATAGGGTGATCAAAATCGAGATTTTTCAACTTCAAGAATTTATTTCTGTCAAAACTATTCATTGAACAACCCTGTATTGTTACAAATCAATGTCAGTGGATATTAAATCGAAAGTTGAGATAGTGACATGTGTGTATTTTTGACCAATAATGAATAGTTTAGACACAAAAAAATCCTACAGTTGAAAAATCTAGATTTTAAACACCCTATACCTATGTAATCATTCCCGCTAGACCCCAAGTGTGATAGATCGATGGAATCAGCTCTTCAAGGAGTATCTGAAAATCTAATAAAGTACAGGGTGTTTTATTCAAAATGAGGAAGTTAATAAAATTCCGGAATAACTGAAAAAGTGGCAACATTGGCTATAACACTTTCAAATCCGCCACATTTTGAAATCACACTGCACATAAATTCAAAAAAATCCAACGACTGGTTACCGAGATATTCACATGTTTCCATACAAATCAGCGACCCGATTATTTTTTGTGTCTGAAGATGGTCGTGTGGCCGAAACACGTTACACATTGAGGGGGGTTTTTATTAAATTTTGTGGTCGACCGACTTAGAGTTATTGTTTTTCTCCTTCTGAGAAATACTGGACCACTTTGAGAATGGATGGTTTCCATGACTTGATGTGTAAATGTTATTTTAAGGATGGATTTTGCAACACATCGCCTTTTTGGAAGTGAATATTAACAAGTACAACCCACTCTCAGCATCATGTTTCATGAAATTGCCGAAACAGATCGAAAATAAAAGAGCTGTTGTGAATATCAAAAATCAAGATAATAAGTGCTTCGCCTATGCAGTTAACGCAGCCATTTTCAAAGCTACTGGACACCCGCAGCGAATATCTTCATATCCGCATTATTCTACACTGCTTAATTTCGAAGGTATAGATTTTCCTGTCAAGTTAGATAAAATACCTAAATTTGAATCAATGAATAATATTTCAATTAACGTTTTTGGTATTGATAAGCATTTCAAAAATGGCAAAATGATATTTGAAATAGTAGGACCATTATATTTTACTAAGAATAAGAAAAATACTCATGTCAATCTTTTACTGATTGCCGATGATAACGGTAACAGTCATTATTGTTATATCAAAGATTTATCACGATTAGTATCGAGTCAAAAATCTAAGCATAATGGGCGGTGCTTTATTTGCAATGGCTGCCTTCTATTTTTTAGAACTAAACAAGAGTTAACATTCCATGAAAGCAATGATTGTAATTTCATATATACCAAATTACCGACAAAAACCTTGACCACGAACAAGTTTGGGGAAGAACTCCCAGAAAACATTCTTAAATTTGTTAATTTTGAAAAACAGCTCACTGTTCCTTTCGTTATTTACGCAGATTTTGAAAGCATTCTGAAACCTATCGAACATAGTGAACCCAATAGTGATGAAGCATTCACAGTCAAAACGTTTGAACATATTCCACACTCATTTTGCTTTTACATAAAGTGTAACTTCGATGATTCATTATCAGAATTAGTTCAATATCGGGGCATTGATGCGGCAGATGTATTTGTCACCAGATTAGGAGAACGAGTTATTCAACTATATAACAAACATTTGAAGAATCCCAAAGAAATGATACCTCTCACAGACGCACAAAAGCTACATTTCAAAATTAGTACGATTTGTCATATTTGTAATAAGACTATCAAGGATGATGAAGTCAAGGTCAGAGACCACTGCCACCTGACAGGACATTACCGTTCCCCCGCCCATTCAAAATGCAATTTGAATTACAAAATTCCTAAATTCATCAGTGTATTCTTTCACAACTTAACTAATTATGACTGTCATCTGTTTATAAAGAAATTAGCTCTAAATAAAGAAAGGATAGATGTTTTGGCACAGAACAAAGAGAAGTACATATCATTTTCGAAACACATCCTAGTTGAAAAAGGTGATGAACATTCTGAGAATGTATACATGAAATTGCGTTTTCTAGACTCATTTCGTTTTTTACCAGGATCATTAGATAATTTGAGTAAAACTTTGGAGTCAGACCAATGTAAAGAAATCAGAAAATATTTTCCCAATCAGAATGAGTTTGATCAAATTAGACAAAAGGGTATATTTCCATATTCATACGTTAGATCCATCGAAAACTTGAATGAAACAAATTTACCAAGTCAGGATGATTTTTTTGATATTTTGCGTGGTGAGGGGATAAGTTCACAAGATTATAGTAGAGCAAAGAATGTGTGGAATATTTTCAAATGCAAAAGTTTAGGTGACTATTCAGACGTTTATCTGAAATCGGATGTATTATTGCTGGCTGATATTTTTGAAAATTTCCGAGACTTTTGTATAAGAACATATAAGCTAGATCCAGCACAATATTATACAGCCCCATCATTGAGTTGGGATGCCATGTTAAAGAATACTGGCACACAACTTGAACTAATTACCGACATTAACATACTAAATTTTTTTAAAAAAGGAATTCGGGGTGGGGTAAGTCAGGTCTCAAAAAGAATGGCTTCAGCTAATAATCAATTCATACAAAATTATGATGAATCAAAACCAAATTCATACATTTTGTACCTCGACGCAACCAACCTCTACGGATGTGCAATGAGTCAGAGTTTACCTAGGGGTGATTTCAAATGGTTGACTGAGGAAGAAATTGTAAAATTCGATTGTTCAATGGTAGAAGATGATTCGGAGAAGGGTTACGTACTAGAAGTAGATCTTGAATATCCTGAAGGATTACACGATATTCATAACGATTTACCATTTTGTCCGGAAAATATTATTCCACCAAATGGAAAACATTCCAAACTTATTTTGAACCTTCAGAATAAAAGTAAATACATTATCCACTACAGGAATCTCAAGCAGTGCTTGAAACATGGTTTGATATTGAAGAAAATTCACAGAGTCATAGAATTTTCTCAGTCAAAATGGTTGAAGTCATATATTGATCTTAATACTAAACTACGTAACAATGCCAGAAATGCTTTTGAAAAAGATCTCATAAAATATCTCACGAATTCAATTTTCGGTAAAACTATGGAAAATGTTGATAAACGTGTGAATATAAAGCTTTCAACACATTGGGAAAATATGCGTGGTATAACTGGTGCTCAAGCTCTGATAAGTAGACCAAATTTTAAGTCGTGTTCTGTATTTTCCGAAAATCTTGTTGCTATTCAGATGACTCCTCTCAAAATCTGCTATGATAAACCTTTATATGTGGGGTTTTCAATCCTTGATATTTCAAAAATAGTCTTATATGATTTCTTCTATGATTTCATCAAAGCGAAATATAATGAAAATGGTTCACTATGTTACACTGATACAGATTCTTTGATATTACATATAAATACCGATAATGTGTATGAAGATATCAGACAAAATTTATATTGGTTCGATACATCAAATTATCCAGTAGATAATATTTATGGAATTCCACGAACCAAATCAGTAGTTGGTAAATTTAAAGATGAGTATTTTGGGACTCCCATTGAAGAATTTTACGGTACAGGAGCTAAGGCTTACTGTGTCAGGTTGAGTAGTAGTGAAACTAAAAAAGCTAAAGGTATTTCTAAAAATGTAATAAAAAATCAACTTAACTTTTCAAATTATAAACAAATTGTTGAAGAAGGTGGTGTGGTATATAGAAAGATGTATGTATTCAGGTCATATTTACATGTAATGTACACTGAACTGAAGAATAAAGTGGCATTATCTTCTCATGATGATAAAAGATATGTTTTACCAGGAATTTCGAAAACATTAGCTTGGGGGCATAAATCGATCAATATGAATGTACCCAATAATGACAAATTAGATTTGTTAATAAGATTATCAGAAAATTCATGTGAAGATATTGAAGAAACTCAGGAATATTATTTTGAACATTTCGATCTGAGTGCTCAGTTATTTAACTAGTTGACATATATATATTTATGACAAGACATTAATATATTGTACTTATGACTATAGGCAAAAATATATTGTACTTGAAAAACTAAAATGTGACTTCAGTGAAAAAATTACAAGACTAATTCATTGTTCTGATGAAACTGGAACTATTACTTCAATAAACATTTATTCGATATTTTTGTTTTATTATACCAAAACTAGTTTTAGGAAACTTGAAAAACTGGTTTACTCGAAAAGTGTTTTGCAATTCGATTTAATTCTGTCTTATTGTATCAAAACTAGTTTTGGTTAACTTAAAACCAGTTTACTTGAAAACTGGTTCTTGCAATGGTGGGGTGAACCAGTTTAATAAAATGTGGTTTAGAATTTGTGGGGTGGGATATACCTATATTAATGATGGTTCACAATTCCGTCAGTACAAGTGAAAAATCCAAAATGTGGATGGCATATGTGCGTGAAGTTGAAATAAAAGATTTAGAAAGTGGCGTGGAAAATTTATATCAAACTTTCAGCAATTTGCGATTTGACGCAGAACACGAAGCTGTGTACGGTATGGGGCGCTTTTATACAGAGGCCTACTGTACGGAGTTAGCTGAAAAATACGATGAAGGTGCAGAGCTTTGTTCTAAATATTTAGAAAATGTGTTGAGTCTCCAAGGATTTGTCGAAGGACTCATACATTTGAACTTTGAGGGATACCTCCAGAGAATCAGACAGTTCCTACCTGCTAGTGAAGTAGAATATTGGCTATTGAGTGAAAATGGGAGTGATGGTAATCCAGGAGACGAGGAAGAGGGTGATGCAGAAGAGAAAGAAGAAGCTGATGATAGTTGTGATAATGAAACTTGTAACTGTGAAAGTTGTGAAGATGATTTGAAAAATTAATAAACTTGATTGAATAAATTTTTTTATTGTAGTCATTTCATGAACATCTCATAATAAAATTCTCATATAAATAAAAAACATTAGATAGTGCACATATACATTGAGTCTTTGAATGGTTGAAACATTTTGGATGGGTCATTTTCAAAGTTGGCTGCTCATCAAATTCAACAACTAGTTTTTTGATAAACTGTCTAATATAGTTGGCCTTTTCGAACCCTTTCACATAGATAATGTCTGAAGAATTTGTCAAATCCATGATGATTTTTCCGAATAAATGTAGTGGTGTGAATCCCATATCCCACGGAAGGCAGTGATGATTTTCAGTCAGCCAGTGAGCTTGCCTTTGCAAATCTGGTGATAATTGATCAAGTGGAAAGGGTGCTTTGAAAATATAGTGACATATTTTGGATCCATCAAATGCTGCCAGCTCTTTCACAATAAATTTATTTTTCTCCAATTTGAAGCCTTGAACATCCAAGACAAGCGTCATATTTTCAGATTATTTAATGCTTTCAACAGAATAATTTTATCTTCATATAATTCTAAAATTTTTTTGAGCCTTTCCAATTTTGTTATGTGATTCTTAAGAGAGTTGGAATACAACGACCTTCGCGCACACCTCTGGTTCAACAATGATTTCATTATGGTATATTTTTGATGTGTTGTTTGATGTTATAACCTGATCATGTCATGCGCACTTCAAAGTTGTCGTACCATTTTGGTTAGAGGATTGTATGTAAAATGTCTCTCATGAAGAATCAGGCAGTAAGCTGTAGTATTATTTTTTGTAGCTTCGGCAGTTTCAAATTCAATTCGCATAACTATACTACCAGTTTGTACAGCTTCTTTTTGTCGTGAACAATCGATGTGTGTTATGGGAGACACCTCTTTGAATTCAATTGGGTTAAATAATGGTTCATTGCTAACTTTTTCATTATAATAGGTTTCTTGAAAATTAGCATACATTTCATATAAAGTTGCAAACTTATTGTTCTTGAAATCTAAGTATAGATCATTGTAGGGAAACTTGTCTGAGTTTAGAAATAATCTCATGTTTGTAAGACCGCAATTATCAAACTTACTCATATCACTCATGATTTTTCCTTTTTTATCAACTTGAAATGCTACAATAACATGGCGGGGTGTTTCTATTTTATTACTTGTTTTAACTGGCCATTGGTGGCGAGAAGAGGATGGTAAACTAGGGTATTCAATTAGCTCCCATGATCTGAAACTAATTGGAAGATCTGTGTTCTTACTGATAATTTTATTCATCCCAAGTTGTGCAGGAATACTAAGAGTGACGTGTGGTACTCGCCAGAATATTTTACTGATTTCAACCTTCGGTTTTTCTGTCTCAATTGTGCTCGTGATGCTATCAAAATCATCACTAGAGCGAATAATAACTAACTCTTGCTTCATGTTGATGATTAACTTCTTGAAATCTTCAAAGAAGCCCATCAGAAACTTCATGGGAATACACACATTGAATAATCCTTTCGAATCGATCAAGATCTTCTGGGTAGGTAACGACTTGAAAAATCCAGCATTTTGTAGAGAGTTGCATTCGTTGGTGTTATATGATAAGTATGCTTTCAAGGTGGAAACCAAGCCTACATTTCTGACAGAGTCGACAACGATACCACCTAATTCATATCTTATTTCTCGAAACAAAAATGAAATTCCGTTACTTATGAATCCTATTTTATCAACAGGGCTGTTGTTCTCTTGAGTCAATTTACCCTCAATATATAAATAACTATTACAAGGTGCTGAATAGCTGTCAAGTTCCTGAATCGGGATACGGACTTCGTCATTGTAGTTGAAATTACTTGCTACATATGGTTGATAAGTGTGGAATTGGTAGTTTTCTACCGTTGTATCATTAAAGGGTCTGCCAGTTACATTTAACAGCTCCATTATACCAATACTTTGAATCCAAGAGATTTCAAAAACAATCGGTTTTCAGATGTTAATATTTTGGTGTTCTTTCTAGAACTAACTTGTCGTTTGGTAATAATCTTCCTTTTATACACTTTGCGGGGTGTGTTCACAGAAAAGTCCTTATTAAATCTGAGTACCATAATTAGAAATTCTTCTCAAGTGTAGCGTTATCGTTATTGTTTCTTTTTGAAAGTCTATTATATTTTCGTCTTGATCGAAAACACGTAAAGTAATGTTACTTATCGTCTTGACTGTTACAGGCAAATACAGTATATTCTCTGGTGTTTCCAGTATTTTATACCCATACGGTACAGTTGGAAAAAACTCATGAATAATATGACCGGGTTTGTCATTCAAATAAGATCCATTAGCTATATTACAATCTATGCATATAGCATTCACTTTGAATATCTGAACTGAATCCAATGCTTCGTGTCTACCCGGGTCTAGAACTCTTTGGTTGAATCCTAATACGACCCCTATTGAGTTTGGTTTTGAGAAATCGATTTTTGTATTCGTTTCCAGTTCAATTCTTGAAGTATGATAATTCAGAGTGAATTTGATTTTCACTCCAGGTTTGACATTGTTTTCAATTACTTTGAGTATGTCAGTTAATTCATAAGACCCAACTAAAATTCCTAATTGATCATTATCATTATAGTAAAACTGATTATTTGTGAAATCAATATTATTAATTTGGTTGAATGTTTCGAAACTCTTCAGACCAACTTCATAATTTACGTTATCTTCGAGGTACAAAGGCACGTCTAAGTTAGCTGATAGAACTGAAGACTTGCCTGATAATGTAAAAGTAAAAGACATGTTGACGGTGATAAAGTATATTCACAAATAGCTCAACATCAAATTTCATACTGCTTATATAAAAAAATCAAACATAAGTGTCCGCATTGATATGAATCATAATCCTGGAATCGATCATGATTATATTTCACATTATTCAAGCCACCATCACTCCGAAAATACTTCACCAACTCCTCTGGTGGTCTAAGATCTCCATAACTATCAAAATACATTATTTCCTTATTTTTCTTTGTATATGTGGTCCAGTGCGTTCCCTTACCCGAAGATATATCTAAGTTTACAATACCACATTCATTTTTTCGAATTTTTTCCGGCAGTTCATTTCTCATAAAAACACCACGAAAATGTGGTATCTGGAGATATTCAACATATTTGAGTAAGTCGATGTTAGTGAGTGCTCTGCGTGGTAGCTTCCTAATTAGTTTTTTTTCAAACCAGAGCCCTTTGCATATGGTTTGAGGTATAAACCATTACCCTTTTTCAATGCTTCCTCTACGGCTGCATCATGTCTTTTTTGCTCTTCTAACGCTTTTCTATTAGTTTTCACATCATTAACAGCCTTCACAATCGAAGCTGTTCCACCACCAATAGCTCCAAGTGCTCCCAAAAGTGGTAACAGTAATGGAAGGAATCCACCTATCTTTGGGGTTGGAATAATTCTTTGCTTTTTAGATTTTTTCACTGTTTTCCGTTTTTTTCCAAATTTCAAGGAACCACCTTTTTTCTTACAAGACATCTTTTTTTTCAATCCCATACCGAATTTGGCCTTCGATTTCATGATACCAGCTACTCCTAGAGCTGCTAGTTTTTCACCAAGCCCGGCGTCTGATGATTTGTAACGTTTAACCGCCGCAGCCGCTAATTCACGATCGGCTTGATTTCTAGTTTCTACGTCATCAAATTTAGAATAGGCTATATCGTGGGATTTGCACGCATCATCAAGCGGATTTATACCTGGATCGCCCCTGTTCAATCTTTTTTGTAATTTTGTTCCAGGACCACAATAAGAATACCCTGGTATATGCGCCTCGAAAGGGAGTTTATTGATTAGACTATTCAACAACCCACTACCCTTTTTCTTCGACAGTTGAGAACGAATGATAGCATTCCGCTTGTGTCGAGTCATTATATGGAATGTAAGTGATCTGATTCTGTCGACATATATATATATATATATATATAGTGAAGCGAAAGTTTCGTGTTTTCAGTGCATAAACACTTTTCGAAATGAAGATACAGAAACAAAAATATCATTTAGAAATCACCAACCATGATAGTCATAGTTCAGTCAAACAATACCATAAACATGGGCCCTTATTTGGGGGTCAGGTGAAACGAGGACTTCTTGTAGGTGCATCTGGTTGTGGGAAAACGAATGTTATGTTGAGTTTACTTGAACACCCAAACGGATTACGTTTCGAAAATCTTTATATCTATTCAAAATCATTGTATCAACCTAAATATGAGTATTTGAGAAGTTTAATGGGATCTATACCTGAGATTGGATATTATGAATTCAGTGATGGTGATGATGTTATATATCCTGAGGAAATTAGTCCAAATTCCGTGATAATTTTCGATGACGTTGTATCATGTGATCAAAATATCATAAAAAAATATTTTTGTTTCGGTAGACATAAGAATACCGACTCCTTTTTCATAAGTCAGACTTATTCTGCCATATCCAAACAATTATTGAGAGATAATGCAAACCTCATTATTGTATTTCAATCAGATATGACTAATTTGAAACATATTTATGATGATCATGTCAATATCGATATGAATTTTACACAATTCAAGGAAATTTGCGCGTTCTGTTGGTCGGATAAATTTGGTTTTCTTGTAATAGACAAAGACTGCCCTATGGATGCTGGCCGATATAGAAAGGGCTTCGACATTTTTATAACAATATAAATATATGTTTCATAGATTCCGGCAACAGTTCGACACAAATCTCACATGATGAATCATCAACTCGCCGAAGAATTGGAAAAAACCAGAGTTGCTTTGAGAAAAAAGTATAGACTATTGAAAAGTGATATTGCACAATCTGAAACGAATTTAGAAAAAACATACAAACCATTGACAGAACCACTAAAAAATTTGATATCAAAATTGGAAATACCACGAGAAATTAAAACTGAGTATAAGACATCACCTAAATCATCACCATCAAGGAATATTTCAACAAGTTTCCCAAATTATATGCGAAAATCAATTTTTGCGTCTAAACCTGAAACATCATTTTCTTATGATCCATCTATAGAAGATGAAGGGAGTTTTTTCGATGAAACAGTGTATAATAGACCTGAACCCGAATTACCACCAGATATTGAATTGACACCCGGATACCTCAAAGAATTAGAGCAATATGCAGTACCTCTACCCAGAGCTTACATCCGGGAAAAAATAGAAACAAGTAATAAAGATTTTGATGAAACGTTTGGAATTTTTTATGATGTGATGACTAATAAATTTTCCATTGGTGATTCCCCTATAACTTTTGATAATGCTAACCCTATTATCAAAGGAAAAAAGTATCCTGGTACTGCGGGCTTATATGAACTAATGTTCAAAAAAAGACCTCTTGGATACAAGTCAGCAGATCTTGATAATTATATCGATATATTGAAAAAAACGAATGCTATATATCTCGGTCACGATCCCTCACGAGGTTTGTCTACATCAAATTCCGATAAATTCAAAAATATAATTAAGCCTAGAGTGACTAGTCTACATTCTATGGCCCTGGATATTGCTGCCCAAAAAGCATCTGAAAAAGCTGCTAGTGTTGCAGAAAAGGTCGCCGAACGTGCTGCCGAAAAAGAATTTCAAGCCATTATTGCCAAACAAAAAACTCCAGCAATACCGAGGCTAAGAACTGGATCTCTATCTCAATTACAAGTCAGGACTAGAGCGAGAACAGGTTCTTTACCTAAGAGTGGTAAAAGTTTAACCTTGATGGATCTCAATGAGAAGACAATCGATTACAAACATTTTGATGATTTCAATGAGTTGGTAGAAAGACTAAAATTATTGTTCGCATCACAAATGGCTGGGAATACAAACGTTAACAACGAAATTGTATCAATTGTTGAGGAGTTGCGTGAAGGTGGTATAATTGAATAAAAAACACCTACTGATTTAATACAACTCATTATCTATCAAACAACCAAATATGCCACTACATAAATTTGGGGGGCATATCTTCCACAAGCGGCAATCTACTGCACCACAGTCTGTTATAATTTGTGAACCAACCACGTTAACAAGTAATTGCTTATTAACAATTAGAGGAACAAGTGGAAAACAACAACAAAGTGATTTGTTTGCTGGTACAGACTATTTACACGCATTCGTTTTAGAAAACAATTCATCCATTTATGAATTTCCACTCACTCTGGGTACTTTAATAACTATACGAACCTACCCCAAAGATATTGAAATAGTATTAAACAACAAAACATTAACGGATGACATATTAGGAAAAGTATTGAAACAAGGTGATACACTTAGTTTTGCAACACTAAACCCAAACTCTGAACAATTATTTGTTGAGATTGTTCTCCAGTGTCCATTAAATCAAAGTGATGAGTAAAACACAATTAGTAGAGGAATTGCATGCACCTGCAAGGAGAAATTTCAGAAGGAGGCGTGTTATTATCAAAGGATTAAAAGATCTAGTTCAAGCTGATTTAGTCGAAATGATACCATATGCAAAAGTCAACAAAGGATATCGATATATACTAGTTGTAATTAACGCTTTCAGTAAATTTGTCTGGGTACAACCAGTTAAACGAAAAACAGCGAAAGATGTTACCTTTGCTATGAAAACTATTCTGAATCAAATGAAATATATACCAAAAAATTTACAAACTGATCAAGGTTCTGAGTTTTATAATACTAAATTCAAAAATCTGATGGAAACATTCAAAATGAATCATTACAGTACATATTCCACTTTAAAGGCTAGTATTGTGGAAAGAGTGAATCGCACTCTAAAAAATTCAATGTGGAAGCAATTCAGTTTGCAAGGATCTTACAAATGGTTAGACATTATTCCAAAAATAGTTGAACAATATAATGATACAAAGCATTCAACAACTGGTATGAAACCAACTGAAATTGATATGTCAAATGAAAAACAACTCCTGAAAACAGTCTATAGTCATCTGAAAACAATTGATCCCATAAAAAACAAATTCAAAGTGGGTGACTTTGTTAGGATAAGTAAATATAGAGGGCAATTTTCAAAAGGATATACACCCAACTGGTCGAATGAAGTTTTCAAAATCATAAAAGTACAAGTTTCCAAACCAACTACATACTTATTGGAGGATCAACGAGGTGAATCAATTTTAGGAGCTTTTTATACTGAAGAACTGCAGAAGGCTAAATACCCTGATATTTTTTTGATTGAGAAGGTGATAAGAAGAAAAGGAAAGAAACTACTGGTGAAATGGTTAGGCTTTAGCAGTGCTCATAATTCCTGGATAAATGAAAAAGAATTGATTTAATCATGTAGACACAATAATAAAACACAATTTTATTTAAATGAATTAATTTATTTCACAAAATCTCTGTCGAAAAATATTACATCTGTGTTGTTTATTCAAAATGGGTGTGATGACATTGAATACTTTTTTTATTCGTTTTGAAAAGCGCATTCTATCTAATGCTAATATATGCCAATGTCCTTTTCTAGCTGAACTGTAGGCAAAAGTCCATGTTACCAATAATTGAACAGAATCTTGACCACTGAATGTCACCTTCTTCATTCTCAATCTTGACTTGCTTCAAAAATATCTGGATAAATGTGTATCAGTTCCATGGCCATACACACATTTTCACTACTGTAATTGTGATTTTCACTAAGCAAATTTGTTGCGGTTGTGAAAACGTTTCCTCCAACGGTCTGAACACCTTTTCGAAGATGTTTGATGTAATTAGAAAAGCCTTGCCTTTTGAACATTTCCATTCTATACTTCACAAGAGGTAGCAATTCCCATAGCTTGCACACTGATTCATATCCCAAGTAGATGCAGGAATCATTCTTGATTATTTTTATTACACGGTTGTAGGAAATTTGTTCAAACTCAACCGAGAATATTCCTGTTTTTATTGGTTCAGCTTTATCATTGGTATATAAATAATTGGTGAGTATACCTTGGTATGCCAGCAAATCATTCCACTCAACCTCATTAAATACTATAGATGCTTCACTTTTGCAACCACTCAATTTTATACATGGTGTATAATATGATTCCAACAAAAGGCCTACAGATACAAATTTGGATTTAGATTTATTCAATTGATATCTTCGTTCACCAAGAATCACACAATTTTTTTTGACTGACTTAATATCCGGAATATTCTCAAAAAGAGAAAATTTGAGCTCAGGGAGATAATCACAGTTTTGAGTCATCTCTGCAGAACACAACACACCAGAATGGTGTTAGAGATATTTATATATGAAAATATGTAGAAGGGGGCTCCTGTATCGACTCTCTCCATACTTCTCATAGGTGGTCATGAAACTCATTAATTCCATGGGAAATAATTTTTCATATAGTGGGGGGGTGCCGTCATAGAACTCTCATCTGGTTGTTGTCGAACTGCTTTCATATGAATCCAGTTTGGAAAACCAGTTTTGAGAACCACTTTGGGAAACCAGTTTTGAGAACCAGTTTTGAAAACCAGTTTTGAGAACCAGTTCTGAGAACCAGTTTTGAAAACCAGTTTTGAGAACCAGTTTTGGGAAACCAGTTTTGGGAAACCTGTTTTGAGAACCAGTTTTAAAAACCAGTTTTGGGGGGGGGGGGGGGGGGGGGGGGGCTAGAGTGGGGGGAGCCGTCTTGCTTCTCTCATTTCTACCCTACTCTCAACACCCTGTATATGAACGACGTGGCCGCCTACACCCTGTACTTGACAGCTTGACTCCACTGTTGAACATATTCGCCTGTCATCTTCAATTTTGATGAGTCTGTTCCATTTTACCTGACATAAGAGTTGAAAACTACCACCAAATACGGCTATCAGTATAAAACTATTCCTGATTGTTTGTTTTTCTTTATATCAGTACACATTTTTAATGAAGACTATATTTTTCAATATTTATGTTATTAAATCTACATTTCTTGTTATTGAATCGATATTCACCCTATGTAAATTGGCATTTAACGTACCCACCCCATTGTCTCACTGAACTACCAGTGTTTGGTTTCTACAGTCTCAAACTTGGCACTTCAAACACTATTCTTTGTAGCTAAACTTTTGAGGTTTAAAATACCAAGTAAATCTAAGGCAAGTAAACAGCCAACTCAGGGGTAGAATTTTAAGTAAATTATATCATTAATTACCCCCTGAAAATTGCGACGTTACAATGTTTCTCAACATTTGCAATCAACCCACTAGGTATCTTCTTGATAACTCACTTGCATAGTGAGAAATAACATTCAAAAATTATGGTTATTATCCATTTATCATAATAATTTTGAATCCATACATATATACGTTTTGACATTAGAGTCATATATTGGTGGAAATCGAACAGTTGTTCCCAGTTAGATGAAAACCTTAAGTGCAAGTTTCTATCACTATAATTCAATTTATCTCCTTATGACTTATGGGGCTTCATACATGAGGAAAATATTGTTGTAGTTTTGGCCCATTACACTATTAGATCTATTGATATATGTTCCTGTTTCAATGGTCTATCCTCTTCCTAATAGTGTTTCGCCACTTTTCGCCGCTGGCCGTAGAAAATTGTGCGCGGAATGGAGGGTTGAACTCAGTCAGACTACCTGTCTCATTTTCCTGGAGAGAAGATACACTCACACCAGATCTGAATGACATTTTGTTATGGCTTTCGACATGGCGATACATGACATTATGATAGCAACACGTTATATTGTTCAAATCATTTTTGAGTGTAGATAAGGTACATAACTGAAGTTTCGTGCATTCCTCCTGCTTCACCCTGTGAAATAAGAAAGGCGAACACCCATCGGGATAAAAAGTAACGAGCCACGCTGCTACCTCATGGGTGGTCGTGGAATTCACCATGATTATTTCCACTGAGTGAGTAGAGCATAGGTAGGTACTGACTGAATAAGAAGGATCCAGTTTTGGCAAGCACGGTAAACCGTTGCCGGCGAGCGGCGAGTCAATTGAAGCGCAATGCGTTCGAATGATTTCCCGAAATTTTTTATGTTCCTATTATCTCGAGGTCTTCTATACTTCTGATTGGAAGGATTTGAAATCAATTCCAAAATATGAAATACAATATAAAATTAGTGAGACATACACGAGGACATACCTATACAGAGTGTCCCAATACCAGTATACCTGTACCTATATTGTATTATTCTTACTCTAATTGAGAGCCTTTTGTGAACTCCCTTTCCTACAACTCTATTTTCAAGATCTGATGAAGCGTTATCAAGTTATATCTAGTAAGGTACCCATACAGGGTGTTTCAAATTTGATCCTCACCATTGGAATCTCGAGAACTAGAAGAGATAGGAAGATGGTTAGGTAGGGGCAAAGTTTTGCATTCATCTCTTATAGTTTCCGAGATTTCAATGGTGAGAATCGAATTTGAAACACCCTGTAAGATCGTATTGCCAAGCTATTTGAACTGAAATACCCTACCTACCTCATTGACATTATTTCATTGGAATTCATACCGATGTTACAATTTGTTTCATCTTTTGGAACGCACGAAAGGGAATACCTATTATCTTCGTGAAACATCATGCATGCCTGGAGTAGAGGGGAAAAGAAGGTAGGTAGTGGAATTTTTTTTGAATTTCTGGAGGTTGTATGTTTGTTCTTGGTTTCTTCGGAAAGGAGAGATCATTATGATTTTCAAATCAACGTATTTTATTTTCAGAGTCAAAAATAGCAATATTCAATTGACTTACAATGTTTTCTCTCAAATGGAACTACCTCTATTCCTTTGCTTTTATTGATATAGTAATCTATGTATGTATATGTAACCCTAGATGTAACCTCTTTCCAACCGTCTCCAATCCAGTCTTTTTCTCAGGTCGATCGACGTGTCGAGATTATAATGTTTTTCACAAATTTGGTCATCATCAGCCTGGGAATATTCAATACCAATCTTGTTACAGTAACTAATATAACCTCTAATTTTCGGATACCACAATAACAGGAAATTCAAGGACAATTATAGAATGGCGTTCCTATAAGAACAATGCCTTGAAAACATTAGATACCTACTTATTATTGCTCATACAAGATAAAAATAATAATATAATCTGGTTTTTCAAACACATTGGTCGTGTTCACGAAGTATTTCGTTATGAAATTTCCTCTCTCATGAAATGTGCAATCTCCACAATAAACTGAATGTTCTCGCAACACATAAAAATAAGCTTTATTGAGTGCTGAACTGATTTTTTCCAATAGCAATAGGTAGGTCTACCTACCTGAGAAAATGCGAATGAAAGTTCACATTTGATATATCAAAATAAAAGTGATTCGAGGTTTAATCTAGCCTTCTGATGGATTACAGGGTGTTCAATTTCAAGAATATGTTCAGAAAAAGAATTAAATATTGCTATTTTTGAAACAGAAATTAAATCAATCTGTACCGAAAACTATAATTCTAGTTACACTTTCAATTCAGTGTATTCTGGTTATTTCATTATTTGATATCCCATTAGAAAACTCGCTGATACATGAATTACTTGACCGAGAAGGTTAGATTTTTCATCTGAAGAAAAAATGAGGGTTGGAGATAAGCATTTGAATACGGCGATCAATTACAATAAAAAATATAGTGCTTTGCATTTGAAATTCAGATATTTCTTCGTGCGACGCTTTTTGGGACACTCTGTATATGTCTCACTAATATTAAATTGTGCTCTGATATATTATGATCACAATACTTGCTCTTAATTCGGCTGCCTGCCAAACACTGTATGAGCCATTCTTCACACATGTCTGTCATAGGTTCTGTTTTAAGCACATTCCACTCAGCAGTAGCGTATCTAGTTGCTACTTGATAGGTGATGACACTTGTGCTCTTCTGACTCTCGTCGCTCGATATACTCCAAGTAGTAGCAGCTCAGGATTTTTTGATATTATTTCAAATTTATATGCGAAGTAGTCGACAACTCAAAGGTTTGTGAGTTGAACGTGTCTCCGAAAAAACAGTTATATAGCAGCTCAGAGGCTTAGTTCACAATTATGTCTGCAAATACGAGGTCAAACGACACGACAACGTACTTGACTTCAAAGGATTGCTAACCAAACATCTCCCCAATCAGCTTCACCTTGATAGTACACTCAATCACTAATCACAACAATTTATTCTACAAATGCATATCAACTTAACCTTGATAGAGAAAATTCCTTCAGCCAAAAAACCCAGGTTACAAAAACCAGGAAGCCCAAACTGAAAAAAATCTTTATCGGTCAGGAAGCCCAAGTTTCCAAAAACCAGAAAGCCCAAACTGAAACATTTCTTCTTTAAATTTTGTTATTATCATTATTATTATTTTTCTGAATTCCACAATCCTCCTCAAATTCTCACAATTCTTCTGTAATTATCGAATTCCCGCCATTGCCATTGAATTTCCATCATTTGTACATCGGAATTCCTATCTGGAATTTTCCGGTTTGGCCAAACATGTTCGAAACCATATTACCTGCCACCTTCCCCAGACACGCGTCAGTCAACCAAATAGATACCCTTTATATTCATTCAGTATATTTCAGCATGATATGCCTATCAAGCATGGATGCAGTCAACAAATTCCACACTGATTGTCAATACCAGTCAAAAATCTTAGTTGATAGCGAATAAACATATTGTAATAACCCATTATCATAAGCCACCCTGTATAAACTCGGCTCTGCCTGTCGAATCTTTTTTTTTTGCGGAAACGGCCAGCAAGCGGATAAACGAAATAAAAATTATAAGCTCTTGCCTCAGATCTCGACCTGTCAACAGTGTCAACATTGTTTCGTACGGTCTGCTGGCATTGAAAGTTATCGTTAGACAATCATCTTCTTGTTACAAAAAAAAAATCATACCAAAGTATCCCACAAAACGAATAACACTTTAACAGGGTGTTACAATATGTGAGAATTCCTTCAAAATGATTTCAGATTTGTCCAATTTATTTGCACACCATATACTGATGTCTGAAGGTCATTAGCATCTTTCCTGGAACTTTTTTTTCGCATAACAATGTATCTCATTCTTAAATTCTAAGCCTATTCAGCCAAAAAAATCCTTTTAAATCTTGAAAATTCTAGCAACTGTTGAGAAAAAGAAAAATCCGTGCAATTTTGATGAACCTTGTTCATCTTTGACAGTCTCATGTATATTGAAAATCACCAAAAATCTTTCATTTGTTGATAGTTCCTGCAAATTTCACGGAAATCTTGCAAACTTCAGGGATCATTTCAAATCTCACCAAAACTTGTTCAAATCTCACAATATTTGAATATCCAAACTACTGTTCACCTTTTGTTGAAATAAACATCTCAGTTGAAATGGAACACCGCTTATGCACGAATGACTCATGAATATCCAAAAATATCAAATATATTATGTAACATGCATCAAAATCACCATTACAAATTGAAATTGCGAGTTCGTTGAACGAAATTCCAAAATAAATACCTAACGTGCAATCGCCAATACAATCAAAAACTGGAACAACAAACGTCCAGTACATTCGAATAGGTACCAATTTATACCTGATATTCGATCGGAATGTCAACGTCATCAGCCTCGTTATCATCGTTCTTCGAGACAAATAAAAAAAGAAAAAGAACTGGATTTCAGGAACGAAATTTTCTGTTACTGGACCTTCGTACTATTGGTTCATTAGTATTGTTCATCTTGAAGGACTCAAGTACTTACAATTCAATAAAACATCACATAATGCCGTGGATGCATCACCCATAAATACCTTAATACCTCAACCGGGGCTATCTGTTTCGCCGTGAAAATCGTCGGAAAAATAATTGCATTTTGTCATTCCACCGAGGCATGGGTAATTCATCCACTCCTGATGTTATATTATGGTCACGATTCGATTGAAAAGAGCACAAATGACGTGGACAAGGGTTACACTTGCTCTCAATTCGGCTGCCTGTAGCGTATCTAGTTGCTAGACGCTAACATGCTCTTTTCGATTCCATTCTCATTCCCTTCATCTGAATCTTCAACAAAGGTATAGTCGTAATTCGTAATATGAGAAGAAATGGACACGTTGTATGGCGATGTACTCCTTGAAAGTGCAGTGTGTGTGTGGTATCAAATAATAAATCTGACCACTGTGGAGGTACAAATTTGACGATAGAGTCGTCTGTGGCTAGGATAGGCACTAATTTTTTATGTCTTGTGCCATATCAGTCTGATTTTTTTATTCGTATTTCATGAGAAAACATAACAGACGAAAGTTTCAAACTCTTAGATATGGAAACCATGAATCTCATTCAATAAAAGAGTGGAATGAGGCTTCTCTTCAAAAACCGATATTTTTGTACTCATGAAGTATATATGGAGATATAATCACGTGGGGCAGCCTGAATTCAACAGTGAATAACATTATTAACTTTATTGCAGCCCCTGAATTCAGCGGCTGAAGAAACCGTTTCTAATGCCTCGACAGAGACGCTCCCATGTAATTCTTTCCTATCAATGAACAGTGCAGTTCAGTCATTTCACACTAATTCCGCTTGATTATCAGATGTGGAAACATTTGTATTCCACCATGATTATATTTTAGCAAACTAACTACTGAAACATTCAACAAAGTAAGTCAAAAAATTGTGGAGCTATGCCCTGGTGAAAATGCGGCCATATATAATGTACCATACAAAGGTTAAGGACACCTAGCAAAAGGTAGATTGTTGTCAAGATATGCCAATAATGAACATGCACTGAGTTTGACTCTCGGTTTGATTCTAACAAAGAAGCATTCTGACCCGAAATCCTTAGTGGACCAAAAGGAACCTGAAAGTGATTCATAATGAAGAGATAGATTTTTTAAATGTTGCTGTCGAACCTCATTTCAAGATTCTAGAATATTGGGAAAAGACTCATACTACAAGAGCCAGAGATAGTAATAAAACCATTGATGAGCTGTTCAAGAAATTTCCTTGTTTGAGGTTGCAATCAGGAATTGAACTGGTGAGTTTTGAAAGTGAACAGATTATGATGCTTTTTCTCAGATTGTCAATTCGAATATCATTTTGTTTTTATATACAACTCAACATGAACATTATGAAGGCACTACTACTGTTGAAACTCCAATTTTTATTATAAAACATGATTCTGTTCTTCTGACATCTTATGAACTACACGAGAATAATGAAATTGATAGCTTAAATTCTATGCTTGCCAAATTCAAGTTGAATATAGTGGAAAATAAGACAACTTATATTTCTGAATTCTATAGTGACAACACTTTCAGCAGAAAAGATGTACAAACCATTGTCGATAGTGTTCAAGATTTAAATCAAGGAATTTTTGTACCTCTCAAGGAGACTATTGAAAACCTTTTAGATTTTTATGAATTGAGTGATATTGAAAAATCGATATAAGGCGACCATCTCTTGGGAGTAGAACATATGTTTGGAGAATGAGATAGTCACTATTTGAGATTGAAGAATTTGGAAAAATCAGATTACTTCATCAAACCTAAGGAATATATGATTGGTCAGCGTTTGGATAGAAATATTGATCAACTGGTACTTCCTAAGAACTATCATGCACAATTCATACCTCTAAACAAAGTTTTCAAAACATATTTAGAAATACCGAACATATTATCTGCAACATTGGCATACATGAATGAGTTGAAAAACAACAAAAAAATGTTCAACATTACTCAGACAAGTTTTTGTAAGAAAAGAATTGAAACATACAAAGTATCTCAGATAATATTCCCTTTATTTATATATTTAGATGATTATGAATATGGAAACCCATTGGATCCACATGCTGGTGTGCACAAGAATTGTGGAGTATACTGCAGCATACCTTGTATTCCTCCAACTTTCAGATCTCAGTTAGAAAATATTTTCATGTTTGGTCTTTTCCACATTAGTGATTTGGAAGATTTTGGAAGGTTTGGAAACTGGAGATATTACAATACTATTGGATGATGAAACTTGTTTCCCAAAATTATGAATGTTTGCGAAATGCAAGCAATTATATGATTGATATCAACATAAGTGATTCATCAGTCACAGACATCGAAGAAACTTGTATATGGAATAAGATCGATTCATTTCACGTCACCAAGAATTAGTCAGTAGATATAGCTCATGATGTGTTCGAAGGTGTAGGAGCTTTTGATATCGTTTTTTTCTAACATCAGTCCATTCTGGTTGATAAATTATCAGGTGATGGTTACTCAGCTGTGTGCACGTGTGCACCTGTACGTATGTAATTTGCTTCTAGCTATTGGACAACTTGGGAGAAAATTGGAAAAATTTGAGAAACTAAATTTTTATGAAACATTTTTCGAAAAGAGTCAATTTCGAACTAAAGACTTGTAACTTTTTAATCAACTCTTGGTTTTGAAAACATTATCGGGAGAAGTCAAAATCAGTACATATACTCTAATCCGGGCAAAAAGTCACAATCAGTATATTGTCTCTCCAAAATCGCTAATTCACCCTATACAGATCGCGAAGCTATCTATACTACTTTGCATTGAATTCCTTAAACTATCTTGATATGTACAACATTTCTAACACCACTCACTCGACAGCCATGTGTCTCCACCTCCTCAAAGAAGCATTACCCAACCGACACATCCGAACTACATCTAACATGCCAATCACTGGCTGAAGACCCGTCAATGTTCTCCAGCGAATACACTACACGTGAAACCTTCTTCCTAACAATAGACAGAATATACTTCGGAGCCAACTTTGCCATAAACTGAGTGGCAGCCTCCGATAATACTTTGTTACGTCTCCAGACTCGTTCACCTTCCTCGGAAGTTACATCACGGTTTCGAAGATTGAAGGTAGCTGAATTCTTTTTATAAGCTTCGTGGAGCTTCCCACGAACATTTTCAAAAATCTCTCTAAGACCAACCAAACCTTCACATACGTACCACATACGTACTCCGATCCAATTCCAAATCGGTAGTCGATTCAAACTGACTATAATAAACTCCCGACAACGAAACATGCCTCCCAAAAACTGAGAACGAAGGTGAGAAATTGTGAACTTCATGTTTCGCTGAATTAACAGCATACTGAATTTTAAGCAGTTCCTTATCCCAATCCTTGTGTTTTTCAACGTAGCACCGAATCGCTGTTCCGACTGTCTTATTTATCCTTTTCACGAAATTGCATTGAGCCGCATATCTAGGAGTGAACCAAATCTTCTGAATTTGATAAGACTCTGCTAATTTTCTGAAAATCTTTCCTGCGAACTGAGTACCGTTGTCGCATACAATATATTGTGGTACCCCATAGGCCAAGAAAACCTTGTTTTCCATAAATTTCACAATAGACTGCGCTGTCGCATTTCGCATAGGGTGGAGCAAAATATATTTAGAAAACCAATCCCCGATGACTAACAAATAGGAATTTCCTTCAGTTGAGCGAGGGAATGGACCCATAAGGTCAACCGCCAACACTTGAAAAGGATAGTCAACACTCTTTTCCGAACCCATCAAACCTATTCTACCCGAAGTAGACATTTTTTGTGCTTGACAGATTCTACAGCTTTTAACAAATTTGAGGTTGTCCTTTTTCATCTTGGGCCAGTAATGTTTTCCCTGAACCCTGGGTCCTTCAAATTATTAAAATACAAAAGACAGTGATGGTCTGTGATAACTTTGAATTCACTTCCTTCGACGAAAGGTCTAAACTTCTCTAAGAGAAACAATAAACTCAAAAGCTCCCTTTCACTAACAGTGTAATTCCTCTCAGAACGCGACAAAGACCTAGAGGCATAAGCGATGACTCGTTCTTGTCCGTCGATATCTTGTGTCAAGACTCCTCCGACACCTGTGTCACTAGCGTCGCACTGAATGGTGAATTGTTTTGAGAAATCTGGTGATGCAAAAATAGGGGCAGCTACCAACGCCTGTTTGATGCAAATGAAAGAATTTTCAGCTTCCTGAGTCCACGATATTGTTTCTTTTCTTCTCTTTCCCTTCAGCAAATCATTCAGGGGAGCTAACAACGTCAAAAAATTACCTATGAAGCGCCGGTACTATGAACACAACCCGACTAACCTCTCAACTTCCGTGGTGGTGGTGGACCGGGGGTAGTTAACCATCGCAGCAACTTTTTCGGGATCCGTTCTCAAACCACGCCTATCCACTACGAACCCTAAATATCTCAAAGAAGTCTTAAAAAACTCGCATTTTAATAAGTTAACTGTTAGATTTCTTGTTGAAGAATAAGCTTAACCTCTGTCAGAAGTTTAACATGTTCCTCAAAAGATGGAGAGCCTATCAGAATATCGTCCAAATGCGAAAAAATGCGAGGTTCATATGTCGGTCCGAATAAAGCATCACATAAACGTTGCTGCGTCTGCGCACTATTGCACAGCCAGAAAGGCATGACTGTAAATTGAAACAGACCCCTACCAGGAATACTAAAAGCCGATTTTTCCCTGGATATCCCATCCAGAGGGACCTGCCAGAACGCTTTTCGCAAATCGATGCTAGAAATAAACTTAGCATCTCTCAAGAGGGTTAAGATCCTATCAATTCTTGGAAGTGGGTAGCTGTCGTGTTTGGAAACTTCATTGAGTTTCCAATCGTCGAAACAGAAACGGTACTCCCCGCTAGACTTTTTAACTAACACTACTGGACTGTTCCACGGACTATTCGAAGGCTCCACTACTCCAAGACTCAACATTTCATTCAATTCTGAATTGAGTTTATCCAACATATAGGGAGACATCAAATATTGCCGTTGTTTGAAAGGTTTCGTGTTCCCTGTATCGATAGTTAAGGTCATTTCGTTAGTACGCCCTAATCTGCTATCACTTGACAAATCCTGGAATGATCTGATTACCTGATCGGCCTTTTCACGTTGGTTACTTGTCAATGTATCTAAGAGGGTCAAACCCACCTCTTCTTGAAAATTATCAATACTACATTCCAGAACTTCATTCAAATCAATGCCAGATAAGTCACTGTGAATATCCCAAGGATGATTTTTGAAATCGATATTGACCTGAAATTTTCTGCAAAAATCACTTCCGAAAATGAACCGGGGGGGTATAGCTGGAACGACTAGGGCAGTAATAATTTGACAAGTTTTGTTAATCACAACCGGTAAATCAACCGTTCCTTCAACAGGTTGTTCACTACCATCAACGGTTGTTATTTTTTTCAAACGAGGAAAATTCATTGAAACACAACATTTGTGTAAGCTTTCAATTCCTGCGGAACCTATAACTGAAACGTTCGCGCCACTATCTAAAAGGGCAGTGATTTCTTGATCTATAATTTTTACTTCAATCTATGGTCTATTATCAGATTTTTTATTTATGAAAACTGGAGCTACAGTGTCATTATTTCTTGAATCTTTATAGAAATCATACACAATTTGTTTCCATTTCTGCCAATCTTTGAAATCGAAGAAAATTTCTTTATTGCAAAAATGCAAAGCTATGTTGGCTTCTGGGGGGCGAATGGGGGAAATACATGGGCCAACTCTGGGTATTCCCCGCTTCAGTTTCCCGTGCATTTACCGCACGTTTGACTTGTGACATTTGGAGCCCCGCATTTGGAACAAAAGGTTTTCTTATCCCCCGACCTACAATATCGATAAGTGTGGTTAGGTTGATTGCACCTCCAACATGTTATGGGGGTGTGTTCACTCGATGATGAACTAGCTACTACCCCTCGATCATTTCCAGAAGAGATTCTATTCCTTTTTTGTTTTGGTCGCCTTTGATGGTTCGAAAATTTTCTAGGTTCATGTCTGACAGATGAACCCGACCTAATATTCCGGGTATCAGAACTCAAACCTAAAATATCTGCCTCTTCCAATCGCTTACACAAATCACTCAAGTCTGAAACACGGTCAATTTTCCGCAATGCTAATCGTTTTTGGTACTCGGACTGTAACCCGTTCCTCATATATTTAACCTTAGTTATTTCGGCCGGACAGTGAGTAAGTCGACTAAATAGGGCTTCCATACAGGAAATGTACATGATAACGGGCTCCCGTCTTCCCTGATTACGGGTTCTTATTTGCTCCCAAATATCATCGTCCAGTTCCGTTTTCAAGAAATCTTGTTTCAATTTCACGATTAGTGAGTCCCGATCTATAACATGTTGTTTAGCCTGTCGTAACCAGGAAATAGCCTTATCCGAAAACAAATCACTAGCGGAAATAAACAAATCTGTTTTACTTATATTACGGGCCAGAGCCAATTCCTCAACACGTTCCACAAAAGACAGAAGGTTCTTTGGTTCCCCATCAAATTTTATTCCTAGCTTATAGACTGGTACAGATTTGGAGGGAACAGTAATTACACTTTGACCTACTGGAGGGGTCTGACTAGCTCCTACAGATAAATTTCCGATACATGGAGCGATAGGTTCACAAAGTTTCGAATGCAATTCTGCGTCCAGATGTAAACAGGAGGCGTACCACTCATTTTTGAATTCTAATTGCTCTCTATAATCTTCACTATTTTCGTCTAACCGAATTCGCTCAACACGATAAGTAACATGGGCTAGAGTCACTGGATGGTATTAGTTTGATAAGAGTTCGGACACAGCTGAACTTTTGTCCTTTTCTATTTTCTATAATACAATGGTTCAAGTGAAATAAATAATAAGACATATATTCTGCTCTTCAATTCCCCTAGTAGCGCCTTATCGTCATAGCCGTAGATGGACAATGGATATAGGGTACAAACACCCACTTCAATTCATAGAATAGAATAGAATGGAATCGTTTGATTGCTAATGAGACTACATTCACAAAGTTGCATCAGAAAAGAAATTAACAATTAAACATGGAAACTCACAGAGGCCTCAGCCTGTGTGTGAGCAAAAAAAAACAACAAAATTCATACATACATTAATTTAAAAATAGTGAACAACAAACTATACTCGCAGAGGACGAAAAAACATGAAAATATAAAACGTATTCAAATTCAAAATTCAAGTATCCTTAAGAATAATATTGAAATGTTAAAATATAGATATACGATATCAAAATTATATAAAGTAATAAAGTATATGATCATTGAAATTAAAGTTGAACATATATTTGAATTGTGGTTGAGTGGATTGTTTTTGCAACACATGTATATATAGGTACTCATATAATATGTCACTTTCCTAGAATGATGCACACAAAGGAATAATCACTATTGAAACTTAATCGAATAGGAAACGTATAAGTGCACGGGAGGTATTCTTCAAGTAATGAGTAAGTTTTTTTTTAATAGCATATATTACTCTTTTCTGTCTGAAGTGAAATCGGTAGCGAGTTGAAAAATTTTGGACCCAAGTATGAATAGCATTTATGTCCTATTGCTTTGGATGTAAGAGGGCACAAAAATGTATGTTGTTGTCTTGTATTATATTCATGACTGAGTTGTACCAAGTTATTTTGATTCTGGTGTTGTCGAATATTGATGATTTTGAAGGTCAGCTGTCGAATGTCCAGTATTTCCGATTCTTGATGAAGTAGCTCGCTCGGGTATCTTTTATTTTTGGACAGCATCAATTTGAGGAAGCGCTTCTGAATCACTTCGAGAGGGCGCAAATGAGTTTTTGATACACCTCCCCATCCCAGAACTCCGTATGTGATGTGACTCTCAACTAAGCTGTGGTATATACAGGGTGTAACTAAATAAGTGTAAAACATTTAAGGGGGTGATTTCTTATCGAAAAAAAGATAGGATCTTTCATATGAAGAAACTTCATTGGAGCATCCCATGTTAAGATACAGCTCCTTGGGGGGTACATAAAATTTGTTTAACAATTTTTTTCAAAATTTAAGAACAAAACAACAATATACAATTAGTATTACTTCAAGTTTAAAAATTCACCAACTGACAGCTTGATACCAATTTAATTGTCACTATCGCTAATAGCGGCCTACTAAATTGGTTTCGTATTTTCGTTTTATGGCGATTTTTTGCTGCGAACTGGTTCATTTTGGGCAAAAAATTCAAGCGGCATTTTTTGTTTAGAATGAAACAGGCTATCGGAAATAAATTTTTAATTGATTAACAAATAATAAGACAAAAAGTTACATTGGAAATGAAATCTAGGGGTTGCGTTTTCCACCCCTTACAACCATGGGATAAACCAAATAAATTACTGGCTAAGTGTCTTTTGGGTAGTAGAAAATGTCAGAATAATTTCAATGCTGTAACTTTTTTAGTGCTTGTGAAAAAAATTGTTAAACAAATTTTATATACCCCCTTCAAGGGGCTGTATCTTAATATGGGATGCTCCTATGAAGTTTCTTTATATGAAAGATCCTATCTTTTTTCGATGAGGAATCACCCCCTCAAATGTTTTACACTTATTTAGTTACACCCTGTATATATTTTTTTTTCAGGTCGAGTATGTCAGTCAGCTGTCGATATTCATATAACACAAATCTCAGTTTTCGTTAAATATAGTCTATATGTAAGTCCCACCTGAAGTGGTTATCTAATATTAATCCAAGATATTTAACTTTAGTTGCTGAGGATACTTTCAAGCCATTCTTTATTGACGTTTATTCAATGTCAGGTAACGACGATTTGGTGCTGGAAAGTGGTAAGAAGCAAGATTTTTCGAAATTTATAGATAGCAATTTACTATCAAACCAGTCCTTCAAGATATTCAAATCTTTTTTAGCATCATTTATTACTTTATCCCAAGTTCTGCTTTTGTCGACTACCACAGTATCATCTGCAAAACTTCCCACTTTCCCTTGCAATTTTAATGAAAATATACCATTTATATAAGAAGAAAAGAGAATTGGACCCGAAACCGTTCCTTGAGGGACACCGCACTCTATAGTCCTGTATCTACTAATATCATTATTGATTTTTACACATTGTTTTCGGTCTTCAAGATATGTTTTGAATAAATGTAAACAGTTATTTCTTATACCAATTTTTTCCAAACTTGATAACAATATTGTATGGCTCACGGTGTCGAATGCCTTTGCAAGGTCTAGGAACACAGCTATGCATGGTTTACTTTGATCTAAGGCATCATATACATTTGAAGTTAGTTCTAATATAGCATCCTGGGTCGATTTACCTGCTTTGAAGCCGAATTGCATGTCGGAAAGTAGCTTATTTTTATTCAAGAAATCTATGAGACGCAACTTAAGAATTTTTTCGAATATTTTGCTAAAATTTGAGATCAAGGATATAGGCCTATAGTTTGTTGTCTCTGTTTTGTCGCCATTTTTATAAATAGAAGTAACTACTGAAGTTTTGAATTCTGATGGATATTTGCCTAATTCGAATGATTTATTTATTATATGTGCAAGAGGGCATGCTATATGATGTGCAATTTGTTTTATTGTTTCTGATTTCATATTATCTATTACAGAACCTTTTTTGTTTTTCAATTCGCCAATAATCCTAATAATTTCATTTGGACATGTTGGGGTTAAAAAAATTGAGTTTTGCGACTTTTCTTCTTTTGTTACATAGTTAGGATTGCTATCAATTGCTTTAGCAAGATTTTTTCCAATATTGATAAAGGTTTCTTTGAATATTTCTGCAATGTGTTTAGGATCAGTTGTTATTTGTCCGTTTGCATTTTTGATCGAGTTCACGTCTTTTAAATGGGTAGTTCCAAACATATTATTGATGTTGTGCCGAAGGTTATCCGCATTATTTGAATTTTGATTTATACGTTCTTTATAATAGTCAGTTTTTGCTCTCTGTATCGTTTTTGAAGTGTGTTTTTGTAGTCCTTATATTCTTTTTCAAGGATTTGATTATCTGCATTCTTTAGATTTACATACAGTGTGTTTTTTTTATTGACCGATTTAGTTAACGATTTAGTTATCCATTGTTTCCTCTTCAGTTCACAACTTTTAATATCTTGATTTTCGTTGTGCAATTCTCGATTGATTTATTGATTTTATTTAGAAATATCTTCGTTGTCAAATCGGGATCTTTAGATGAATAGACTTCATTCCAAGAATTTTCAGATAAGTTCATAATTAATTTTCTATAATTTATGTTCTCAATAAATCTCTTAGGTTCGTTTTTGATTTCCTTTTCCTTTCCTAAAACAATCTGAAGTACGGTAGAGTAATGGTCGGTAATATCCGTATGAATTATCAGTGGCAATAACATATCGACATTATCGGCTTCACTTCTTACAAAAATATGATCAATGCAAGAGCTAGATTCACCTTTAGATCTTGTGAATTCGTTAATAGCAGATAAGAATCCATGTTCACCCATAATATCCAGATATTCGTTTGTGGCATCATTTTTGTCTAGTATGTTGATATTTATATCTCCAACTAGAATATTGTATTTAACATTTTTCTCATCATTACTTGATTCTAGATATGATTTGAGCTCAGTATTGAATTGATCTATACTTGTGGATGGAGATCGATAAATTTCATTGACTATGATAGCATTGCCAGCGATACAAAGTTTCAATTTTATAACAAAGAAACCATTCAAGTGCTCAGTATGGTGGGTGTGATCCCCACCATGTGTGATAAATATCTGTTTTAACAAATATTACGACTCCATCATTTTGGTTTAGCTTTCCCTCATTGTATAAAGTTTTATAACCTTTCATATTGAACATCTGAAGATTAGGAATTGTCCACGTTTCACTGAAAACAATACAATCGAAGGGAGATTCAAATTCGCTTATGAATATTTGGAACTCATCAACATTTTTTGCTATGCTCCTTCTATTATTATGTATAAGTTTGAGATTTGGAAAACCATAATTTATGCTGAGCACTCGATTGGATTCATTTGCATTATCCAAAACATACGTCTCAATTTTTTTTTTATTTCGAAATTAGTAATATATGGATTCATAGTGATACACTTCTAGCAGAGCAACTATTATATAAATGAAAAAAATGCATGTAACAACATTTTGATATCAGAGAATATATTATACATATGGATGAACTTATAGCTATAATTCTTTATTGTATGTGGAACTGTACTGCCGTGAAGTATTCCTGATACAATTTTGAGAAATGAAGTCTAAAAAAGCTTGTGTCCGAAAATGCTCCATTTCGGAGATACAGAGAACAAATCATTTTTCATAGGAAAAAAGTGATTTATTTTGACGAGACCTACCAAATACTTGGTTTTGTAAAGTTCTCAGCAACTTCACTTAGCGCCCCTCCAGCGTAATTGAGGCCCTTATAATAATTTTCTTGATACATAAATATCTATCTACTTTTCACTGTTGAATTTTGAATTCGGTCAACACCAAAAACGCCATTCAATGATATATCACGTTAACTTGCTTTTCATAGTTTCGTTTTCAAATTTTTCATTTCATAATGTAATTTTGCGATCATTTTCCCTTTTTCCATGATCATTTTGTTTTATATTTTGTGTGATGATAATAATAGAATTTAGTTCTTGAAATCGTCTGCTTCATAAATTGATGAAACAGCAGATTCTCTCAAACAGATTTTGAAATCTTCTGTTTGGGAATGGGCCTAAAATATAGATTCATTCTGATCAGATGCTGCTATGAGAAGTGAATTTCAATGAGTACCTCACAAATTTCGCTCGTCTTCAAATTGATTTTCCACCCAGGCCGTTTCATATCTTCCTTCCATAAGCGAATGCTTGATATTTGATTTGGAAAATCGAATGAATGATATCTATTTGTTTCAAAATTGGTACAATTTATTACACAGCAAGTGACTTCCATAGCTGCTTTAATCTCAAAAGTATAATAATCATGAAAATTTATTTCAATTCTGACGTTTATAAAATGAACTGTCAAATTAAAAAAATGTTGAATGAAATAGCGCGGGACGACTATGGTGCTCTTGTCACGATGCAAGGTGTGTAACTTTATAAATCTAGACATTGAAAAACCCTAACCGTTGTCATTTCTGTGTCCGAACTCTTATCAAACTAATACCATCCAGTGACTCTAACATGGGCTAAACGACTTTTCAATCTCTTGAACAATGAGTCTGTAGCAGGACCCTCGAATTCCGAAACAAGCGCGGCGATTGATTCAAGAGTATCATTAATTTCTTGTACCTCAGTTCCAAATACAAAATCGGGATCTATGAGGGAACATAAGTCAACCGTATGACGTTTTTTATCCAACAACCTAGATAAAATTCTTCTCTTTTCTCTTCTCATCTTGAGGACGACCAGACACTACTTGCCTAATTCTCAGTTCGTAATTAAGTTCATTCAATAATAAATGGTTGGGTTCGAACGAGACATCCATATTTCACGAATTAATATTTTTCTCAATAAGAATGGTAGTCCTCCCAAAAACTAAAAAATTATTATCATCAATATTTTTTGAGTCACTCTGTATACAGATTATAACATTTCAAGTATGGTCTGAGAATTGATTTTCCACCTGATGTAAAAACTGAGATTTCAACACGTCATAATTCCGACACTCCAAAATTGTCAGGCCGGTAAACGTCCTGTATCATTTTATAACTTCCTATAGAAAAACTCGCGGATGATTTCCAATTTCTGTACAATATTGTCTTTCTCTATACAATACTTTCGAATTTACTTCGACATAATGCCAAGAACAAAAACAAATCGAAAGATAAAGATTCATCTACACTCCACGAAAAAAATCAGGGACTCAAATATGACTATCTGATTCTTAATTGAACACACCAAACAATACTTGATTCCACTCAATTCACTCAAATGAATATCAATTTGAGATGTCAAGTATATTTTTTTTTTACTCGGGCCCCACGTTTTAGGCGCCACTTATGAAACTTCTTTTTCTTGATTCAGAATTTAAATAAGTATCTCTGATTGATCATAAGATGGTGACGGCAGCTGTTCATCGAAGAGTATTTTGGGGTGAGGTAATGAGTGAATGAAAATATGTGAACATAATATTATTTACCAAAAATAAGAGAGAGGGCGCCACGTAATTTATAGTTGAAGTGAATACTGAAATCAAGTTTTTCCAAATAACGAAATGCAAGAACTGAAATTCAATCTTGACATGAGTGACAATTGAGTGAATTAAAGTAACAGTGTTTCCCACCTAACTGAAATTTCATTCTATTACACTGTGATACAAATAGTCTCAAGTGTCGTTGACGTATGTATAAATATATAAAATATTCATATACCTATCTAGCATTTCCAGGTATACAAGGAATTCATTTGAAAATCAATTATTTATCTTTTCATAAGATCCAAAATGATGCATCAATAATAAAGTGAGCATTCACCTCGTCATAGTACTATGCTTCAGTTTACAATCATAAGTATAGATGGGTTTGACGAAAGTGCATTCAGACGATCAAATTTTTTGATAAGCCGTTTTAATATTCACGAAAACGTGATAGTGTGTATTAATGCTCTCATCAAGTAAAAAATAATAATCAAAAGGATCTGGCCTTATTGTTTGAAGACGGTCTCTGTTGATGTCCTATGAGACAGCAGTGGAATACCAGCTTTTACTTCCAGGGATCCTAACTTTCTTCGTCCACTATATCGGCATCTCGTATAGCTCGAGATATGGTAATCAGGATGATTTCGTCTCAAAACGAGGATGTTTGTCTATATAAGTAACTTTTCGTAGTAATGGTTAGATTACCAGCTATATAGATAGAAAGAAACGTGAAGTGTGTGTCAAATGCGTGAGGTGACCGATAAAGGTCGTCTCATTGAACAACAGATCCTGGTTCCACATCGTTCGATCAAAGACCCTTCGAATTTCTCATTTAGGCGTAGGATATTTCAGAAAATCTGCACACAAATCCAATAACGTTGAAGTGCCTTCATCTAAAAAAAAACCTTATCGCACAAAAAATAAACGAGTCACCTCCACTACTACCTTCTGCTCACTGTCGCTCTGCGCGCCAGAACTCTTAAACACCTGCTGACCTCTAGGAATGTTTTTAGTTGCCTATCTATCTGGCGCGTCCCAATACAAATTCAACAATGAATTAACTCATTCATCGAAAAAGAAAATGTGGCATTTTGAAATGCTACAAAGTATTCCGCACGGTTGCCAGACTTATATTCGCCGTATTTAAGTTCGTAAAAGAGTTCATGTTCCTCTTCTACCCCCCAATACCTATTTTTGAAAGCGTTCTCAAAAAATTTCCAAATAAACTCTCTTTTACTTGAGCCCAATTCAAAGCTGAACCTCTTAGGCAATCCATCGTTAATGAAACTCTGGCTGTTTCCGGAATATCAGTTTCCTGAAAAGCCCTTTTTGATTTTTTTAAAAATTGCATTGGGTGTACCTCCTGAACAGAATAATAGGCTAGTATTTTCCCAATGCCCCTTCCACCGTGAAACATAACCTATCTCATTCTTCATTACTCCTAATGTATTATTCTGACTTCTAGCCATATCTGATATGCTTGCTTGCATTTTCAAAACACTACTTGCTAATGAGGCCACAAGATCTCTTAATTCAAAACTCTTGTCCGAATTACAAATAGAATCGTTTTCATTATCCTCCTCCATACTTTTCAATGTGTTTAACGGTACATTTTCCAAATCTTCAACTGTTTTCCTACCCGATTGTTGTTTTTTTGATTTCTTATGCATATTTTCCTAGATATATAACGTAAATCTCGAAATGCAATTATTTCATCAATTCTACAGTATAATTATACATTTGGCAACACCTCCATCTACTACATACTGTACTAACCATCCATAAAAACTTGACTGACCATGAAATCACCCCACGCTTATCTAAACAACAAGTAAACAATACCTTCAATAATTTTACAAAAGATTTCCTTTATTTCTCGCCACTTAGTTGGGTGCCAATGAAATGCTCTATACTCTCTGGGTAGAGTTAGGGTTCGAGAAGTAAAGTAACCTCAGTAAAATAAATATAATAGGATATCAACAACTTCACAATTGTGAATGCCTACTTCGGATGATCGACTATGGTATCTAACTATACACAACTACATAGGTACGAAATCGCAATGATTTTATAACGCTCGATAAAAGTTTCACCACCCAAAATCCCCAAAATCACTTCAGCCAGTCAATATCAAAAGGTCCATAAATACCTGGATATCACCCAATGTATCTCTAACGAGGTGAGGGTCTCTGTGCAACAACACAGCTTTCACATCTACTACTCAGATCTTCAAATAGACTATTCAGCAGTTCCTGTGAATTGGTGTCAGGAACTTCAACTTAGCAACTTCTGCTTCCAAACTATCGTTTCTCCATATAGAGCGTCTTTCGTCTTTTCTTTTAAGCGTTGGCGTTTACTGGCCCTTCTTTACAGGCTGACCGCCAGTACCCAACTGCCTCTCCTCAACTCCTAACCACCCTTTGGCAACTATCAGTGTTGTTCCATGGACTAAAATAATTGTACTGGAAATTGGATGACAATTGTACTAAATTGTACTTAATTCAAAAAGTGGCGCCAAATTCAAAATTGAAACATGGCTGATTCTGAAAAACGTTTTATTAATAAAATAAAAAAATAATTCAACATTCTTTGGCATAATAAAAAAAATGAATACTATAATAGATTTAAAAAAAAATAGTTCCAGCATAAAAATATCACGGAAAATTATTTCACATTTCAAAAAATATCATCATCCAGAGTTTCCATTTCACTATCAAATTCCAATTCAAACCATTAGTAATCTCATCTTTCACTCGCATTATTGCTTCACAGGTACTAATGAGAAGCCTATTCCTGGGTTTTGTTTTTATCAAAGTTAATTGTGAAAATGCTCTTTCACAGGTAGCAGATGAATGTGGCAATGTTAAAACGTATGAAACTACCCTGACAAGATTTTTAAATATAGGCTGATTCAAGGCATTATTTTGTTTCCTGACAATCTGCCAAAATTCAAGTATATCGCAAGTTTTATGTTTTTTCAAGTACTCACTTTCAGACAATAATTGCCATTCAGTATTTACTTCTTCAACATCAATATCTAAACTTGGATATAAAATCTTGAAATTTGCAATTGATAAAATATCACCGGAAAGTGCTATATCAGGGGTGAAATTACCAGCAAATATTAGGTGAGGATCAGAAAAATTAAATCTTTTTTTAATTTCTTTACAAAGCTCCACATAAAAGTCTAGAGCACGAATTCTAAAATGATTCAATTCAGCTCCATCTAGCTTAGAATTACTATCATTTATGAGTAATTCAACTTTGGCTACAAAATACATTTTATTAACTGACAAATAGATATGTGGATTAGAGACATCAATCTTGTTCAAATCATTGTTATTTGATATAATTATCTCTTTCTTAATGAAAGATTTCAAAATTGTTTTGAATAAAGAACTAACCCTCTCTAACAGAACTGGTAACTTTGGAGTTTCAGATTGAAACTCCAGGTTAATTTTTGTTATGATATCAAGAACATATGCTAGAAATGAAAAATATACTTTGAAAATGTTATTCTGTAATCCATGCAGTATATTTTGTGCTGCAGGTATACCATCTTCATAAGCTGCCCTTTGAAAAAAGAGAATAAGGGAATTCCAATGTTCCAGAATTCTTGATGAGACCACCTAAAAATCAAGTATAGAAATGATTGTAAGAATGGTATTTATGATGTTATTTTATCCTAACCTTCAATGACAACCATCGTGTCTGACTGGGATGTAGCATTTTCTGTGGTTTTTCATCAGCAAAAATTTGACATTCCCTTAATTCCTCCTGACGCTTTGAACTGTGAGCAAAATATGTGTATATGTCTCTCGCAAGTTGCTCTACGCTACTGGGCAATTTCTTTGCTGCATGTGAAGCACACAGATGCAAGGAATGACATGTACATCCTATAATGACAATATTGGGGGATATAGCTTTAAATTTCATTTTTACCCCTGCTATATTTTCCATCATTACACTGGCATCATCTGCCCCCAAACCAATAATGTTTGAATAAGGCAGTTTATATTTATCCAAAATTTTGCTTTTAATTAACTGAAAGAGACCCTCAGCACTGGCATCTTCTACTTCTAATAATCCAAGGAACCTATCTTTTATTGTTTGTAATTCTTCATCCCAAAATCTGACCATTACAACTAAACTCTTTTTAGTGCTGATATCTGTACTCTCATCAATTATTATTGAGAAGTATGATTTCCTCAGTTTCTTTATAATGTTATTTATATTTGATGGCCCCAAAGTATTAACAGCTATTTGAGTAGCTTTTTTTCTCTTAATTTTCAACTGTTTGGCTATTTCAGAATCACTGAACATATCTGCACATGCAGTTGGTAAAGTGTCTATCAATCTAAATGGCAGATTATGAACACACAGATAAGTTACCATCTTAAGTTCAGCTTGTTTTGCTAACATAGCTAATTGAATTTTTTTGTTCTGGTCCTTTACAAATTCGTTGAATCTTGGTGTTACTTTAAAAGCCTTCATTTTACTTTTATGAGTGATACTTTCACTGTGTCTTTTCAAATGAAACGATGATCCTTGTATATTTACACTACAAACTTTACATCTTTTGCTGCCAGTATTTTCTTCAACCCACTCAAAGTTATCTTTCCACTTTTCGGAAAATCTTTGAATATACCTCTTTTTGGGCTTTGGTTCATAATCTTTATGCTCATTCTCATTATCTGTTTCAGAAACATTGTTGGGGTCCACATTTTCAACTTCTGTTATCCTGAAAAAATAATATCACCTGAAAGTAGTGAAGTTCTCAAAATTCTAATTCATTTTGTATTGTGTACCTAGCTAAGTTATGAAGGGTAGGGAGAACGCCAACTTCTGATTCTGGTATTTCTGACTCTTCTGAGCCTATTTGACATGAGTTTTTAGTTAATTGAGTTTGACTTTCTATTTTTTCAAGCTTATCATTACTTTTCATTAAAAACCTAGAAACAAAGATTGATGCTGGTTAGGTACAAATAATAATAATTATAACTAATATTTACTTTTCCATAATCCTCCACTTAGCAGCAGTTTTTTATTTTCTTATTTTTTTGTCATATCAATACGACTGCTGACATCAATACGATCGACATTGACATATCTTTGACATATCTATACGATTGACTCACGACTCACGTCACAAGTCACCACGATGATCACAAATTTTCTTGTTTCTTTTCTTTTCAGCCTGTTGATATGAGACATTACAAATAATTTCTTCTTCTTCATCTTTAGGAGAAATGCATCTTGCCTTTGCGAAGAAGTATAGTTGTCTAGGTTCAGAATTATTTCAAATTGTACTAAATTTGGCAGAGAGGTGCTGTTGTACTCTTTCTAGTCGGATTGTACTGAATTTAGTACAATTGTAGGGTGTGGAACAACACAATGGCAACACTCGCATCCCGCGCTCAGCTTCGTGCTCGCCGGTATTGCTCTCCTTTATCTGCCATCCCTTTCTATGGGTCTGACAGAGAATCCTAATGGAACACTCGCGAATATCGCGATCAGTGGCGCACCACATTATGAATTAGTGAACATTTTGTCCTAGTTGAACGATATACTTGCTATAAATCAATCTCAGATCATCAATTATTCACGTTGAATATTCGAACTATTGGTTGTAAGTATTGAAGTAATTACCTCAGCGAGAGTTTTAACTCATTTGCTCCCAATGCATAATTCATTCGTCTTGTTGAGGTTTTTTCTCCATGCAGTACATGACAATTCTCTCTATCGAGACGGAAAATCAGCTAATGACTTTCGAGAACAAATTATCAGTTGATGGATCCTTCTAGAAATAAACTGTAGGTTTGAATACTTGACAACAATAGACAGAGGAAAATACTACTACGAATCAATGAAAAATTCGTTGATTTAACAAAATCTCAGTGTCATATTATATTCCCGACAGAATATTTTGTTACCACAACAATTTTTTCGTCAGTTTTCAACTCGAAATGTATTCAATGTTACTCATTATCCATTCAAATCAACAGCAACTATTCGTTCATTGAAAGGATACTTTTTCGATTATATACATATACAATATTTCTGTGCTAAGGTTGAAATAAATAGAGCCAGATCGACAACTGTTCTACGGTGTTCCAGAGAAGTTAGTGAGTTTCTGAGCGAAGCATCATCCACGAGACGAACTGCCCTTTTTTGAACAGAATCCAACAGTTTCAGGATATGTTTGGGTGCTGCACTCCAAATATGGTAACAGTGTTTCAGGACAGGTCGGATCTGTGTCTTATAGATCATATGGCTCGAAACAGAAAACCAAGTTTTTGGAATGCACTTTTAGCATCGAAATGGGTATGGTTACTCCTGACAAGCTTATGTTGGGCATAGTGAGACCGGCTTTTCTAGAGGAAAGGCATGCTTGTGTTTTGTTTGGATTGAAATCTACCAAGTTATTGGATCACCATTCGAGAATTGTTGCCTAATCCATATTCATGTTGTCAACATTTCTCCCTCGTTCGTTTCTAATCTGCCTGGCTGGTATTGAAGCTCTGGAAGAGAAGGCAGTATGGAGGGTTCTATCATCCGCGAAGCTGTATACTGGACATGAAGTTGCTTCCAACAAATCGAGGATGTGGAGTAGAAGAAGTGTTGGTGCTAGAATTGATCCTTGCGGAACTCCAGCATTGATGATAAGAGAGTCAGATGGAACTCCGTCGACCACTACATGGAGAAACCTGTTTGATAGAAAAATACCTAGCAGAGAACATAGCTGGGGAGGCAAGCCATAAGATGGAAGCTCGGCGAGTCCGTGGTGCCAGACTCGATCGGGTGCCTTGGAGATTTCGAGTGTCACGGGTAAGGTTTCACCATAATTCTCAATAGATTGCTGCCAAATATGTGAGACGTAAGCGAGTAGGTTGATGAGCTCGATGTTGATAGCTTTCTCCATGATCCTGGTATTGATAGATAGCAGTGCGATTCGTCTGTAGTTGCTAGGTAGGGTCTTTCTGCCTTTTTTAAAAACTGGTTTTACTCTTGCAATTGTCCAGTTGGACGAAGATATTCCCAATTTGTAATAGTAGTAGAACAACTTGCAGAAGACGAGTGTTAGTGCGGAAGCACATTTTTTGAGAACATTCGGTGAGATTCCGTCGGAGCCACAAGCTTTGTTGGTGTTGAGTCTCAATAAAATCTTCCTTATAGTACGTTGGCAAGAGGTGATCTCGGGCATATGTCAATTGGCGTTATGTTTGGAGGTTGTTTTCCCCATGAATTCAGAGTGGAATTTCCAGCAAATAAATGCGCAAAAATGTTGGCTTCCTCCTGGGCAGTTGTGGCTAGTCTTCCATCTTCCTTGGTTAGAGGAGGAAACGAGCTGGAAGTGAAGTTTCTTCCTACAGCTTTGGCGAAGGACCAAAATGAACGGGATCCGTTAGGACATTCAACAAGTTTTGATCTTATTTTGGCATTATGAGCACCCTTTCATGATCGGATTGTCTCCTTGCACATGCCACTAGCCTCGACATATTCTGCTTAAGTCTCAGGGCCTGGATTTTTCTGCCATCGATAGAATGCTGCCTGTTTGGAAGCGACAGCTCAAGAGCAGTTTCTAGTGAAACAGGTCTTATTGGAAGATGTTCTCCTTGCAGTGTTCGGTATGTAGGATTGCATCACCGACATGATGATTTGAAGAAATTGTCTCAGTACATCGTGTTGGATCAGCTGAAGAGAAACAAACACTCTTTCATAGAAACGCTGACAAAAACATACGAAATTTTCTATAGTCGGCCGAATTGAAATGCCAAATGAGACGGGTAGGAATTGTGGTGTTGGATGATAAATGGAAAGGACAAGTTGCGGATATGAGGGTGTGGTCAGAGTTTCCAAGTGCGGCACAAACTTCTATTCTATATGGATCAGGATTGCTGCTGAGAAAAAGCCCTAGTGTATTGGCAGGCTGGTTGTTGACATCTGGAATGCGAGTTGGTAGTTCGACAAGTTGTTCTAGACAATGAGTTATGGCGAAGGCCTCAGTTTGACGACCTGCATCATCTGTTTTGTTAGAGGATTTGAGCCAGGCGGCATTGTGTACATTGAAGTCTCCCATGATCATGATTTCAGCTGTTGGATGGTTCTCCTGAATGGAGTCCAGTTTGAGTGATAAAAACTCGAAGAGGTTGTTATATTCATTATCATTAGGCGATAGGTGAAGGCAGCAGATGAATTTGGACAGTTTGGTATCGACTAGCTTGAACCAAATCACATCGAAGTCTTTCGATCCCAAAATCTCTACACGCTGGCATCAAAGGTTAGCCTTAGCGAAGAGGCAGACTTCGAATTTGTAACTGGTTCCGTTTTCATGGTTTTTCAGTTTGAGTTATTCGGTGAATAAAATGTATGCTCATGTTAGTAGATTCAACAGTTATATACCTACATGTGCATGGTTCAGTAGGATCAGTGTTGAGTCAAAAATCGTGAGTATACCCAGATATTATGTACCTACAAAGCGCTGAGTTTGATCCTGTTTTTTTCAGTAAATTCAAAATATGATCTGCAACAAATGTGAGGAATATTTCTTTTCCAGAGGATTATTGATTGCGCGCTGCTACAGGAGTTTGATACCTGAATTGAATGTTCACGACAGAGATTGCCCATCATATGAGAAAACATACGGGCCATGTTCCATTGAAATCTCTCAAATCCTTCAATGTTATGAATTAGGTGAATAATGCAGATTCCACTTCGAATCCTGAGGAAACAGATGACATTCCTTAGATTGTAGGATCAACATTGACAGAATTAACTGGAATTGACATTGACTGTTGTTTGAACCTGGTGAGTTATACACGACAGGAACAATAGCAGTTAACAGGTGACTTCAAATACAATCAAAAATGTATGTACCCCATCTGGGGCGGAGTCGGACAGTAGGGGCGATCGCGGACAGAAGCGCATGTTCGATTGTTTTCTTCAAGGTCATCTTAATGATTCGCTTAAAATCCCCAAACAGGCCTGATCTTGTCAGTAACGAGTTAGGTGTGCTAGTGAACGGGTGTCGGTTCAAAAGAATTTACGCAGTGGCGTACTGGTAAGTTTTTGATTGAATTTGTTTTTTTGCAGTATTTTTTCAAGGTCAATTAGAAACTTCTGTACATAAATGGTTTGATAAGCTATAGATAAAATTATGGGATTAAAGTATCAAGGGCTTCATCCTCAACCTATTTGCCTAGAATAGTGATCTGAATGTGTTGATTTTTTTTCAAACTATACATTCATGAAAAATTGTCTTCAGGTGGGTCGAAGTCGGACAAAATGGTGAGGCACTATAAAAAGAAAATAGGCATCAACTTCAAAAATTATGATGGGCAGACATTGGAAAGTGCGATAAATGATATAAAAAATGGCCGCAAAACTTTGAGAAAAGCAGCTGAAGATTACAAAATTTCAAAATCTACATTGCACGATGAAATCAAAAATGAAAAAAATTAAAAACATGGCGGACAAATTGTGATTTCCGGTCGAGAGGAGAGAATAATAGCAGACAGAATCACTAAATTTGCTGAATGGGGGTTTCCTATGACTGGCAGGGATATAAGAATGCTCGTGAAAAATTAGCTGGACAGAAAGGGACGAAAAATCACCAGATTCAATGACAATTTACCAGGAATCGAATGGTTTCATAACTTCCTGAAAAGACACAAAATTTTGACTGAAAGATTTGCTCAAAATATCAAAAGATGTCGGGCAAATGTCAACAAATAGACTATAAACGAATATTTTCAAAATTTAGAAGAAACCCTGGAAAATGTCATGCCCACTCACATCGTCAACTATGACGAAACTAATCTTACGGATGATCCAGGACGACAGAAAGTCTTATGTCGACGGGGGTCTAAAAGGGTGGAAACGATAATAGACTCGAGCAAATCTAGCATGTCGGGTATGATGGCAGTAACTGCAGCAGGGCAGCTATTGCCACCATATGTCGTTATGTCGTTTATTAGGCTGTGCACTTATATCCGACCTGAATAGAAGGGGGGACCCAAAGGAACATTGTGCAACCGAACCAAGTCTAGATGGTTTGACGCTCCAACATTCGAAAATTGGTTCGATAAGATTCTCCTAACATATTTTGAAAATCTGCCAGGAAAGAAGATCCTCATCGGAAACAACCTTACAAGCCATATCTCAATACACGTTCTAGAATGCTGCGAGCTGAATGACATTCATTTCGTGTTACTCCCACCAAATGCCACGCATTTGCTTCAGCGTTTAGATGTGTCATTTTTGCACCACTCAAGAAATTTTGGCGTGCAATTTTAACAAATTGGAAAATGAAGAATAGGGGATGCATACTGAAATCTGACTTCCCAAGACTATTAGAAAACGCTATCGAGAATATCAAAAATTTGGAAAATAACATACGGTCTGGATTCAGAGGATGCGGGATTGTTCCGCTTTCCTCAGATGAGAGCTTGAGGAAAATTCCAGATATTGATGTAGCAGAACAAGAAGGAAATGAGAACCACTGGACCAGAACCTTGAAAGAATTTTTGAATGGAATCAGATTGGCAACGACACAAACCCTGCAAAAACGAGGTATAAAATTGAAGGTGTCCCCTGGTACAGGGATAAGGAGAAGTGACCTGGCTCCTTCAACTAGTAGCGCAGATATTGAGGACGAACATGATCACTCACACTGCAGCAGTGATGAGGAGCAAGAAGTTATGTCAGATGATGAAGAAAACTCAGGAAGTGTACAGGCCGTGACTGAGACTGAAAAAATAGAAGACATTTTACAACAATAACTATAAGCATTTTGTTGGCTGTGTAACTGAGGCGATAGACGAAACCAAACAAATTTATCATGTTGATTTCTTAAGGAGACAAAAGTCTGAGAAAATAGGAGAATATTTCATATATCCAAATACTAAAGATCAAAGCTTGATCGACATTTCGCAAATCATCAGGCCTCTTGCTGATGTAAGAATTTTGCGCCCTTTTATACGTCCAAAGGCGACTTTTAAAGCAAAATCAATAGGCGTCCGAGTTCACCCCACACATAGGAGCGATGGTGGACAGTATTCAGCAAAAAATTGAAAAAGTTGAGTTGAAATTTGAATATTTTCCTTCATCTCAAAGTTGTCCAGAGATATAAAAGTATCTTAATTATTTTTTTCAAACTTTTTGCACCAATGTGATGGACGGTATTCCATGAAAACCGCAAAATTCGTCCGACTTCACCCTAGATGAGGTACTTAACTCGAATTGATAAATCATTCAACTATAACTTTAACAATTCGAAATATGCGCAATCATATAGGAATTTTCGTCACGTTTTCATTTCATTCACAAACATTTCGAGCATTTTGAATGATATGAAGAAAAAAATAAACAATCAGTTATCCTCATCCTAAACCTCATTCAGAAGAACCTGTTCCTGATCTTGATGGAAATGGAAGTTTTCAAATAAACGGGATAGACTCGCCAACATGTTCAGAAAACTGAATTTGATCCTGACAACTCCTCGGATCTGGTAATTGAGGTAATTGGAGGAAGAGGATCTGACCAGATTGCCTCATGCATTTTTGAGAAGATCATGGACTTACCTGATACTGTTCACCATGCCACAAATGTCACAACATATCTAGACACCTGTGGGGGGCAGAATCAGAATGTTAATAAACAAATTTCAGATGACTTCGAAATAATGGTACCACGTGACTGGTGTCAATTTATCCGTTCACTTAGAGGAAAATCCAGATTCAGCGTGATCGATATGACTCAAGAAGAATTTCTGGCATTTTTCAAACTGTTGGGTGATATTCTAGTGGAAGGAACGTGCGACACTGATGGTGATAATGTTTCTTGGTTGATAATCAAGTGCGTGGATCAGATATACGTGAGAATTTGTGATCATCAAATTCAAGTACACTTTGGATGGAACAGTACTATTCACCAGATATAGGACATCAGATATAGGACATCAATCGGTCATTCTTCAATCAGCAGAGTTACACGCTCATACTGTAGCAGTTGAAATTGCTACAATAAGTTTTTAGTTTATCATCTATTTTTTTAGTTTATTTTTACCTGGTGTATATAAGTAGTCTGGTGAGAAAATACATGCTTACAGAGAACACTCAGTCATTAGATAATAGTCGATAAATCAGATCTTCATCTTTATTACAAAATAAAAACAAATACAGCTGATTCCAGTAAACATATTATCCATTCAGATTATTTTCCCTGAGGCTCAGCATACCTGTAGGAAGTGATGATTTTAGCTTCGGCTTCGTTCTCTGATCCAATGAACAGGTCCTGAAATTTAGGGAAAATAATATAATATAGATCTACTTTGAGCTAGATTAAATGACTTACCTGTGATGTTCCTCGGAGAGATGGTACCATTATGGACTCAGGGGCTTCTTTCAGTTCAGAGTGGTCGTTCGATATTTGTTTGTTTTCTTTACTTTTCTAGGACTCTTTTGTGGTTAAGTATGTCCTATTCTCACTCTAGCGTGGAACTACGGTCGTCGTGAGCATCAATAGTCTTCGCAACTTGCAGTAAAAAGGAGAAGAAGAAGAAGCGTTCATCAACCCTGGCTGCTTATTTACATCATGGTTTTTTTAAGGAAAAAGAAGAATGAGAATACTCTTCTGTCTTTGGTTCCTATTTCATTTAGGTTTATTTGAACTTTTCGTTCCCAGCTTTTATCTCGACCAATAGGATGCGAGAAAATTATTTTTCTCAGATTTTTGCTGTTTTGTGAGAGGTCGGTGTTAAGGGTGGGGGAATAGGGACTGGTCGAGGAAGATTTCCTTTGGGAAGCTCTCTTCTCGGGCAGCCATGATGACGACTTGAGCCATTAAGTTTGGTGGTGATATTTTTGATCACTTGGTGAAAACCGGTGAAATATCAAGTTTTGTTCTATAACGTTTTCAACGCTAAGCGTAATCATCACCAACTTAAAGATTTGAGAGCTGATGGTTGTTCGCTGCTTTTGGAGCCGCCTGGTAGTGACGCCACGTGCCAGCTAAGATGTTTGGCCCTTCTTCAACCCTTCTCAGAAGGTGAGTAATTTTTCATTGATTGTTAGTTGGGAGAATTTTTTTTGGTGCCACGGTTCGTCCACAAAGTTAGAGTGGTTTATGACCTGCCACTGATCTCCTGCGCTGTGTTTCGCCGTCACGTCGGGAGGAATACCCAGGACGAGGGGCTACGGAACTCAGCATACAGATCGGAGGGGGCTCTTTTCGTTCTTCCCTTTTCACTGCAGCTAATCCGCTGAGTTGCATGCTGCCGTCACGCCGGGAGTAATACCCAGGAGGAGAGGCGTCAGGATCCAGCCCAGTGGATTAGTGGAAGCACCACCTTTCTTCGCTGGACTTCTGGACCGACTGCTGTTAGCACGCCAGGAGGAATACCGAGGAGCAGGGGTTACAGCATTCGGCCCAGCAGTTCAGCCCCCATCTCATCTTCATCGCAGACCATCATCATCGCAGACCATCTTCGCAGTCACCTACTGCCACATCATCACCAGAGCGGACCGTGATAGGGGTGATATGGACCTCTGGAGAGGACCTTCCCCCTATTTTTGACCAGGTTTTTGTTAGGGACTTTTAAAATCTCAAAATTAATAGATTCAACCATTTTCTAGTGTAAAACTCCCTGTGAAGCTTCACCATGGTACCATGAGACAGCGGTCTCAGTTTTACAATTTTTGATGATTTTTTGCTCAACAAATCCATAGAATATTGACCATTTCCCCATGTATTTAATTTTTAAATATCTAGAAATTATCACTATTTATCTGACTCAGTTGAAATTGGTTAGGATGTCCTCTACAGCGGTCTGAATGTGCCTTGTCTGGCTCTGGTGAAGAATAAATAGGTTGCAGGAATATTTTTGTTTCATTCCACTGTCTGTCCCGCTTGAATATTTCAGGAACACAAATTCGTTTCAATATTTCAGGAATATCTTTTTTAAGCATATTTTCTAGAGCATATTTTGTATAGCATATTTCTGGCATTTGTTGTGAAGTATTTTGTTATATCAGATCAAAGTATTTGGTTTTCTCAATTATCCAAATCAATTCACATTTTGATATTAAATTGAGTGGCGTCCAAAAATAACTCGAAAATCAATCTCGAATCCACATCAACTGTTCTCTGGCGAAAAGCAGCCGTTCGCATATGTACTTAATTTTCTTTTAAATTCAAATTGATTGAAATTTACGTGATCAGAAAGATAGGTTACATAAATGTCGTCCAACGTGTAGGGCCCGAAATTTCGAGTTTTGTTTTTGAGTAAAATTATAAAAGTGTTGTGTTTCCTGAAGTTTTTGAGTTGGCGGTTGGTGGAGTGAAATACTACAAGGAATTAGGGAGGTTTGTTCTGATGGTTGCTTTCACTCTTGGGAACACTGCAGGTGAAGTTAAGGGAAATTTTGAAATTTTTTTGGGGATATATTTTGCGGTTTTTCTCGGGTTTTTATCAAAATTTATGAAGACATTGGATATTTTTTGGCAAATTTTAGCTATTTCACACTAAGCACCAACAGGGGTATGCGGAAATTTCTGTGACAGCACATATATTATCACACTTTTATTTGTTCTCTCTGCTCAGGTGTAAGTCAATATGGAGTCTCTTAAAGTAAAGCATTTGCTTATTGGGGAAATCAATTATGAATTAAGGATTAGAGGAGTTATGTCTGACAGGAATATGGATGACAAAAGAAAGATTTTGGGACGTTTGGTTGCTAAAGAGTTGCAACAGGGGAAAGATGTACTAAACTTAGAAGATCCATCATTCAACTTTGCTGTTGATAAAGTGGAAATAGAGAATACTTTAGCATCAATTACAACTTTAATTAGTGATTTTGAAGGTCCATCTTCTGACTCTGCATTTAAAAGAGCTTCGTCTAGATTGAGTCATGTCACCCTAAGAATACAGAGAATCCCTTTGAACATTGCAGACGCTGACCATGCAGAAAAGTCAGTATTTAAAAATGAAGCATATGCTTTTGCTTTACAACTGGATGCGGAGTTGCATGAAAAAGTCATAGAACCAGACCCAGTACAAAATAACATGCCTCTGATGAACTCTACGGTCAATCCTGGAGTTAGTATGGCCCAAAATCCTTCTTTTTCACACTTGTCAAAATCTACCCCAGTATACAAATTAGGAGTACAGTTTGATGGAGACCCTAAAAATCTTTTGTCATTCATAGAACGAATTGAGGAACTTGCACAATCTAGGCACATTTCTAAGGGGGAATTATTCGAATCAGCTAGTGATCTTTTCACTGGAAAAGCCACTTTTTGGTATAGATATGTCAGAACCCAAGTTACTGACTGGGATTCTTTAGTTTTGAAATTGAGAAAGGATTTTCTTGTTTCTGATTATGAGGATGAAGTATGGCAACAGATTAAAAGTAGAAAGCAGGCCCAATCTGAGCCAGTTGTAATTTACATTGCGTGCATGGAAGCACTTTTTAATAGGTTAGATCACAGGGCAGCTGAAGTAACTAAGATCAAGTATATTAAAACAGGGTTAAAACCTGACTATAGAAGGAGATTGGCATTAAGTGATATTGATTCAGTTTCATCCTTAGGGGATTTGTGTGAGAAATTGGAAGAATCAGATGCCTTAGGCCAAAGTTCAAATTCCCCAGTTAGGTCAGTATCAATGTTAGATGAACCTGAAGTTGCAAATATTTCAAATCATCCTGCAAGTAGACAATTTCTTAATCGGAATAGGAATTTTGCAAAAAAAAGTAACAGAACTCATAACAGAAATACAAGTACCTCAATTTCAGCAGCTTCCACCTCAAGTCATTCTCGAGAATCCCCACCTTCATCAATTGTGCCCCCCAATGCAAATAGAGATACTGGAGGAGACAATCCATCTATCATTTGTTGGAAATGTAAGTTACCCAATCACACTTTTCGAACCTGCAGGTCAGGTATAAAAAGCAAATTTTGCTTTAAATGTGGTGCACCAGATGTCATAATGAAGGATTGTGAAAGGTGCAAGGGAAACCAATAGAGGAGATTGCTGATAGAGGCTCTCAACTTTCTCCAAAATTTTCTAGAGCCACTTTTTCAAATTTAAGTAACTTTGATGGTCCAACAGAGGAAGATTTTCAAAATTTTGTAGCTCCTTTGTTGTTTAAAAAATCTAATGATAATAGGCCATATGTGAAAATTCAACTCTACGATGTAGAGGTTATTGCCCTTCTAGATAGTGGTGCAAATATGTCAGTCATAGGTCAGGGAGGTTTAACGACTATTAAAAATCTTGATTTACTAATCAGAACCCCTCAACTGAACCATGTATTTACTGCTGATGGAGCACATCAACATGTAGAAGGTGAAGTAGACTTACCTATTCACATAAATGGGAAGATTCAAATTATTCCAGCTTTGGTAGTACCTTCCTTGTCACAATCATTCATTTTAGGCAGTGATTTTTGCAGCAAATTTGGTGTTTCCATAAATTTTCATGATTTTACCTGGGATGTTATGTGTCAAGTTTCAGGTGAACTTGTCAACATTGTTGCCAATAATTCTGATATTTCAGAAATAAATATTGATGATGAACTGTCACAGGAACAGGGAGACCAAATAAAAGAGGTGATCCACTCATTTGAAAGCCTTAGTAGTGATTCTCGTTTAGGTCTTACTAACAAGATAAAGTTAGAAATTGATACAGGTTCTGCAAAACCTTTTAAACAGAGACAGTACCTGATGTCTCCTTACATGTTAAAAATTCTTAATGAGGAATTAGATGAAATGTTGAAGTTAGGGGTCGTCGAACCATCACACAGTCCCTGGAATAGTCCAGTGCTATTAGTCAAAAAACCCTCTGGAGAATTTAGATTCTGTTTTGACGGACGTAAGCTAAATGAAGTCACCAAGCATGACAGCTATCCTTTACCCAGAATAGATAGGATACTTACCCTGCTTCGTAATGCCAAATACATTTCAAGCATTGATTTAAGAAAAGCTTTCTGGCAAGTGCCTTTAGAGGATTCATCAAAAGAGAAAACAGCCTTTAGTGTACCTGGGAGAGGTTTATTCCAATTTAAGGTAATGCCATTCGGGCTATGTAATAGTGCACAGACCCAGCAGAGATTGTGTGATGCTTTGTTCGGTCCCAAATTTGAACCAAATCTTTTTACATATTTAGATGACATTATCATCATTTCATCCACATTCGAGGAACATGTGAAACTTTTAAGAGAGGTTCATGGTATTCTAGAAGAGGCAAATTTAACCATAAATCTTAAGAAATGTGAATTTTGTAAAACATCCCTGAAATACTTAGGTTTTGTTATCGATAGGAAAGGGATAAGAACTGATCCTGAGAAAGTTTCAGTCATGGTAAATTATAACCGTCCTACGACCAGTACCGAAATAAAACGTTTCATGGGTTTATGTTCTTGGTACCGACGCTTTATAGAGAATTTTTCAACTTTGGTGGCACCTATAAGTGTTTTATTGAAAGGAAAGGGTAAAAAACAGAAAATAGATTGGACTCCTGAAGCAGAGGCCTCTTTTATCGCCATCAAGAACGCTCTCGTATCAGCACCTATTCTTTGTCCTCCCGATTTCTCACTACCATTTATTATTCAATGTGACGCTAGCGATGTTGGAATAGGAGGGGTGCTGGTCCAAGAAGTTCAAGGGGTTGAGAGGGTGATAGCCTACGCTTCACGATCGCTATCGAGAACAGAAAAGAATTACAGTGTTACAGAGAGGGAATTGCTCAGTTTAATATTTCTGATTGATAAATTTAGACCTTACATTGAAGGCACTGTGTTTGAAGTGACAACTGACCACCACAGCCTTCTCTGGTTGCATAATCTAAAAGATCCTTCAGGCCGACTGGCCAGATGGGCTGTCAAATTGAGGCAATACACCTTTGAACTCATTCATAAACCGGGAGCTCAAAACGTTGTTCCTGATTTTCTCTCGCGAATTCCTTCTAATGATAACAGCCCTGAAGTATGTTTGATAGATGTCCAACCTGTAGAATCTGACAAGTGGTATTCTTCATTACATCACAAAATTCTTCAAAACCCTGATGCTTATGCACAGTTTAAAATAGAAAATAATTTAATCTATAAGTATGTTCCTTCTAAAGTGTCAATGAAATCAAATTTAGTTGAATGAAAAGTTGTAGTACCTAAATCACAGAGAATATCAGTAATACGAAGTTCACATGATCCCTCTACCTGTAGTCATTTTGGTTTCTTTAAAACCCTCTCAAGAATACAAGAACACTATTATTGGCCGAAAATGAGGGGTGATATATTGAAATATGTTAAGACATGTAAGACATGCCAGTCACAGAAATTGCCGAATACATCTCGTATGGGACTTATGGGGGCTGAGCGCACAGTAAAGTATCCCTTCCAGACTATTGCTGTTGACATCATGGGACCATTCCCAAGATCTTCCAAAGGTTTCACCTATTTGTTGGTAGTATCAGACTTTTTCACAAAATATACACTTTTATGTCCATTGCGTGATGCCAAAGCACCAAGTATAATGAGGTTTATGGAAAATCAAGTATTTTTGATATTTGGAGTACCACAGTTTATTGTCTGCGATAATAGACAGCAGTTTGCTGGAAAATTATTCAAAAAACTAGCTGAAGCTTATAATGTGCAAAAGATTTGGTACACACCACGTTATTCAGCACAATGTAATTTTGTGGAAAGGACTAACAAAACAATAGGTCAAGCCATTCGGAGTTATGTAGACGAACACAAAGATTGGGACAAAGAACTCTATAAAATACAACAGGCAATAAATACAGCAGTCCATGAGGTAACCCAATATACTCCTGCATTCTTAACATTTGGTCGTAATGTGCCTATCTCTGGTAAATATTATGGAAATATTCCCTCTACCCAAGATATTGAACTTTTACCTGATAGCAGGGATAGTTTTGTTCAAGATATCAAGGGGCTTAGTGATGTCTTTCAGACCGTACGGGAAAGATTGCATAAGGCTTATCAGAGAAATGCATCATCATATAATCTCAGGAAAAGAGATCACATATTTCAAGAAGGTGAAAAAGTTTGGAGAAGAAATAAGATTCTCTCCGATGCTAGTGTGAAATTTACTGCCAAGTTAGCACCGAAGTACGTTTTGAGTACAGTGGTGAGGCGAGTATCGCGTTTAGTATACTCTCTTAATAATGTGGACGGTTCCCCAGCGGGAGACTGGCACATTAAAGATTTGAAACAATATTTTGGTTCCAATTCAGATGTTTCTGTTGGATAGATATGCTAGTTCAGACCATAATGATTCGATTTGTCTATAATATCAATTTATATGCGGTCCTGAACAGAAATTAGTATTGTTGTTTCTAGTTGTGAAGTCAACATATTATTTTTGGTGCGATAGAGCACATATCATTTTTGTTGCACATATGATAATTTTTGGTGCGGTAGTGCACATTTTTGGGAATAACTATTTTGGACTTAGTTCATATATATAGTCTGTACAGTTGAGATTTTATGTTCTCCTAAAAAGTATGCATACGTATTTTTGGGTACCTAATTTGCATTTTTTTTCAAATATATGGTGTCGAATTTTTTTTGATTTTCAGAAGGTCTGATCAACCTGTCTCGCAAAATTGCCTTAGTAAATATTTTTTTTGTATGATAGTGTAAATAATTTTTTCTCAGCCCCAAAAGTAAATCATATAGAAAAGCATATAATGCAAATGGATAAAATTTTCAGAGTTGAACATGAACCCTGATTAGGTATTACATAAAACAATTTTTATTAATTGTACTGATTTGGACATTTACCCGATTTTGACAGTTAACCAATGGTTGACATTTACCATATTTTTGACATTCACCAAATTTTGACATTTACGATTTATGACTTCCATTCAAGGAACGTTTGGTACACGTAGTTACTACAGTCCTATATATATATGAGTTTACTGAACATTAGAAAAAATATATCAACTTGTTGACCTATTTTTTCTCTTGGCCCAGTAAACATATTATCCATTCAGATTATTTTCCCTGAGGCTCAGCATACCTGTAGGAAGTGATGATTTTAGCTTCGGCTTCGTTCTCTGATCCAATGAACAGGTCCTGAAATTTAAGGAAAATAATATAAAATAGATCTACTTTGAGCTAGATTAAATGACTTACCTGTGATGTTCCTCGGAGTGATGGTACCATTATGGACTCAGGGGCTTCTTTCAGTTCAGAGTGGTCGTTCGATATTTGTTTGTTTTCTTTACTTTTCTAGGACTCTTTTGTGGTTAAGTATGTCCTATTCTCACTCTAGCGTGGAACTACGGTCGTCGTGAGCATCAATAGTCTTCGCAACTTGCAGTAAAAAGGAGAAGAAGAAGAAGCGTTCATCAACCCTGGCTGCTTATTTACATCATGGTTTTTTTAAGGAAAAGGAAGAATGAGAATACTCTTCTGTCTTTGGTTCCTATTTCATTTAGGTTTATTTGGGTTTATTTGAACTATTCGTTCCCAGCTTTTATCTCGACCAATAGGATGCGAGAAAATTATTTTTCTCGGATTTTTGCTGTTTCGTGAGAAGTCGGTGTTAAGGGTGGGGGAATAGGGACTGGTCGAGGAAGATTTCTTTTGGGAAGCTCTCTTCTCGGGCAGCCATGATGACGACTTGAGCCATTAAGTTTGGTGGTGATATTTTTGATCACTTGGTGAAAACCGGTGAAATATCAAGTTTTGTTCTATAACGTTTTCAACGCTAAGCGTAATCATCACCAACTTAAAGATTTGAGAGCTGATGGTTGTTCGCTGCTTTTGGAGCCGCCTGGTAGTGACGCCACGTGCCAGCTAAGATGTTTGGCCCTTCTTCAACCCTTCTCAGAAGGTGAGTAATTTTTCATTGATTGTTAGTTGGGAGAATTTTTTTTGGTGCCACGGTTCGTCCACAAAGTTAGAGCTACAGGACGTATTTTTTTATACACTAGGGTGCTAGGATGTGCCTAGGGCACTAGTGGTTTATGACCTGCCACTGATCTCCTGCGCTGTGTTTCGCCGTCACGTCGGGAGGAATACCCAGGACGAGGGGCTACGGAACTCAGCATACAGATCGGAGGGGGCTCTTTTCGTTCTTCCCTTTTCACTGCATCTAATCCGCTGAGTTGCATGCTGCCGTCACGCCGGGAGGAATACCCAGGAGGAGAGGCGTCAGGATCCAGCCCAGTGGATTAGTGGAAGCACCACCTTTCTTCGCTGGACTTCTGGACCGACTGCTGTTAGCACGCCAGGAGGAATACCAAGGAGCAGGGGTTGCAGCATTCGGCCCAGCAGTTCAGCCCCCATCTCATCTTCATCGCAGACCATCATCATCGCAGACCATCTTCGCAGTCACCTACTGCCACATCATCACCAGAGCGGACCGTGATAGGGGTGATATGGACCTCTGGAGAGGACCTTCCCCCTATTTTTGACCAGGTTTTTGTTAGGGACTTTTAAAATCTCAAAATTAATAGATTCAACCATTTTCTAGTGTAAAACTCCCTGTGAAGCTTCACCATGGTACCATGAGACAGCGGTCTCAGTTTTACAATTTTTGATGATTTTTTGCTTAACAAATCCATAGAATATTGACCATTTCCCCATGTATTTAATTTTTAAATATCTAGAAATTATCACTATTTATCTGACTCAGTTGAAATTGGTTAGGATGTCCTCTACAGCGGTCTGAATGTGCCTTGTCTGGCTCTGGTGAAGAATAAATAGGTTGCAGGAATATTTTTGTTTCATTCCACTGTCTGTCTCGCTTGAATATTTCAGGAACACAAATTCGTTTCAATATTTCAGGAATATCTTTTTTAAGCATATTTTCTAGAGCATATTTTGTATAGCATATTTCTGGCATTTGTTGTGAAGTATTTTGTTATATCAGATCAAAGTATTTGGTTTTCTCAATTATCCAAATCAATTCACATTTTGATATTAAATTGAGTGGCGTCCAAAAATAACTCGAAAATCAATCTCGAATCCACATCAACTGTTCTCTGGCGAAAAGCAGCCGTTCGCATATGTACTTAATTTTCTTTTAAATTCAAATTGATTGAAATTTACGTGATCAGAAAGATAGGTCCCTTGGTTTCAAACCCTTTTGAGAAAAAGGATCTTTCATGATTGCTAGATCTGAAAAATATACTATATTAATATCTTGCATACCAAAACTATACGTACATCCTCACTTAACTATCCAGTAATGAGGAACATTGATTCTATCGATCATTTTATGAAAATCATATAGTGAGTTTAAAAACTTCAAATCGACTGTCTGCAAAAAATGATAAAAAACGACATATCTGGTGTAGCCATCTCACCACAGATCTATTCTATACTGAACCCATCTTGTTCAATTGAAATATTGGGATGATAAAACAATTTTATTCAAGTGACATGATTTTCAAATGTTGAGAAAGTGAATATGTTAAATTAACAATACCGGTTGTCCTAAGTGTAGGATATAGATGATACTTCAGTTTATTCTCTATCAAGGGGTAGGAGACGAGGTTGAGATTTGAAATTCCAGAACGGACTCCGTCTTTCTCACTTGATATCTTCGTCTCGCTCATTCGACAGGCGCTTCTCATTACCGCGAAGAAGACATACGAGAAGATGTCCAAGATTATTCGAGAGCAAGTTATTGATATTGAAAAGTGTCGATTTTTTAGATGGTGTGATATAAGTTGTCGTGTATTTTTAGAGCTGCTCTTCTGTATGATAGTTAGAAGGATCATTTCATTATATGAATGCAAAACTGCAAGGATTTTTGCACGCACATTAGATCAAAATTCTCTTGATCGATTCTTCATATTTCTCGACTTTGGAGTGGAATGAAAATTTTAACGAAGAATTGATTATATTGTTATCGAATATATTCATCAGGTTGCTGCAATGACCAATATAGGTAGTTTTTCTTTACCACAACTCTGAAACACCTTGTGTATGTGTACCGTATCAAAAACTCAATATCAATTCAGTGATTAGGGTTTGATTATTCAGCACGAACTGAATAATCACCCTGGGTATCATCTACCTATTCAGTGTGAACAAAATAAGGTTACACAGCATGGGGATCTCGGAAACGAAAGGAGATACGAATCTGGTTGAATGGGGGGAAAGTTACGCATTCAGAGAGTCATACCAACGGCAGTCGAAAGTTCCTCAAATTGTTTTTAGTTTTCGAGTTATATCGAAAAGTGTGAATTTTCGGAAAATCGTTCTTTTTACTACGCTATTATTAGAGGTACAGAAAATTTGAAAATACATTCATATAGCAATTTTTGATGAGATGTGATATTTGTTCACCTCTACGATACGTTTCTTAGTCACAGCACCATCATCAACTTCGTTATTTCAAATACGGACCTGATCGTTGTTCGCAGATTCTGAAAGTTTTTTTCTTTCTGAATTCCACCATGTATTATACAAGTATGTTTGAATATGTATTCTGACCTATTTTAGCAATATCATGAACGTTTTCTCGAAATTCTGAAGAGGGAATACTTTCAGTTCCACTTATTTCCAACCATTTGGTGTCAAACATTGATGGAGTAGTTATTTGATACTGAAAAGTGATTATATTCGATAAATTATTCAACGCAAAGCTTCGAATTTCGATTTCTATACACTACCCTTACACCACCTGATCAACTTGATGACTTAACTTCCCTTGGCTGGCGCGATCACCTGATTGGCCACCCCTGAGTTTTTTGCTTTGTGAATACGTCAAAAACTTTGTTTTCACAGATTATTTCGATAACGTGGAAGAACAAGAGGAAATTGTTCCGACGCAATGTTAGAAGGGGACATCTTAGTTTGGAAATAATGGTTATAATTTGGAACATTTGTTATCAATGGATTTTTTTCACTGTTCGTTCTCAAGGTAATTCATGTAAAAAAATGGAACAAAATTATTACCATCATTATTTTTCGTATTATTTTTATTATTATCATTGTTATCATTATCATCAATGATAATGATGATGATAATGATATTTATGCTAACGATATCGATAACGAGAAGACGAGAACTATAGAATGCTGAACACATATGAGAAATTAAACAACTATGAGTATCGCAATTTGAGTTTCAGTCCCAATCATAATACAATGACTCATGCACAAGATATTGAATAATTGCCCTATAATGAAAACGCAGTATAGTTTCGAAATGTCATGAAAGGTTCATCTTATGAGTTTTAAATTCAAATAGATGAATAATTAGTAATCTGTGGTTATCCAATTTTTCAATAACATTCATTCAGGAATGATTTTTCAATGAGTGCTTCAATGTAGCTAGAAAAGTACCGATCTCGATTGATTCACTAGAATCGATCAGGAGTGAAGTAATAAATATCAAATTTTTTTTCGAATATATTGATGCAAAACTCTATGAGCTGAAATCAACAACAGAGGAGGTAAACCCAGTACACGACAATTCTACCCTATCGAGACGGAAAATCAGTTGAAGACTTTCGAGAACGAATTATCAGTTGATGAGTCCTTCTATAAAGAAACCGTGAGTTTGAATACTTGATACCAATACACGAAGACAAAAAAACTAATACGAATCAACATATATTTCGTTTATTCAAATAAAATCTCAGTGCCATATAATATTCTCGACAAAATATTTTGTAACCGCAACAATTGTTTTGTCAGTTTTCAACTCGATATGTATTCAATGAAACTCATTATTCATTCAAATCAACAGTAAATATTGGTTCAATGAACAAATACTTCCTTTTTGTTACGTTTTCCGTTTATTTCATTATCATTATCAGTTGAGGTATCCAAATCGTTAATAGTCTTAACCATAACAAAGTCAAATCACCCAGTATATCGAAATCGCGATATTGGGACACGTTCAGGTATAGGTTTCGCGGGGCTGGAAAAAAGATGATAAAAACCAGGCGATTCGTTCGAAGACGATAGCGACAAAATTATCGAGGAGTACGATCCAGATAGGTATAGGCCTAATTTCGGGTTATCAAATTGAAATTACGTGATTAGCGGATATTGTCCCGACTTGGTCTATTGGAGGTATTGCAAGTTTTGTAGAAGAGTCACTGAAGAAAGTGAATTGTGATACCTTGTTGCAAGTTTGAAATGAATTGGATATAAAATATCTCGGATTTTGTTCGAAGTGGCTTCCCATACATCTCCGTCAGTGTTAGGGTTCTGGCATTGGGAGGTGAGTTATCACAATTATTATTAGAAGATAAGAATTTAGAATTTTTCTGATTAATAATCAATCATTTTCTCGAAAGCATTCGTGTTCTTATCGCGGTTCAATTTTTTTTAGATGTTCTGGTTAGGCCGCATTGTTCTATAGCGAACCTACCGGAGTATCACAATTCTGGGACAGTGTTTAAAAGAACATCGACCGTATATCCGAGTGCTGAGCGATCGAATTGGAAAATCGACAAACTAACAGTTGTCGTGGTCGGTGTTGTAGATCTTTTTCATTCACATGTCGCTGGGACATAGCAACTAAAACGAAAATTTCGATCGAGTTTTATGCTGACACATCGTACCAAGGATTTGTTGATAAGTACCTCATAGAGGATTCAATTTTATGGATTGTCGTTACGAAAGCAATAAGGGACATTTGATAGGTTAACTGTGCTGGGATTTTGATTTTGTATTGTGTTATTGTTGTGTTGGGAAGTTCAGTGTTCAAAAATTACCGATGATGAATATGAGTACATGAGATTCATGATTCAGATTAATGTTTAAGCGCATATTACGTGTTCGAGTTATTGAATGACGTTATTTTCTCGATCATTCAACGACTTCCACTCTTGCTAAATATCTTGGGGATCCCTATTTCCGATTTAGACTTATCATATTTGATACATGTTTCTGTATTCCTTACAGTCATTATTTCTCCAGTCGATTGTTGTGATTTCACTATTTCAAATATACATTTTATACATCAGTACATGCCCAACGTGTTTATAAAATCTGTAGTATTCGAACCACATACCTCTGGGGTAGTTTAGTGGAGTCAACTCAGGAAACGTTACATTTTGTTGGGATTTGTAAATCACTCGACGCCCATTACTTGAATTCTGTATGAGCTTGGTTATATATTATACGAATAGTAAATTCACCCACGACCCTTTACTACGAACAAGCACATTACTTGTCGTTCTCAAAATTTATCAGTTCAGTTCGACCTGGAAATCAAAATGCCTACAGGGCGAAGGTTATAAACTGGCGCCTGAACGTAGGGCCACCATTTTTGTTGTTATTGGGGCACTTCCTGCACATGATACTCTTTGGTGGCGCCGCAAATTATCGGTGCGTGTGAAGGATTGTGCGCAAACATTGCGGAACAACATTCTGTCGGAACGATAATTATATACGGAACCACTGAACACGTAGTGAAATGTACGATAGCACTGAGAGAACTGCGGCCAAGTGCGCGCAAAACAGATTTTATAGGGAGGAGGAGTGATGAAGCTATACCCCCATTGCTACTTCGATCGAAGGGGTATTGGATGCGCTTTCAAGGTTGCCCCTTCTCTTCCACCCCTCTCAAGGTCACCTCTGATGCCACACTCATCAAGGTCACCCAATCAGGATCCTTCCCCTCGAGGTCACAGACTCGCTCATATCAATGCCACTCTCAAGGTCATCTTCAATGCCACATCTCAGACTCACTAACTCCCAAGGTCACTCCTCGCGAAGACACGTACTTTCACCTCTCCCAAGGACACTCAACCCCCAGGATCACTCTACCCAAGGTCACTCCTGCTCAAGGACACTCCTCCCGAAGTCACTTCCATCTAAATTTCGCACCTCCCAAGGTCACTCTCCCAAGGTCATTGAGGGAGAGGTGACCTTGAGGTGACCTTGGGGAAGTGACCTTGGGGGGAGACCTGCAAACGGTATAAGTGTTCTACTCATAAGATATCTAGAAAACAACAAGAGCATTTCTGATAGGGAATATGGCTTTCGGCAACGTAGATTGACTGGCGACCTTTTAGCATATGTAACCCACATCTGGAACTCAACTCTAGAGAAACACGGAGAATCTAGGACTATTGCCTAGACATATATGATAAAGTATGGCACCAGGCACTCCTGAACAAGTTGCCTTCCTATGGTCTGCCGCCCCTACTATGCCGTTGGATTACCAGCTTCCACAAAGATCGAAGTCTTCATGTAGTTGTTGACGGGGTTACTTCAGACACACTGCCTACCAATGCAGGAGTACCACAGGGCTATATTCTATCCCCAAAGCTTTTCTCACTACATATCAACGATCTGTTGCACATGACTACCAACCCTTTCTTCAGTTTTGCTGACGATACCACTCTCATAGCATCATACTCCTTTGATACACCAATATCCGCAGCAACCAACCAAGGCCTACGTTTGCAACAGATCCAGACCGTCAACGACGATTTGGAAAGGATCCAACAATGGGGCAATCTGAACCTCGTACAATGCTCTGAAGACTCAAGCAACAGTTTTTTTTAAGAAGGCTAACCGTGCGGGTCCTGATACAATAATGGCTGGAAGAACCTAACCAATCAGTTCATCACTATCAATGCTCGGCATCACGGTATCTGCCAGTTCATCTTGGCATGACCATGTTGCCAATATAGCCAGAGCTGCCTCTCAAAAGCTGGGAATCCTCTTTCGCGCGAAGAAGTATTCCACCTTACAACAGCTTCTGACACTCTACAAAGCCCAGATTCGACCATCCCTTGAGTACTGTTCGCACGTCTGGGGATCAGCTCCAAATCACTCCCTGAGGTTCCTGGAGTTGGTTCAAAGAAGAGCCATATCAGGCTCATCAATGAACCAACTCTGACAAGATCACTGCAAACTTTACAAACATCGGAGTGACGTTGCAGACCTATCACTCTTCTATCGCTTCTATCATGGACGATGCTCTGTTGAATTGTTATCAGCTGTCCCCCCTGGAATGACTTTTGTTCGCCAAACGCGGATGGCTCAAGTCTCACACCAATATGTAGTCAAAATTGAAACACATAGAACAACATATTTCAAGAACTCATTCTTTTGTGGGACATCTTCACTGTAAAATTCTTTAACCACAGATGTATTTCTAGCGAACTACAATCTATTCACCTTCAATAGGAGGATCCATCGATATTTGTCCCTCCTTAGTGCTCGCAGTTCCACCACGGAATTATAGGTCCTACCTCTTGCGAGCACTTCCGAATGGAAAAAAATATCTATCTATCTCCTATCTATCTATCTACAGATAACTTTCTGTGATATACCATCGAAAACAAACAGAAATATAACTCAATCCATAGATAATATTTTTCTTATGTTAGTTTATTTTCATGATGTCATCAATGTGGTAGATGAAAGACGATATTTCACATTCATTCATGAATTTGGTTCAGGTTCAGTTAGGTAGGTACTCACTTCCGGTTTTACCTACTTAAACTATTGATTTTCAAATGGGGCGCTATGTTTTTGGACATTCTAGTGCTCAGGATATCATTTCTCATACAATAGAGTATTTTTATATGGCAAAACCGCTCTTTCATAACTGTTTTTCGGTGAAACAATGAGGTACATTGTGCGTCTTCAATTTCACTTCCTCACCTGATTGAACACGAGATAAAACATCTCGTAAAACATTGACTTAATTGGATTACTGTTGTGGTTATTATTACACAATGAATCACGTCACTCATGAAATGTCATATTTCAATCAATGAATATTCAACTGATGACTGATGACAGTTTTGTTTTCGAATGACATTAAATTTGAATTTCATATGATTTGCAGCATTCGCCTGTAAACTTCATACTCATGGGAAATGACTATCATTCTGTGCTCGGTTAAAATTTCACATGTTTTGAATTCCAATTATATTTTTTGTGTTCGATATAGTGGTGGCCCTAACCTCAAAATGAATGTTATTGTTTTATTTCGTTTCCATAGAAAAAAATCGAATTATAGTATCCTTATTTTTTCGTTAGGTAGGTACCATGGAGGGCCTTGTCAATCTTCGAAAGAATATTTTTGATGAATCCTCTGATGAAACGTTCGTCGCGATCCCTGAATAATCAGAGCAGTGTATCAGAACATAACTCACTAGTGACTTCTAGAATAGAAAAATGATAAGATCTAGTTGGCTTTGAAAAAGACCTTCATCAAAAACATGTAATAGTGTTAGTGCCACCTATTTATCGAATGCAAGAAATCTAATTAAAATTTGAAACATGTGGAATATTGTCAAAAAATACTCTTTTGTACACTCGTCTTCAGAGATCATGTCGCACATGGACGAGGTCAGCTCCCTTGATCACCGCTGCAATTAGAGTCTCATTCCGTCCGACCGCGACATGTTCGCTGAAGACGAGTGTACTATGTAGAATTGATATGTGCCTGACAATATAAAATGAATTATTACCCTCGCTATTAACTAATTATTTTTTCCACCACTAGCTATAGAACCTACCTTTATTCGCTCCATTTCAAGGCGTAAAGTGTGTTTTTTCTACGAAGGTAGGTTTCGTCATTTTATGAACTACTAGTCGATAAAGACATAGCCACCTCTGTTATAATTCACCTGAATTCACTGTTCTGATGCGAGATTCGTAGGAATGACACTCGAATCTAGTAGGTATTATTTATCAATACCTATAACAATTCATCATGTGCTGTCATGGTCATGATGGCTACTAGATTTTAATTAGAATTGAAAAGAAGTGCTATCATAGTTACGATAGGTCCATATTCCAGTTCCACAGAACTATAGTGATTGAAATATATTATCGCTAGTGGTGGAAAAATTCATTATACAGCTTGGTATTGAAGAATATTATTTCGAAGGGATCTTATACCCATCGGCTGAAGCCTCGGGATATAATCTTGATGCCTGGGTAATAATGATATTGTTTACTACCTTGGTGTATAAATTACTATTTCCTGTTACATTGAATGTAACTGGAAAATAAATGCTGAATGTGTGGTAGACACTGTACTTAAGGTTTTATATTCACCTTACTTTTTTTGAAATGTTACTTGTCTTATTTGAATCACCGCCTAAAAGATCAATAAATTATCTATCTATCTATCTATATATTGATTTATTTCAGGTACCTTTTGACAGAATTTTTAGTGGATGCGACGAAAGTGAAATTCATCAATTTTATTGTTATGAGTAACTAATATAATAGGTAGGTATACCTATACCAAATTTTTCAATGAGATATAATCAATGAGTAGACAGTCAAGATGTTCAAGACCAAATTAGAAGGAAAAAAACAACTGCAAAGAAGAATAAAACAACAAGCTGAACATTTGAGGAATGAAATAATAAATCGAATTAGTAAACCGATTGAATCATCTTATGATTGCTCAAATGCAATAGTCAATTCTCATGATTTTGTTGAAGCCCCTGGCCCGGATGGTATTTTCTACTTGAATTGTTGTGAACCACTCGAATCATCTAATAACTGCTCAAATGCAATAGTCAATTCTCATGATTTTGTTGGAGCCCCTGTCCCGGATGGTATTTCCGACTCAAATCATTTTTGTAAACCAATCCAATCATCTAGTTCAAATGCAGTAGTAAATTCTCATGATTTTGTTGTAGCCTCAGTCCCGGATGGTATTTCCGATGGACCCTATGCACTTACTGTTCTCGGGTGTAGTTAAAAGGTTCTTGGTGAATTATTATTTTGATACTTCTGCTGTTGAATTGTCACAAGAAATCATCAATGAAATCGAAAAGAGAGTATCTATCACACATGATTATATAACATCTGATTTCCCTAGAAAATGTAGAACTTTCAAGGAAATTCGAAGGTGGAAAGTTACAGAATTCAAACTATTCATTATGTACAGGGTATCCCAATTTGGGCACTTTTGCGGGGTATCTCCCTTATCAGTAAAGATAGAGCATTGCGGTTTTCGCGACAGTGTGCTACTTTTTTATGAAATTAATAATGGCGCAAGCAGAATTGTGGTAGCTCTTCCGGTTGTCTAGATACAGGGTGGAATTGAAAAATATCACTTTTCAGGCGCCCTCCGAGTCTCAGTTATCTTTGAACTTATCGAAGAAGTTAAAACTTGTTTTTATAGAGTTTTTCTCGTAGAATCCAGTGGCGTAGTTATTTTTTTGCTAGCACCTTTTGTTTTTTAATTATGGAGCAAACATATGTTTTTTTAAATGGAACACCCTGTATATTATTTCATATATACATTGAGCATGAAGTGGGCTTTCCAAAAATATATAATTGTATACAATTATTTTCCATTTAAAAAAACATATGTTTGCTCCATAACTAAAAAACAAAAGGTGCTAGCAAAAAAATAACTACGCCACTGGATTCTACGAGAAAAACTCTATAAAAACAAGTTTTAACTTCTTCGATAAGTTCAAAGATAACTGAGACAGGGAGGGTGCCTGAAAAGTGATATTTTTCAATTCCACCCTGTATCTCGACAACCGGAAGAGCTATCACAATTCTGCTTGCGCCATTATTAATTTCATAAAAAAGTAGCACACTGTCGCGAAAACCGCAATGCTCTATCTTTACTGATAAGGGAGATACCCCGCAAAAGTGCCCAAATTGGGATACCCTGTACACTTTTCCAGTGATTTTACATGATGCTGTCAGTAGTGTTCAGTACAAGTTGATTTTATTGCTTCATTGTGCTATTTTCATTTTGACTGACAGGGACTTGATTGAAAAATATATTGCTGTTGCAGATACATTTTTGAAAAAGTTTGTCATCCAATCAGCTGAAGTGTTTGGTAGAGATTTTGTTGTTTTCAATGTACATAGTTTGATCCACTTGGTTGATGATGTGGAAATGTACGGCACAATAAATGGATTTTCTTGTTATCCTTTTGACAATTATATGATTTATCTAAAAAGAAAATTGCACTCTACTAATAAACCCTCACAGCAGTTGCATAGGAGAATTGAGGAGCAAGAAAATAATATTTCAGAAATTTATGAGCAGGAACAAACTTCAAAACCTGAATCAAAGAATTTATATAATACAGTTCATGATGCACAAGGGAAACTAATTTCATTTGATTGGGAACGGTTGCAATTTCATGATACATTCTTAACTATATTTGCACCTGACAACTGCATTATGTTGAAGTCAAAAAAAATATATTTTTCAATAAAATTCATCAGATGTATTGAGAGTACATATGTATTTGAGGGTGAGCCCTTCACATATCATGACGATATTGTATTTTGTTTTCTAATTGGATTTTCTTGTCACTATCGTTCGTTTCAGGTAACTATTGACAGAAAATAGTGAGAAAATAACAGAGAATACCTGGAGCGAAGCCCTACCAGGACTATTCAGAAGAGAACATGCAAAAAGCTGTACAAGCTGTCAATGAGGGGATGTCGAAGAAATTAGCTGCGCAAACGTATCAGGTACCTCGTACAACTTTGAGTCGTAAGATTCTTGGCAAAATTCTGGAGCAGTAGGCCGCCCAAGAGACCTTTCATTCGAGGAAGAACGCAGCATATCTGAGACTCTTGGGGTGGTGGCTAATTGGGGTTTCCCGTTAACGAGGCTGGATGTCAGGACGGTCATCGCAAAATACTTAGACAAACAAGAAAGAACAGTTGAGATCTTCAAGAACAACACTCCAGGAGAAGATTTTCTGGGTGCATTTATCCAGAGAAACAGGCTGTCTATTCGCCTGGCATCCGTCGACCGTGAAGACATTTTGAATTTTTCACCAATATTAATGAAGCTCTGAACGATGCAGATGATTTCAATATGTACAATTATGACGAGACAAATGTCACAGATGATCCTGGGACAAAAGAGGTGGTGTTCCCCAGGAACACAAAAAGGGTTGAAAGGGTACAGAACCACTCTCGCACCTCTATCATTATCATGGTGTGCGGAAACGCGAAGGGCGATCTACTGTCTCCCATGGTCGTCTATAAGTCTGGAAATTTGTATGGAAACTGGACAGAAGGCGGACCCCCTGAAACGAAATATGCCAGCAGCCCATCTGGTTGGTTCGACATAAATCTGTTCGAGATGTGGTTTTTCAAAATCCTCCTCCCCGGTGCTACAACTATTGTTGTAGGTGATAATCTCGCTAGCCACTTTTCACCTGCAGTGATACAGTCCTGCAAGGACCATGCTATTTACATAACTCCATTCCCTGCAAATGCCATCCATCTAATGCAGCCACTTGATCTGGCTGTATTTGGACCAATGAAGAAGTGTTGGCGGAAGATTTTAGACAACTGGAGGAAAGAGAGCAGATATCCAAGTCTGCCCAAAGAGCAGTTCCCCAATTTGCTCTCTAAATTATGGAGAGCAATATCTGAGAGTGCCAGCCAGAGTTTGATATCTGGATTTCGAGCCACTGGGTTTTATCCACCTGATGCAAACAAGGTTCTCGAAAGAATTCTAGATGGATTAGCACCAGACGATCGAGACACCATTGGAAGATCTTTTGATGCATCATTGGTTGATCTTCTGAGAGAACATATAGGAATTAGCAGTGAAGCAAATCCGAAGAAGAAAAGGGGCAGGAAAATTCAGCCCTGTAAAAATTTGGCAAGTGATGAAGATAATAACGTGGCTCCCAGAGATGGACCTATTGAAACTGTGTCTTTAGACCTCAATGCAGACCCCAATGAAACCATTGAATCCTCCACTACTCAAGCATCAGAGCCATTAGCTGGCGCAGGATCGTCTGGTGTAGTCAGGAAAAATAAAATTAAGAAGATATTCCGTCCAATTCAGTCAAGGCAAAAAAGTGAAAGACAAAAGAAAAGTCAAACAGATGGAAAGTGTGGCCTTTGTTTTTGGATTTGGAAAGACTATCTTGGCAGCCAAAATGAATAAAGTGTATTCAGTGCCTCAAATGGATATGTGGCCCATGCAACAACGGAAGTGAAGATCCTTATTTCAAATGCGATTACTGCGACGATTCAGACGCAGAGCCAGCCATTGGAATATCAAGACGATTCTAAAGCCGACAAAGATTTTATGTCCAGTGAATGATTTAAAAGTTATGAGTCATAAGTAATTTTTTTTTATCTATAAGTTGAATATTATCATGAATAAAACATTTTTGAACGTTCCTTGTCGTTATTCTATGCATAAAAAATCTAATATATTGGCTATTTATGAAAATTTCGAACAAAAATAACGTGTTTGTATGTTTGTCGGACGAGCGGAGCGAGTCTGATAATCTCAAACGAGCCACCAAAAAAAAATAGATCTGAACTATCGTAGCTTGGATAGTCCAGGTCGATATAGCATCAATCCCAACCAATGATGTCGGCCTACTCTCTAACCTATCCTGTTAGTGAGTGTGGCATCACTCACCAGGCGCATTATCAAACAAGATTCAAAAATACTATTTATTTCAACTAAAATACCAAACGACCTCTACACGATTTATGCTCTAATCTTAATTCATCTTCTTACCTGGAGCTTTCTCCTCCTATTATTCCACCTCTTCTCAGAATGTCGAAGTTGCTGTCATCTCTTGGTGAATACTGTGTACTTTTATGGACATTC
>OU896719.1:10442233-10461723 GCA_918026855.4 Phaedon cochleariae | reverse complement strand
TAGAGGTTATATTTTCTGTCAAATCAATCATAGCCGTAGATGGATAATGGATATAGGGTACAAACACCCACTTCAATTTATAGTGATACACTTCTAGCAGATCAACTGTAATATAAATGAAAAGAATGCATGTAACAACATTTTAATATTAGAAAATACACACATATGAATGAACTTATAGTAGGCTAAGCATATTAGGATTCTCAGAGGAAAGTTTTGCTATAGTTTTGATTTTTTCACCCTCTATGTTTTTTAGGTCGCTGATCATGAATTTGAAGTTTGCTGGCAAAATTTTGGCCCGGAACTTTGTTCTTTTGGCACTTTTTGCACAAATTTTGGCACTTTTTTCAGTTTTTGGCCTATATCTCAGAAACAAACTGTTTTTTCGAAAAGCGTGTTATGTTCAAATTTAGAGTTGACAAAATTTCCTTCATTTTTCGCAGAATTCTTTTTTTTGTAAGAATAACCATTCGACCGCTAGAGCGCGCCAAAAAGACATATTCCCGGACCTAGACCTACATGAATAATGAATATAGGGAGAGTAATTGATATAATGGAACAAACGAATGAAATGCAGTCATTACTCACTGAAGAAGTTATCTACAGTGTACTGTCGAAAATATTATAACATGTACTCATATCATTAAAATCATGAATATCGCTGCTGTCTTAAATTAGACTGCCATAATCATCTGGAACAAACGGATATATTATTTCTTGGATTTTTTGATAGACGGGGTGAGTATTATTTTGCACGTTTAATTTTGAGAATACTGTTGTACATACCTTCATTTTTCAAGGAAATTTCAAATCCTCTTCAGTCTATTCATCTATTCTCCATATGTCTCCAGGTGGTGGAGGTCTGTAATGAACAGAATATATGGGTACATTCATCTTAGTACATACATATTATGCTCCAAGAGTGTGATTGTCGTTTTTGAGGAAGGGAATGCTACATACCTTCATCCTCCTTGTCCATACTCTTTTCGATGGTCTCAACTACCGGGAGAAGGTGAAGCCCAGTTCGTCCTGTACTTCAACGTCGAATGGCCCGTCATCAAGGGGATTAGTGAGATCTGCCTCGATTGTCACATTGTTGCAGGACCCCTCACAGTTGATTCACAGATTTGTGCAATCGAGGCCTGCTTTTTCGTAACTACATTTTTTTTGCGCACGTCTTGATGCATCTACATGACACCAGTGACCAGACGCAGTAGTTCGAGAGGAGCGGGGGCTTGTAGAGAAGTGATCGGTTCCAGGCCATTTGTTGCTAGTTTCCAACCCCAATCTTCGGCATACTTCTCAACTCCCAGCCATTGCTGAAGATATACTCAAAAACTGTGCTGTGTGACTGCAGCAGCTGATGGTGGTAGTGCAGCTATTTTTGATGGAGTCTTGAAAGCTGCCTTCTTATAATTAATATACCTCAGACGGTTTATCGACGGTTCAGTCCTTCCTGTGTAGCCGTACACTTTGACGTTGAGGAATCTCTCCCCTGCTGCTGCAATGCTTTCTGGAGTTGCCTCAGAGTTTTTGAACACACTCACAACATCGGCAAGGTTGAGGTTTTTGGTGAGAGTTTTCACGAACTCTAACTTTCCTTGGTTTTAAGGTGCTGAAGTTGTATCACGACCACTCATTGCATGAAGAAACATGATGTGTTCTCTTATGGTTTTGTTTGTCAGAGCATGCATAGGAGAGTAGGTGGTTGGAGGAACATTTCCCTTCCCTGGTTTGAGGAAGAATACGTTATCTCGTAGACAAAGACCCGTAAGGATGACCAACAGATCGATGTCCTCTCCAACAACCACCACCTCAGTCTCAGTACGTTCAGCCAAAGACAGGGCTTCGTTCAATGACGTTATCGGCATCTTCTGTGGCCTGTCTCCATATCATGTTTTGAGAATGTAACTTTCCTATGATCATGGAAATCAATCTTCTTTTGTTGTTCGTATTGGATAGACATTTTTCTTTCTTCATGGTCGGTATCATGTTCTCATCGAAGAGAATGTCTGCGGAAATCGATTTCATAGACCTCTTCAACCGTTCAGCACTTTTTGTTCCACCTTTCGAACCTTCTGAATATCCATCGAATACAACTACTGAACTACTGTTTGTGGCCCATAGATAGAACCGACGTAGTCAACATACCTGTTACATATTGCAGAAAAGGATTGCTTCTCGGACCAAAAAACTTTTTGTAGTAAGAAGCCACCGTCGATGACATATTGCACTTTTCCGCTGAACGACTTATTTTTTATGGGTTCGAATGCTTCGTATAGAGTAGATTTCGTTCCCTTTCTCAAACCATTTTCGAATATAGGGAGAAGGAGTACGGACCCTGATCGTGGGACAAGAAAAATTTAGAACTCTATATTCAGCATTTGTCATTATACATACAAAACACGAGTTAATTGAATCATCTATGGCCAACAGTATCAGTGAATTTCATTAGATATGGGAATATGGATTTTTTTGGCGCTCTCTAGCGGCAGAACAATCAGTCTTACAAAAAAAAGTTATGCATGAAAAAATCAGGAAATTTTATCACCTTCCATTTTATACAGAATGATCTTGTCGAAAAAATGCTTCCTTTCTGAGATATAGGTCAAAAACTGAAAAAAGTGTCAAAATTTTGGCAAAAAGTGCCAAAAAAACAAAGTTCCGGGCCAAAATTTTGCCAGCAAACTTCAAATTCATGATCAGCAACTCAAAAAACATGGGTATACAGAAAATCAAAACTATAGCAAAACTTTCCTCTGAACCCCCTTTATTTTCCTAATATGCTTAGCCTATAGCTATAATCCCTTATTGTATGTGAAACGTACTCCAGTGATAAGTATAAAACATGAAGTTATTAATATTAAATTGAAGGTAAGTATTCTCAATATACAGGAAGTAATAACATAAGTACGTTCAAGTGAAGTATTCCTGATACAATTTTAAGAAATAAATATGTCTATATAAGCTTGTGTCCGGAAATGCTTCATTTCGGAGGTACAGGGTGTTGAAATACAGAGAACAAATCATTTTTTGATGAACATTTCATAGGAGAAAAGTAGTTTATTTTGACGAGACCTACCAAACACTTGGTTTTGTAAAGTTCTCAGCAACTTCACTTTAGCGCCCTAAGTAACATGGATCGATATAGAGAATATCTCCAAAACGATAACCTCCAGCGTAATTAAGGCCCTTATAATAATTCCCTTGATACATAAATAACTAAACTGCTCCACATTTGACAGTGCCGGTTTTAGCACTACCAGCGCCCTGGGCAAGAATTCTACGGCGCCCCCTAAAAACTAATATATTTAACTTTTTTAGCCTTTGTATTGGCAAACTCTTTCATTAGATCAACGAAGTCAATATTTTCATCAATTTTATTTTCAATTGACAAAGTTGGCAACTTTGTCAATCTAGATTGAGATATTGTCGATCGCAGATAGGTTTTTATCACATTAGGCTCAGGAAAACTGAAAACTAGCAACCATTACAGGTATACAGGGTGTTTCATAATTGAATGTCAATATTCGAGGAGGCGATTCTTGGGCTCATTCTAAGAAGAAAGTTTCATATGAACGTATGACCTAAACGTCCCAACTTTGGAGATACAGGGTGGTAAAATTCTCGAAAATTAATATAGCCTACTACAATGAGAAGTTATAATTCGAAAATACCAAATACGAATACAAAGTTCATGAACTATGAATTGTATTTCTGAAATTTGATCTTAAAAATAAAAACTATTTCTTTGCATTGTGATATTATCATATTAACAATATTACTATAATCATGTAGTGAAAAGCTTTTTATTTTTAAGCGAAAACCGTGCATCAGATTGAAAAAATTGTAGTGATCAAATTTGCTTAGAAATGATCGGGAATTTCAGGAATGATTTCAATTTGGAGATTAATCAGTGGCGTACCATCAATGTCTGCCAAAATAGGTATGTGAAATTCCATACGAACGCCACTGGTGGCAACAACAAAAAATGTGGTACGCTAACTGATGCCTCTTGATACATAGTACATGTATGCCAAATTTCATCAGAATATCTGAAGTGGTATTACAGATATTAATAAAAAACTATTAATTTTTGAGAACTTTACCACCCTGTATCTCAAAAGTTAGGATGTTTAGGTCATACGTTCATATGAAACTTTCTTCTTAGAATGGGCCCAAGAATTGCGTCCCCAAATATTGACATTCAATTATGAAACACCCTGTATAAAGTCAATAATATTCGCAATGCTAATCATTCATTTTGATAAAGTTCTTTTTAGTTGCGATCTTTCATAAAATTCAAAACATATGCAGGGCTAACCGAATTCTGATGATGAGGTGAGTTTATCACACCACACTATGCACCACATATACCTTGTCAAAGGTCGAGTTGTTTTGAAATTTGTTTTATATTGCACAAAAGTACCAAGATTTGTAGTACTCATTTAACTTCAAACATTCCATTAACTGAAATGAATGATGAAATTAAGATATGGTGTAATTACTGATGCGCTTTTGTTTCAGAAATTTGACTCGGCCTCTCGAGAACAGCGAGAGCATTGCGGTTCCGTCGATCTTCTAATAGATGGCGACATTGCACAATTGTGAAATCTGTCAGTTTTGAAATTGTAGCAGATTTTTCGAATTCAGACTTGAATAATCCCATTTGCTATTTTATTTTCACTCGTCACAGCAGCAATAGCACCATCACCATCTAGCAGGAAAATGTAGAATCAACGTCTCGCTCGTTGTGACGTAGAGAAATCATAGTAGGCGGTCGAGTGATTTTTCTGAAATTTTCAATACGTAATAATGGCCGAATACGCGCACCATATCTTACTTTCATCATTCTGAAATGAATGAAAAATTAAACCTGATTTTTTTCTGTATAGAAGGGCACGTGGCGGGCAGTTTCACCAGCTTGACGCTCAACATTTTGAATTATCCATGTGGCACTAAGATTAGGTCCAAGCTTAGGTTCAATTTCTAGTTCTCCAGCCAATTCCTCTGCAGTTAAAATAGCGATTTCAGAGTTAGTATTTCTATATTCTTACGAGAAAGTGCAGCATTCTTTCAACATTTCTGTGCATTTACTGAGATCTATATCTGTTGATTGTGAGATGCGTTAATGACGTTGATTTGAAAAATTAAACCTGATTTTTTTCTGTATAGAAGGGCACGTGGCGGGCAGTTTCACCAGCTTGACGCTCAACATTTTGAATTATCCATGTGGCACTAAGATTAGGTCCAAGCTTAGGTTCAATTTCTAGTTCTCCAGCCAATTCCTCTGCAGTTAAAATAGCGATTTCAGAGTTAGTATTTCTATATTCTTACGAGAAAGTGCAGCATTCTTTCAACATTTCTGTGCATTTACTGAGATCTATATCTGTTGATTGTGAGATGCGTTAATGACGTTGATTTGAAAAATTTGAGGAATTTATAGAGGTTTTTGCGGCGCCCCTTTTCATCCGGCGCCCTGAGCGGTTGCCCAACCGCGCCCTACCCTAACGCCGCTACTGACATTTGAAGTGAGACAAGCGAACATTTTGTTTGTTTTCGAACCGTGATAACTTTGGATGAGATCAACCGATCTTTGATTAGTTTTGAGATTGTGATTGCCCAGTTGATTGGCTATAACATATTTTTTTTACGTTTCTCCACCATTTCAGAATTATGACCTACAGGATGATATCTGAAAGTGTGATAATTTCCGAAAAGTTTGAGGTCGCCCCGTTAGCAGGATAATTTTTTTTTTAATTTTTCTGACGGCAAAAACATGAACCCTAATGTGTTTCCTCGAAATGGTTTCGGATTCATCAAGATCCATACAGGATGTTTTGAGATATGCAATATCATGGATTAGCAAAAGTGATTTCGTGATTGAACGAAAAACCTTCAGGGTTAGTTCGCAGGGAGGAATAAAGTGAATGTGGAGTGTGGTTATTTTATGAATAAAATTGTCAAAGCTAGGATGTTTTTTTTCAGTGGATATAGAGAATGAGAATTGATGAACATATACCACGAAGAGAATACAGATAATACGTAACACAATATTTTTTTAATAAAGAAAAATTAACAACGGCAGATGTGGTCGATTATCAATATTTTGTTACACCACCCCTGGCCGAACTCTTCTCGGCATACTTGTTATAAAGCCATCAATGAAATCTTGGGGAATAGTTGTCCATTCTTCCACTATCGCATCTTCCAGTTGTTGAATATTCATGATTTCACCTTCTCTTCTCTTCAAACATAATTTTAACCTAGCCCATACATGTTCTATTGGGTTCATGTCTGGAGATACGGGTGGCCATTCCATTTTTTCAATATTATGTTGTCTCAGAACTTCGGTTACAATTCTCGCACGATGTGGTCGTGCATTATCATCGACCAGTACGAAATTGTCTCCAAAGTTTTGAGCAACTGGTATAACAACATCTCTTATACACATGTCACGATATCGAACAGCATTCATACTTTCCCTCAAAATAACCAACCTGGTGCGATGATTCATCATGATACCGCCCCATATCGTAACACCCCCACCCCCAAATGCCACCCGCGCCTCCATGTTTTCCTCCAGAAACCTCTCACCCCGTTCTCGCCATACTAAAATCCTTCCATCTGATCTGAACATATTACACCTACTCTCATCAACGAATAAACATCTCCTCCAATCAGCTATTCCCCAGTTCAAATGGTTCTGAGCCCAAAGTCTTCGAGCTATCCTGTGGTTCAGCTTTAACAAAGTACAAGATGCCCTCCTTCTCGCTCTCAGATTGCGCTCATGAAGCCTTCTCCTGATTGTCTCATCTGAGACAACAACTCCTGTTGCATTTCTTAGTGCACAGTTCAGTTGTCCAGCAGTCTGGTGTTCGAAGACGACGTACCGAAGTAACTAAGAAATTATCACGAATTATCATTTCTATCTGAAGTCTTCCGTTGTCGTCCACCTCCGTGACGATAATTAGGATCTCCTGTTCGATCGTGACGACGGATTGCCCTGTATATTGAAGCTCTTGATGTATCGAAATACTGTCCAATGTCTTCAACATTCAAACCACCATCTCTCATTCTGAGAACCATTTGTAATTGTTCATTAGTTAGTCGTGGCATATTTTATTACAATAATCAAATGTTTGACAATTTCTGATTATTTCCCAGACAACATATTATACCGAGGGGTTAACCAATGAATTTAAGGTATTCAAAAAATTCGAATAGCCATTATGTTGTTCAAAATTGCATATCTCAAAACATCCTGTATGGATCTTGATGAATCCGAAACCATTTCGAGGAAACACATTAGGCTTCATGTTTTTGCCGTCAGAAAACTTTTAAAAAAATTATCCTGCTAACGGGGCGACCTCAAACTTTTCGGAAAGTATCACACTTTCAGATATCATCCTGTAGGTCATAATTCCGAAATGGTCGAGAAACGTGAAAAAAATATGTTATAGCCAATCAACTGGGCAATCACAATCTCAAAACTTATCAAAGATCGGTTGATCTCATCCAAAGTTATCACGGTTCGAAAACAAACAAAATGTTCGCTTGTCTCACTTCAAATGTGGAGCAGTTCATTTACTTTTCACTGTTAAATTTTGAATTTGGTCGGCACCAAAAACGCCATTCAATAATATATCACGTTGTAGTTTACTTGCTCATCTTATAGCTTCGTTTTCAAATTTTTAATTTCATTATGTGATGTTGCGATCATTTCCTCTTTTCCCTTGATTATTTTGTTTGGTATTTCGTGTGATAATAATGGAATTTTGTTCTTGAAATCGTCTGCTTTGTAAATTTATGGAACAGCAGATTATCTCAAACAGATTTTGAAATCTTCTGTTAGAAAATGGGCCTAAAATATAGTTTCATTCTGATCAGATGCTGTTATAAGAAGTGAATTTCAATGAGTAGGTATACCTTACAAATTCCGCTCGTCTTCACATTGATTTTCCACCCAGGCCGTTTCATATATTCCTTCCATAAACGAATGGTTGAATTCTCTTCAGAATTGACACAGTTATTCATTACACAGCAAGTGATTTCCATAGCTGCTTCTCTCTCAAAAGTATACTTATGGAATTTTATCTCAATTCTGACGTTTATAAAATTTATTGTCAAATTCAAACAATTTTGAATGAGAAACCTCGGGACGACTATGGTGCTTTTGTCACAATGCAAGGTGTGCGTAACTTAATAAATGTAAACATTCAAAAACCCTACCGTTGTCATTTCTGTGTCCGAACTCTTATCAAACTAATACCATTTAGTGACTCTACTGTTGATAAATCAACTCCTGCACAGAAAACGCTATTTGAGGATGACATTAGTCATTTTGACAGCGATAAAGAAGGATGCACCTTCTCCATCACCATCACGAGAGCTTTTTTTGCGAAGTGAACTTGACATTTTCATGAGAATTTTGTTGCCTGGAAATTAAACGAAGAAAATTGCGTTCGAAAAAGTCGGTAGTCAGAAGGAAGAGTAATTTTTTCTGGCAGTTTCTTGAGTAAAAATTACAAGTTCACTCCGATCCAATGCAGTTGCTTGAGTGTTATTGTGTAAGACAATTTAATGAATACGTAAATCACACTATTGTTCATTATTCCAGATTTTTTGGGATTTCCTCTCCTCGTCTCTATGAAAAAAAATACTATGTCAATATACGTGTAGTTAGGACAAATCAGATGATTTGCCCCAAAATATCACTGCGTTTAAAGAATTTTTCTATCATAGAGCCTAAAAGAAAAATTCACTGGCTTGTAAATGAAAATTTGTATTGAAAAAGTTTTGAAGAAGAGAAATAAAGGTATATAGAAAAAATATCAAATTTTTACTTATCTTTGGAAGTTTCGGGAACGAATCTGCTCCCGTTTTCAACATAAAAAATTGATTGTTTGTATTGCAAATTCGTATTTGTCCTGACACATTTCTCAGTTCTCAGTGAAAATTGGTGACGTTTGCAATCAAATGAGTTACAGGATGTTTTCATTAATTAATCTTGAATTTACCATTTTTATTTCCACATTCCAGTAGTGAATACCATGTTCTATCTATATCAACTGAACAGGAAGCAATGCTATTGTCTCCGTTCAGAAGAATGCAATCCAAGGGATGTCTTTCTGGTACGTCCCTGGGATGTACCAAGTACAAAGAAAGGATATACCTAGGATATTCCAGGGACATCCCTTCGACAAAAGAAAAAAAATGTAGGTCGAGTAAAGATTGAACCCGGGACCTTCAGCTTATCAGGCACTAGCTAATATGCCTTCTGAAGATTCAGATACTGAACAGATTTATGAACAGTACAATACTGAAACCTGAATAAATACAACTTTGTTTGAATTTTATGTATGAAAAATCAGGGGCATTATGCATTCACGATTTCCGTTTGCAAAAATGGTAATTCCTTCAAAAGTTCTGAGACTACATTCTTTATTCGAGTTTGGTTTCAGCTGTGATAGTGTGAACATCGTTTATGAATAGTGGCTGACTTACTTCGATCTTACTATAAAAGTGAGTAGAAATCCTTTGATTAGAGGTTTTTCACGCTCTGGTTCGACCTGTTGAACATACCTTGTTCCGACAAACACAGTGATAAGAAGAAAAAAAAAACGGTTAACTTTTTCTACATCTGTAGTTAACTCGACACACATTTTGCTCGATATGTCTGCTACCTGCCATGCGTGTGATAAATCAATCCAAAGCAAAGACGCTATTGTTTGCTCAGTATGTGGCGAGCCAGCACATGGAACTTGCGGCCGTCTCCAATCCAGTGCGGACGGCAAATCACGTACCTGGACTTGCGATATCTGCATACTGCGTATGAATTCATCCGCTACACAACTCAGTGATATGACACCCTTGAATACATCTCACTTCGATGCTATCATGAAACAGCTCTCTGTTGTAACGAATGCAGTTACATGCTGCAACAATAAGATCGAAGAACTGAGCAACATACTCGTGACTCATACATCAGAAATTTCTGACTTGCGCACACAAAATGATGATCTGTTAGGAAAAGTATCCATTCTTGAACAGAAATTCAGCACATTGAACCGTCCCTTCTCTTCAGAAAAATTGTACGCAGAGGCTGCTGATCGAATCAAACGTGAAAAAAACGTTATTGTATCAGGTCTACCCGAAGGTACTACAAACAACTCAGATATCTCACAAGTGAAGCACTTTCTCAACAGCTTTGTGCCTGATGTAACAAGCTCAGTGAACTCTGTTTTTCGTCTGTGGAAGAACACGGGTGACCCTCAAAAACCCAGATTAATCAAAATTATCTTACAATCTGCAGAAGCTGCTTCAATCATCCTCAAAAACAAAACGAATTTTGTAAGGTCTCACTATCCACATGTGAAAATAACACCAGATTCTACCAAGGCGCAAATCAGTTATCTGAAAAATCTGAGAGAAGAACTGAAAAATCGAACAGAAAATGGTGAAACAAACATCACTATTAAATACATAAATAAAATACCTCAAATTGTTTCAACCAAAGCTATTGAAAACTACAAGCGCCAAAGGGACGAAGATGAATCCCCAAGACGAAACTCCGGGCTGAAAATCACAAAAACTTTCGCATCAGCAAACCAGGACTAGCAACCAATTAATCTTACATTCTGGAACTGCCAAGGATTCAACAATGTGAACAATTTTCTTCAGGACGCGGCTGACACACATGTTTTGTGCTTAAGTGAAACGTGGATAACTCACAATTATATATCACCTCCCTCCCCGTCATTCCACTCTATATCATCGCAAGCTATAAAAGAAAAATCCTTAGGTAGGCCCAGTGGTGGACTTTGTATATTTTATAACAAATCACTCAAAGCGCAAATCTTAGATAAGTCTCCTTGGTGGTTAATTGTTTTGCACGAAAAACCTGGAATGAAATTTATTATATGTAGTGTCTACATCAACCCCAAATTAGATGTAAATTATTTACTAGAGCTTCTCCAGAACTCCCTCACAGGAATAATTGAAAGTTTTAATGATATTTTGATAATCATGGGTGGAGATTTCAACTGCCGCGTGGGAGAAGCTGGAGTAACTTCTGAAGAAGCTCTAGAAAATTCCAATCTGTACGAGCGTAGGTTGAGCTCAGATAGTATAATAAATACCAGAGGGCGTAGGCTTCTGGAATTCATGCATGGAAATTCTTTCACTCTATTGAATGGTAGAACCTCCTTTGACAGGCCTGCGAATTACACGTATGTGAGCAAAATGGGTTGTAGTGTTATCGATTTAGTTTGGGTTAATAATACACATCTTCACTATATACATAATTTGTCCGTTCTAAACGATAACAGCATTTCCGATCATTTTCCGCTACTCCTTTCGTTAAATAATGAACAATGTACTATGATAAATAATATATCCGGAAAAAATACATCTGCTAGTGAGAATATTCTCTACTGGGATGTTACACTTAGCCTAGACTATAAACTAGCCATGCAGAACTCTCACAGAGCTGTATATTTGCCAGACATACAATCCTCCTATGAAAACTTCTCATTGGCCATACAAGAAACTGCCAATTCCTTAGGCCTCACTAAAAAAATCTACTTGAATCCGAAACCCAATCTTAATAAACCTTGGTTCGATCATCAATGCCTCGAGGCAAAAAAACAAATGACTGCTGACCTAAAGCTCTGCAAAAATAATAATTTCTCTTCCGTGAGTAGAGATATTTTCCTGAAATCTAAAAAGACCTATAAAAACACCATCAAATGGAAACGCGATCAGTTTCAGAATCAAATTTTAGACCAACTAACTAATGTCAGAGATACAAGAACTTTCTGGATGACCATCAAGCAATTTCGAGGAGTCACTTTCCAAAAAAACTTACCTACGAACGTTTGGGAGAATTTCTATGAGAACGTGTATCCAAATAGACTTGTTGATAACACTATTTTCCTTGATGCCCGTAATCCTCACCTGGACATTTCAATTTCTTCTGACGAAATATACCTAGTACTCAATAAACTCAGAAACAATAAAAGTCCTGGTTCCGACAACATCTCTTATGAATTTTTGAAAAACCTTCCCCACAATTGGGTCCTATACTTAACTTCACTTTTCAATAGAATTCTGGAACGTAGAGTCTTGCCAAATCACTGGGGTGAGGTACAGATGCGCATGCTACATAAAAAAGGGCCTTCCGATGAACCGTCAAACTACAGAGCAATCGCCCTAATTAAATGCCCAGTTAAACTTTTTACGCATGTTTTACTCAATAGGCTTGACGAATGGGCGGAAAGTAATGATATCTTACCCGAGTCACAGTCTGGTTTTCGAAGGGGACGTGGATGCATGGATAACATATTTACTCTGAATTCTATCATACAACTTCAACTCAGAAACAGAAGTGGAAAATTATTTGCATTATTCGTCGATTTTAAGCGAGCTTTCGATTCTATCAACCACCAATTACTATGGGAAAAATTGCATAAAGCAGGTGTAAGTTCCACTTTCATCCAAATAATTAAAAATATTTATGATAGTGCTCACATGACTGTGAAAGCCTCAGATGGATTCACAAAATCATTTGAAATTACGCAAGGAGTATTACAGGGTGAATCATTGAGCCCAATCTTGTTCGCAATTTTTTTAGCCGACATTGAGGAGTACTTTTTCAGTAAGGGAGCACGTGGGATCAATATAGATAATCGTAATGAAATAATTATGCTCCTTTATGCTGATGACTTAGTGATTTTTTCATACTCTGAGATAGACCTAGCCCGGAAACTCAATATTCTCGAAAAATATACTACCGAAAACCAGCTGTATGTTAACACCGAAAAAACAAAAATTATGTGTTTTACTAGAAGTGGGTTAGGTAATCACCATATCTCTGGAAATTTCCTTTACAACCACAAAAAAATTGAGGTTGTTAACAAATTTGTCTATTTGGGGGTCACTCTTGTTTCTTCTTCTCTTTTTCGCGAAATGGCTCAAACTACGGTAGAAAAAGCTAAACAGGCGATAGGCGCAGTCTTGCCTATAATGGCAAAAGCCAAAATGAAGTCGTGGGGACCTAGAATTCAGCTTTATAAATCTATTGTTTTAGGTGTAATTTCCTCCTGTATCCCTGTTTGGGGATTGAGATATCCGGATATTTTGGAACGAGTTCAAGTTAACTTTTTCAAGAAACTGTTACTTCTACCTAACAGTACTCCAGATTATATCGTCAGACTCGAAACAGGCTGTGTTAAACTCTCTCATACAATTTTCAAGCTCACTTTAAACTGGATCATCAACATCCTAGAAATGCCCGATTCAAGGTTACCGAAATTATGCTTCCTACGGCAACTAGCTCTAGCTGAAAATAATAACTCCAAATACAATTGGGTTCTTCAAACAAAAGAGTATTTTGAAAAAATTGATCATGCACACCTGTGGCTTGAAATGAATCCACACAGTTTAAAATCGAACCGTAAGCGGATTCTGGCGATATACTCTGATAAGCTTTATGAAGAGGACTGTCTTATTATGTTGAGATCCAATTTTTTAACCCATTATCAACATCTTATCGTAACTAGGTCCGAAAAAAATTATCTCTGCCTAAATTTAGACATTCAAATAACGAGAACTATCGCCCAACTCAGAGTTTCCAATAAATACATTATAAAATTCACATACAGAGGTTCTACCTACTCAATAAAACCAAAAGAAATTTGCTCAATATGCAACCTCCAATCATTTGAAACGTTGGAGCATATGTTGTTTGAATGTCCAATGCTCAAGGAAGTTAAGCCTAAGAACTGCCCTTTTTTATCGACCCATGAATCGTTGATTAACTCACTCAACAATATCACACCTGCAATTGCCAAAACCATTTCTGAATATATTTGGAACGTCCTCAAGCTGCGCTCATTTCTGAGAAATGAATGACCTGTCAACAAGTCGCAACCTATATGTGTGTATATTTGGTTGTACGTATGTATATCATAGCCTATTCACTCTGTTCCATAGTAGTTAGCACCTTTTTTTATTATTAATTTGTGTACCTAGATGTTAGTATAATTGTATACCAAACCCTTGCTATAGGGCTCTATGTCTTAAAAAGCAATAAAGTATCTATCTATCTATCTATCTAGACTACATTCTTTATTTTCATTACAATTATTTTCCGGAAAAAAACATTTTCAAAAAAATTCAACTCAAAATTTTGATGAAATTCAATGACTCTAATGTGAATGGATATCAGATATTCCAGGAACTCCAATAGGATAACCTAGGGATGTACTGGGCGGGATGTCCACTGGACAACCACTGCGGGACATCCCCTGGAGGCCCCAATCATGTCATTGTACCGCGGGACAAAAAAGGGACGTACCTAGGACAAAACCCTGTGTTGTTAGGGACCCATGCGTTCGAGAGACGAATTGTTAGAGAGTATTATCCAAACATTTGAAAATTTGGATCCGAATGATATCAGATCTGCCATGACGAAAGCAGTCAACACCTGTATCTTGAATTTCTTGGAAGTAGGGCCAGCGATCCGAATATTATACTGTTACGTTATTCGAGTGCAGAAGCAAACCGGACAGACTCATTTTAACTGAAGAAACACTAATTTATATTGAACTTATACCTCCTATTTATGTAGAACGATTTATATCGCGCGGTTTATGACTGTCTCTTCTACACTCGGTGCTTGTCTGACTCCCACATAGCACATGCACGTCTTATGTATGTCCATTGGATGTATATCAGGGACCTCATGGTCGTCCAGTGGACGTCTACTTAGGTCCATGAAGGTCTGGTATGAGTCCAATAAACGTCCAGATACACTGGATATGAAGAACGTCAATTGGACGTAGTACATGTAGTTCATATACGTCCTTTATCCGTCCAATGAATGTCCAGATATAACATCTTATGTACAGGGTGATTCACCATAAATGTCCCCCCCTCTAGCTCACTTATTTGTGAACCGATTTCAAAATTTGAAAAATAATCTAAAATGATTTTTCAGAATTTTTTTCCCGTTGCATCAGAAAATACAGGGTGCTCGGAACAAACGATCTACAGAGTACTACTTGATTTTTTCAAATGGAACACCCTGTATTTCATTGTATTTTTAGATTCTTCCTGAAGAGCTGATTTCATCAATACATCACACTTGGGGTATAGCGGGAATGATTACAGAGATATAGGGTGTTCAAAATCGAGATTTTTCAACTTTAGGATTTTTTTGTGTCGAAACTATTCATTATTGGTCAAAACGGCTTTTATGTCTCCATCTCAACTTTTGATTTACTATCTACTGACATTTAATTGGACCATTTACAGGGTGGTTCAAGATTCAGAATTCTGATCACCCTGTATCTGTTCCAATCATTAAATGTCAGTAGATAGTAAATCTACAGTTAAGATACGGACATGAGAGCCGTTTTGACCGATAATGAATAGTTTCGTCACAAAAAAATCCTAAAGTTGAAAACTCTCGATTTTGAACACCCTATATCTCTGTTATCACTCCCACTAGACCCCAAGTGTGATGCATTGATAAAATTAGCTCTTTGAGGAGAATCTAAAGATACAATGAAAAATAGGGTGTTCCATTAAAAAAAATCGAATAGTACCCTGTAGATCGTTTGTTCCGAGCACCCTGTATTTTCTGATGTAGCGGAAAAAACTTTATCGAAAATCATTCAAGATGATATTTCAAATTTTGAAATTGGTTCAAAAATAACTGAGCTAGAGGGGGGGACATTTATGGTGAATCACCCTGTACGTACATTCAGGATGTCCAATGAGCGTACATAGGGAAGGTCCATTGAACGTACTAACAATGAGAATCTTTCGTACGTCCATTATACGTCTGGTTACGTCCATATTGGTCGGATATATGTCAAATGAATGTCCAGATACACTAGATATAACATCTTATGTACGTACGTCAAGGATGTCCAATGGACCTACATGAAGAACGTCCATCGGACGTACAACATGGATATTTTGTTCGTCCATTTCATGTCGAGTTACGTCCATAGGGTCCATGAAATGTCCAGATACACTAGATATAACATCTCATGTACGTACCTACGTCAAGGATGGTCAATGAACGAAGATAAGGAACGTCTATAGGACATAGTCAATATTCATATGAAATATTATCATATGCTGAAACTGAATTTATTCTATATACTTTCAGGACATCATCGCACTGGTATTCTATAATCGTTGATTTATATTTTCTTCGATCTATTCGCTGAATTCTTATTCTTCTTTCTGTTGAAAGAGAAAAATAGTATTAGAGTTCCGTAGTCGAGAAAATGTAGAAATCAATTGTCTAAATACTCTAAATCCTATATTATCCAGCTCAACTCCGACTAGTGCTGTGGCATCCAATTTCAATTCAGATTTCAGAAAGTTATTTCTATAATATCATCAGCTAAGCCGTCTATGCATTGCGAAATAAATCATAAACTTATAGGTTATTCACAGAATATCACGAAATACCTACCTTTCAGGGCACATAAAATTATAGATATGAAATAAGTATATGAAAGGGAATATCTGAATATATACTTTCATACCTGCTTTGAATGATTCGGTTCCAAATAGTCGATTCCGGAAATTTATCACGAACACACAACAAAAAACTCCATAGGTATGATATATGATCACGGTCTTATGATACAACTCAAAATGGCTTCTCGTTCTCGTCTGTCGTTTACACTTTGGAGCTGGACCATCTCGGTCCTGACCTTGTCGGTTGCCCCACTTCATGAGTCTATCAGAGCGCACAATCACGCCTTCCCACAACCGTGCGTCCATCTTCGTAAATATACATTGAATGTATATAAGCGTACAATTTGAAAACGTACGAACTGGATCCAAAATCGTACATCCACTGGGCAATCATTGGACGTACGAAACTGAACGTAAAATACAAATCCGGAATAGTACATCCACTGAACGTACATGGAAGTACAATTAGTGAACGTACAAACTGGAACAATTATGTACATTCCTTGGACGTTCTGGAACTACCATTATATAAATGATTCACAATATCAAATATTTTACTTCTAATGGACATTCATAAGACGTACAATATTGAACATACTATTATATATCCGGAATCGTACATTCATTCATCGTACATAGATGTTCAATTAGTGAACGTACAATTCAGATCACTTTCGTACATTTCTTGGACTTTCTGAAACTGCCATAATATGGATATGCTTCATAATGTCGGAAATGTTACATCCACTGGACGCACGAAACTGAACGTACATATCTGGAATCATACATCCACTGAACGTACATGGAAGTACAATTTGTGAACGTACAATTTGGATCCGATTATGTAACATTCCTTGGACGTACTGAAACTACCATTATATGTATGATTCACAATGGAGAATATTGTACTTTCAATAATGAACATCCATCAGATGTACAATTTTGAACTCACAAAATATATTTGGAATCGTATACATTTATTGAACGTACATTGACGTTCGAAACGTGATTCAGTACATTTCTTGGACATTCTGGAACCTACAAATATGGATATTTCGGTAATGTCGAATATCGTATTCCCAATGGACATCCATAAGACGTACAGTACTGAACGTTACAAAAATATCCCTATTTTTACATCCATTGAATGTCCATATTAGGTTCATAGACGTTTGGATATCATTCAGACATAAACTGGACGTCCACTGGACGTCGTGTGCTATATGGACTAGCAGCAGCTGTCTGGCCGTCCTTATTATATCAGATTATATATTTATTGTTCGATCGTTTTTGAAGGTATAATTGCTACTTCCTAAGTGAAGAAAATGTCAATTTCATCAGGAGCATGTCACAACGTTTCTGTCAAATATTGATATCATGGCCTCCTAACCTAACCTAACCTAACCTAACCTGACCAAATAACAAATGGGGATACCATTTTGAAGGAACATTTTCAAGATATTCTCATGAATCCGAAACTTGAGAATTATTGGTAGAGGTATGATATACATACAAAGGGAAAGAATTCAAGAAAATTTCTGAATTCTCAATAATATACTGGTTGTTTCATGGAAAATAATCAACTTTGAGTCACTTCTTCGAGGAAACGAAATAACTTAATTTTTTTACCAACCTGTATTGAAGTATGACGATATCATAGTATCTTAACTGAAATATATCGGCACTTTGAGTGGCCATGATTTTCGAAGAAAACAATTGGAATTAATTTTTATTTCGAAATTGGGAGGAGTTGTTGAGAAATCGTTGGAAATTCTAAAAACAATATTATTCACAGGGTGTTCCGATGAAAAATGAAAATGGCTAGTACTTTCTGATGAAAGTATCAACACAGCATTGACGAAAATATTTGAGTTGGCTAGAGAATGTCTAATTATTCTCTCAGTCACATTTTCAAAGTGATCCATCCTGGTTCACCACGAACACCTAATGTGCAATCCACCGTGAATCACACTGTATATTATTATCTACAAGTGATAAAGTGCTAGTTCAAGGATAGTTCTCTTCATCAACATTGTAAGGTATATAAGTTTAGAAATAGTTGGTTCTAATTCACCTACCAAAAAGTATGACTTACCCTCATAGTCTCTTTGCTAGATGTTGCGATAGGCATCAATCCAAAATATTTCCACTTCAATGATGGTGCAATGGTACTCTTTGTCAAGTTGTCTGCATTCATACTTCGAGGTATGAGAAGTGAGGGATCTGCATCGTATTTGGTCATCCAGAATCTTACTAGAACTGAATTGGGCATGGAACAGCATCAAGTAGAGCAATTTTTACTCTAACAACACAAGTAAATCCTAGGGACTTCCCAGGGACGTCCCTAATTTTATACTAGGGTATCCCAGGGATATCCTTTGTCGGGACAAAGTACATGCTAGGGGCGTCCCAAGGACATCCACTTCCAGACAAGAAGGACATCTAAGGAATGTCCTTCTGGTACGTCCCTGGGATGTACCAAGTATGAAGGAAGAATATCCCTAGGACGTCCCAAGGATATTCCAGAAAAATCCCTCCGACAAGAAAAAAGGTGAGTCGAGTAGGGATTGAACCCAGGACCTTCAGCTTATCAGGCACGCACCTTACTCTATTGGCTAATATGCCTTCTGAAGATTTATGTACTACACAGATTTATGAATAGTACAAAACTGGAACCTGAATAAATACAACTTTGTTAGGATTTCATGTATAATTATTATCATTCTTGGGTGTTTTAAAATAAGGGGCATTATGCATTTACCATTTATGTTTGCGAAAAATGGTCATTAATTAAGAAGTTCTGAGACATTATTCCTTATTTCCATTACAATTATTTTCCGAAAGAAAAACAAACAATTTCAAGAAAATTCAACTCAATATTTTTATGAAATTCAATGACTCTTATGTGAATGGTTATCAGATATTCCAGGGACACGAATAGGATAACCTAGGGATGTACCGGGCGGGATGTCCACTGGACGATCACT
>OU896719.1:10413734-10441733 GCA_918026855.4 Phaedon cochleariae | reverse complement strand
AAGGAAAATTACATTTCTAATTCAAACTCCAAATGAAAACTCGAACTTTCCTACTGATGAGTCGATCATTCAAAGCTTGGTGTCTAACTAATTCAATTCCGAATCTTGAGATGGAAATGTCAAGTTCCAAATCGTAAAATGAAATTCCCAGTTAGAGATTTTCAATCTGAAAATGTGATACTCTGTACAAACCCAGAATTTTTGACTCGGAGCTCATAAAAAATTGTATTTCTTATTTGCTGCTGATGAGAAAATATCATATTGTTGATAGATATAAACTTTATTTTTTCAGTGTCGAATTAAATGGTTTCTAAAAAGATCATTATTAATCTACATAGAGTGATCAATTCGTATGATTCATACAAATACAAACGTATTTTCCAGTGCGTTCTTCAGCAAACAAACGCTGCGAGAGATGGAGAACTGCTTGCGAGCATTCAGAAGCAGCACGCGATGGCGAACCGCGTTCCTCAGAGCCAAACCAACAATTCCAAGAAACAGGGGGTGTCCGCGGAGTCTAGCGAATGTACGGGGGATGGCGGGAATATTCCCATTACGAAATACGACAAGGACTTCAGGTGAGGACATTGATGAACGATTGAAACATTGCTGAAATAATTACTAATCACACACTAATCGAACTCACGCCACATACCTATGTGATATTTATCAGTCCGTGTATCAATAGTATTTGATACTATCATTCGTTATTTGGATTCATTTGAAATATTATTTTCAGCAAACGACACAAAAGACGGCCATTTCAATACAAAAATTAGATCTTGAATTGACGTTTCTATTACTGACACAAACGAAGGTATGTTGCCAGGCAACACTTGGAGTTCCTAGTTCCAAGTTGAGCTTCAGCTTCTTGGAACTGAAAAAGATGTACTTGGTCATCAAGAATAAACAACATTGTTTTGGTTAGTTATTTGGGTTGGGACGCATACCTGTTTCTTTTCCGATTTCGGCAAATTAGACATTTCATATTCTAACTGGAGATATGAATACACCTTATTTAAATCATATACATATTCTTCTTTTGATAAGGAAAGCCTCCAGGATTCACATACTTGTTTTATCTGTATCACATTCATTATTCTCGGGATCAGATTGATTGGATAACTTGTTTCTGAATGATCACATCCAGCAACATTTTTTGTCTCACACAACGATATTGTTTACCTCAATTGATCATCGAGCCAAACACAGTGGACTATGGAGAGAAATTAATAATCTGATGAAATTCAACTACACCTATTATCAACATCACATCGCTTCTATCGGTACTATTCGTGTTTTCTTCCTCTCTGTCCACTATTGTACCATCTAAGTAGCATCTAAACACCACCTAGCGATCCTACGGAGCCTTTCGAAAACACCGACGCGATTATATTCTGCAGAAAATAGTCCTATATCAGTGAAGTACTTCCAGATCCAAGCAGCTGATAAAAAAAGCGATTCTGGACAACGACTTCCTGAAGAACATGGACACGTTCCAGGAGTGCGAGATGGTGAACTGCATGTATTCCACGAAGTACTCGACAAGATAGCATATTTTGGGAAATGAACACGAATGTTTTTATCAATAATAAAACATTTGCAATGATTTTCTTCATTTTCTTACCTGTAGAAATATCACCTGACTTACCCACGTACCTAGAAAAAATCTGATGAAATTCAACTACACCTATCATCAACATCACTCAGCAACCCTTCCATACGTTGTAGGCGCGCTTCTATCGGTATAGTTTATGCGAAGTCAGTTGAAAAACTTCCGTTTTCAAGGACGATACCAGGATTTGTCGATTAGCTTAACATTGGAATAGGAATGAATGAGATATTTTCTACTGAGCTTTCCCGGTATGCAGCCTGTGCATTCAACGTGGACTGGACGAGCGCTGTCATGCTAGAAACCGCGTCTCATTGGTTACTCCAAACTATACTGAATGTTGATTGGTCAGAGTTGCATGGGCGGCCTCCTGTGTGATAATAATCTTCTAGCCTGCGCTAGGCAGTGCGGTACGAGGTAGGTCGTCTTCATTGGTTCAACTCGAAATTCAGAAAATTAATTATTTCTATCATAGTGGTTCTGTATTCTGGAGGCCTTTCGAGGAAGTCAACGAAGTGACTCATAGTGATACGGAGGAAGAGCAAGTGGAGTTCGCCAAAAAAGACTCACACGTTTCAACCGCAAAGGGTAATTTTGAATATCTATTCGCGTCTCAAGGACGAGAATAATGATTCTTCAGAAAACCAACTTGAGAAGAGAATACAGGAATTAACTAAAATAAGCTATGAAATTTCAATCAGGAGTGTATAATACAGGGTGGGACTATATTAAATATTGCTCAGAATTTATTGTTTGCATATATTTCGACAATTTAATCTAGGATTATAAAACTTCACACCTCTTTACAAAAAAAGGAACTCTTGTTCCGTGACGATGTATGTAATATAATCGAGTGAAAGCAATATAAAAATTGAAAAAAAATGCACAAAAATTGAAGTAGTTTCTTGATCATCATTTTTCTATTTTTCGTGCTCTTATAAGATTGTTCGGTAATAAGATAGTACTTGATTTTCTTATAGTCACTATAATTTGAAAATTGGCAATGTTATGCATAAGATGTGAGTGCATCAGTATTTTTAAATCGATTTCACTCGAAAATGATACATCTGATCGATGCGGAGTAAGAGCACTTTTTTTGTGAAATAGTGTGGATTCTCATAATTCGAGATTGAATTGTCAAAAAATATGCACACGAAAAAGTTTGAGCAATATTTTATGTAGTCCCATCCTGTATTACACACACCTAATTGAAACCCTGAAATGATTTCATGTTCAACGCATTGGGTATGGAAAGTTCAGTTCTTTCAGCAAGTTGTATCATTTCATCACGTGGCGTTTCGGAAATATTCAAGAGATATCATCTTCAGGAGCCCCCTTTTGGGGGATCGAAGCTGCCTTAGAAGAAATTTCTCTACTCATGTTCATTAGAACTTTCCTTCCTATTTTTGGTCGGAAAAGCCGCTGGTGAAGTTTGGCAGGCTAATTACGGGACACCCTGTATAGGTAATTTGTGAACAATCAAAAATTAATTTAAGAACAGCCCTAATTTGTGGTATACCGAAATAAATATTTAACCTAACCTGACCTGCGTCTGGTCAAAGGATTTGCCGACATGCAGCTGGTTCAATTTTTTTTTGCTTTTTCAACTGACGTCGTATAACTTATACTATTCGTGTTTTCTTCCTCTCTGCCTAATTACCATCTTAGTAGCAACTGGACACCACCGGACGATCCGACAGGGCCACCGAACAGAAACAGAGCCTTCCAAGAACACTGACTCGATTATATTCCGCAAAAGATAGTCCTATTACAGTTAAATAATTCCAGATCCAAGCAGCTGATACAACAAGCGATCCTGGAAAACGATTTCCTGAAGGACATGGACACGTTCTAGGTGCGCAAGATGGTGGGCAGATTGTATCCGAAGAAGTTCTCGACAAGATAGCATATTTGAGAAAATGAACATGAATGTTTTCATCAATAATAAAACATTTGCGATGATTTTCTTTATTTCCTTTAAACTTTGAAGAAGTACCCACCTCTAAAAGAATCACCTACCAACTCACGTACCAAGAAGCAGATCTGATGAAATTTAACCACACCTATCATCAATATCATCCACGCTTTCATGATTATTCATGATAAGTCGCTGGCGCGCTTCAATTACTATTCGTGTTTTATCCCTCTCTGCCTACTATTGTACCATCTAAGTAGCGACTGAACACCACCAAACGATCCGACAGGGCCTTCCAAGATAGCATATTTGAAAAAATGAACATGAATGATTTCTTCAATAATGAAACATTTGCAATGATTTTCCAAATTTCCTTTGAAAAAGTATTTTCCTCTAGAAAAATAACCTGACTCACCCACGTACCAAGAAAAAAAATCTGATGAACTCAAACAACACCAATCATCAACATCACCTAACAACCCTTTAATGATTATTTATGATACGTCGCTGGCGCGCTTTTATCGGTGCTATTCATGTTTTCTCCCTCTCTGCTCACTATTGTCGTTGATTGATATATTACGCTTACGCTCTATTGTACCATCTAAGCAGCAGCTGAACATCACCACACATCACCTAGCAATCCAACATGGCCTTCCGAAAACACCGACGCGATTATAGTCCGCAAAAGATAGTCCTATAACAGTGAAATAATTCCAGATCCAAGAAGCTGATAAAACAAGCGATCTTGGACAACGACTTCCTGAAGAACATGGACACATTTCAGATGCGCGAGATAGTGGACTGTATGTATCCCAAGAAGTACTCGACGAGATAGCATATTTGAAAAATGAACATAAATGTTTCCATCAATGATAAAACATTTGCAATGATTTTCTTTATTTACTTCGAAAAAGTACTTACCTCTAGAAATATCACCTGATGGCTGATCCACGTACCAAGAAAGAAATCTGATGAAATTCAACTACATCTATTATCAACATCAATTGAAAACCGTCTCATTGTTATTTATGATACGTTGGTGGCGCGCTTCTATCGGTACTATTTGAGTTTGCTCCTTCTCTGCCTACTATTGTATAATACCATCACCTAGCAATCCAACATGGCCTTCCGAAAACACCGACGCGATTATATTCCGCAAAAGATAGTCCTATAACTGTAAAATAATTCCAGATCCAAGCAGCTGATAAAACAAGCGATCCTGGACAACGACTTCCTGAAGAACATGGACACGTGCCAGGTGCGCGAGATGGTCGATTGCATGCACCCTAAGGAGTTCTCGGCAGGATCGCTGGTCATCACCGAGGGGGAAGCGGGGGGAGCTCTGTTCGTGTCCGCCAGGGGGGAACTGGAGGTCATCAAGGACGGGAAGGTGCTGGGGCACATGGGGCCTGGGAAAGCGTTCGGGGAGCTTGCCATCTTGTACAATTGCACGAGGACCGCGTCCATCAGAGGTGAGCATGGGGTTCATAAAGGGTTAGGCAAAAGTATGGAAACAGCCCACAGTGAACATAAAAACATAACTTGGACATAATTGTTATATCACATTGTTACTTTGTGATGTTATCCAGAGATATGCTTGATATCACAAAAACGTAGCAGCAATCGACGTATAAGACTTGTGTAAATATTACAATGTAACGTTCAATAGTGAATATTGCATAAATATTCCATAAATAAAATGGAATCAATGTTTCTTCATAACGTATATTTATTGTTACTAGAAACATTTGAACAATATTTTATCTTATTATTTCAATCATTTTCTAGGAGTATTTTAAGGTTAATATGACTATATTTTCCAAGGATCATCAAGAGAATCAACTGAATGATCTTTAAAAGAGAGAGAGAAGTTGATCTGTCCCCGAATATTTCTGTGTTGATGAATTGATCTTGCCATGTACTCCTGAAAGACTGAGTATGATCCATTAACACAGTGATATTTTGAGACAGATCATCTACTGTCTTTCTGCTGTCTTTCTGAGTGTCATTTAGTTCATCTGCTGCATAAATTGAGAAATCAGGAAAGGAATTTGAATGACGTCTACTTACTGATTATAATAACACAGTTATGTGTATGGTTGAAACATTAATATTTTGATATTTCCTGAAACAGAAAAAACTCAAAATAATATGTCACACCAGGCCCACAGAAAAATAGGCATCAAGAAGATGGATGCCTACCCAATTACACATATCAGGAATCTCTCACTCTCAGGGGCACTCTATACAGGGTGTGACTAAACAAGTGTAGAACATTTGAGGGGGTGATCGAAAAAAAGATAGGATTTTCATTGGAGCATCCCATGTTGAGATACAGCCCCTTGAAGGGGGTACATAAGATTTGTTCAACAATTTTTTTCACGAGCATTAAAAAGGTTACAGTTTTGAAATTATCCTGACATTTTCTACTACCAAAAAGACACTTAGCCAATAATTTAGTTCGAAGCCCTGAGGGGGCAGAAGGACGATCTAGCTTTCATAGCCACCTAGTGGCTTAAGTGCAAGGTGTATAGGTAGATTCATCAATCATACCTTGCGACTAAGTCGTGCATATAGACCCCTACGACCCCTACAGATGGTGATAAACCTAGAATCTCAAGACTAAGAGATTCTAGGGAAATTTCGTGAATCGATTGTCAGCTGATGCAAGACAGACTGTTTCGACTTGCCATAAGTCTCATCAGTTGCACTGGCCAGCTGACAATCGATTCACGAAGGGTACCTCCATATGTTAGTGGAACATTAAACCACTTTGAGAATTACAGGTGTTGCGATAGTCTACAGAATCTGACATGGATGTCTTTTCTGTAAGCATATAGACGTAGGGGTATATATGCACGACTTACTCGCAAGGTATGATTGATGAATCTACCATACACCTTTGCACTTAAGCCACTAGATGGCTATGAAGGCTAGATCGTTCTTCTGCCCCCTCAGGGCTTCGACTTGTTTGATATATGGAGGTACCCTTCGTGAATCGATTGTCAGCTGGCCAGTGCAACTGATGAGACTTATGGCAAGTCGAAACAGTCTGTCTTGCATCAGCTGACAATAGATTCATGAAATTTTCCTAGAATCTCTTAGTCTTGAGATTCTAGGTTTATCAATAATTTATTTGGTTTACCTCATGGTTGTAAGGGGTGGAAAACGCAACCTCTCAATTTTATTCCCAATGTAACTTTTTGTCTTATCATTTGTTTACCATTCAAAAATATATTATTGATAGCCTGTTTCATTGTCAACAAAAAATGTCCCTTGAATTTTTTAGTGCTTGTGAAAAAAATTATCAAACAAATTTCATGTACCGCCTTCAAGGGGCTGTATCTTAACATGGGATGCTCCAATGAAGTTTCTTTACATGAAAAATCCCATATCTTCCTTTCGATGAGATATTACCCCCTCAAATGCTTCACACTTATTTAGTTACACCCTGTATATCAGAACCTATCTGTTTCAGACTGTTCTTTGTAGTTTCTGCATAAATATAATCTATTATGTGAACATTCCTGATCTTCATCGGTATATCACACCTGGAGCCTATAGCAGGAATGATTACAGAGATATAGTAGAATGTTCAAATTGGAGATTTTTCAACTTCAGGAATTTTTTGTGACGAAAATATTCATTATCCGTCAAAACGGCTCTCATGTTCCTATCTCAAGCTTTATTTTTCTACTGCATTCAATTTAAACAGATACAGGGGATGATCAGAATTCTGAATGTTGAACCACCCAGTATTTGTTTCTATTAAATGTCAGTCGATAGTAAACCAAAAGTTGAGGTAGGAACATGTGAGCTGTTTTGACCATAAATCAATAGTTTCGACGAAAAAAAATTAAAGTTAAAATTTCTCGTTTTCAACACCCAATATCTCTATAAACTTTTCTGCTAGATCCCAAGGGTGATGAATTGATGTTATCAACTCTTCAGAGAGAATCTGAAGAATCAATAAAATACAGGATGTCACGAAGGATGTTATATTTGATATAAGGAGGCTCGTAAGGAGGTTAATAATAATTCCGGAATAACTCAAAAAGCGGCAACGTTGGCGATGAAATTCTCAAATCCGCTACGTTTTGGAATCATCCTGTACATGAAATTCGGAAAAATCTATCAAACGATTACCAACCCCAGCGAGCAAACATCTCAGAGATGGTAAAAGTACGATAATTCGAGACATTGAACCTCCACTGCGATGTTCTGTTTACACATGAATAGAACTCTTTTATAGAACAACCAATGTCTGCCGTAGGCAGCGTTCATGAAGATGTTCTTGGGATGTCACAAAAATACATTCTCCCTAGTTTTTTTTTTTAGTCTCTTTCATGGATATTAAACCCCTAAAAATTATTTTATTTCTTTAATTAACATTTAATAATATCATTAGATAAATTTTAATAATAATTGTGAATAAGTATGAATATAAATAATTATGCGTATTGAATGAAATGCTCCGTACACTATATATTATAAATTGAATACTTGTCTCATTTCTCAATAAGACAAATTTCAATTGTGATAACTTGATATTGTTAAATATTTATTTACCTATGTACATTTATTTATTTTTTATCCTTACTACAAGGTTAACTTCGTAATGTTTTTTCCCAGTTTATTCAAATTACTTCTATGTTTATTCCAATGTATATTTTGTAAACGTTTTTGAATTAACTCGTATTATTATTATTATAGTAAATCGCTGTATATAAACCATTTTCGAGGTACTTTTCTGAAGCCTTCCGTTAAAATGAACTTCTGCATTCGGATAACATTTTCATTGAATCAAAAAATGCATTCAAATCGATTGACATATTGATTCGCATCCTCACCGGAGTAAGTATTTTCTCCATCTCTTTTTTTTCTTCCTTTAATATAATATATTACGAATATTCTCAGAATATTCAGAACAGCGTCCATTCCGAATTTTTATAGAACATCCCTAGAATATTTTCATCATATTGTGAGGATATTCTGGGAATAATCAAATATTCTCGAAAAATACCCTGTGGACATTATATGAATGACATTGTCCTATCATGGATGAAGTCGATGTAAAAAAGCGCTTCATTGTTCGAGAATGAAATTCTCGTATGAAGCTCAGTTATTAGAAATGAAAAAAATCGGATATAAAGATGAGACTATACCTAGCTGAATGAATTCACAAATATTCGTTCATGAATCAAAACAACATTACAGAAAATGAAGAACAAAATTCAAACACAAGGAAAATAACTTCGAAGTATGAAAAAATATGTAGAAGGCAGAGCATGCTTGTGAGAGATCAAAGTCCATTGAAATGATATACTTTTCAGAAATATGTACTCATCTGCTTAAGTTTTTTCTTCTCAATCTATGCCCTTACATCATATAAGGCAGGTTCAGTTCTCCAGTTATGTTGAGAAAAGTGAGATCCTAGAAATATATTTCTTTCTATATGTTTATTGTCGAGCAAGTTGAAATCTCCTAATTGACACAATAGTACTGATACTATTTCATATCATTTATATTGTTAGGTAAATGGTGGTTGTCAGCAAACGTTTTTCATTGATAATTACTCATAGAGATAGGACGCCTATTTTCAGATAGCTTTCGGCAGTGTCAAAGATGTTCGAATCGAAATCAAGTTGATCTTTTCTTTTGCTTCATTACACAGGTCAATATGTATTCAAACACGATATTACGAACTAAACATTGATCGTGAATAAAATTCGGGAATTAAAAAAAATCATACTCGTAAACCTTCCACTATTCAAGGAATGGTCTCCTATTTCGGATAGGATGGTGTCCTTATTTCGGATATCATCAATTACTCCTTGAAGAAGTTAGGCGCCAATTTAAATTCAGCATCAACTTTAAATTTGAAATTGATGCTGAAACCTAATCTCTGGACATAGTCATAGAAAAAATAATAGCAGCAATATACTCCTTAGAAAAGATGTGTGTTATATTGCAAGAGAAAATTCAAGAAATGATTCCATATTTTGTAACTTTTTTTCTGTAATTTCAATTTGATCATGAAAAATAATGTTGTTCACAGCCGTGGATAATGTGAAAGTATGGATTTTGGACAGAAAAGTCTTCCAGCAGATAATGATGAGGACTGGACTTCAGCGACTCCAAGATAACATCAACTTTCTCAAGTCTGTACCATTACTGCAGAATCTCAACAACGACGTATTAGCAAAAATTGCAGATGTCTTAGAAGTGGTGAGTATGTAAATATGTAGTTGTAGATAATCAAGGGCGAACCACTAATGAAGTCTGGTGTACACGTTGAAGAAGTCTCGATGAAGTCTGTGGAGTCACGATGAAGTCAGTGAAGTCATCACGATGAAGTCACTGAAGTCTCGATGAAGTCATGATGAAGTCAGTGAAGTCTCGATGAAGTCTTAGGAAAATGTGAAGTCTGGTGAACAAATTTTCTTCTGCGGTTCGCCCCTCGTAGATAATTGTCTAAGAAAAATAATTTCGTTTCAAGGCGATTGGGGTTTTAGTTAGGTAGGTAGGTGCCATGTGAGTGGGGCGAATACCGATCTCCACTGCGACCCCAGATGGGTCTATTGTGGTAACAGTTCACCGTACAATCCACATCTTTTTAACATAGTAGGAAAGCCTAAGCCATCGTCCACCAATATTTTGATCCTAAGCGGGGATTTCAGGATTTACTCGAGCGCGGCAGATTAACATAAGGAAGGTATCCTTGTACCTTGTGGTACTTCCACCATATACCTGGGCCCTTTATATGGTGTCGAAAGTTTAGGGCAGCTGATCAGATTAGTAAAAAAAAATAGATCGTCAGAAATACTGGAGCGCGTCAGATTGAGACATATCTAATTACATGCAGAAAAGTGTGCATTTCAATAATCTGACGATTTGAGCATGACATTAGGAAATGGGGAAGCCACAAAGTTGTAAAAAAAATCGTCACCTGTACATTCCCGAGCGCGGTTGAGTTTTTTCTTATTTTGAAGGCAATTAGTCACGGATCACGAAAATAACATAATCCGCCGATTTGCGGGAATGTTCTGCTCATGAGACTAGACCATCCCAAGAATTCTTGTTCATCTATCTAAAACAGCAAAGCCGTTATCTCACTTTGCCACACTATTGGTCCACCCTGTATCCACGTGAGCCTTCCATCTCAAAATTGTGAATTCTTCGAGCTGTCCTGCTACAAAAAATGACCCAGCCTGTATATTTTGGATTTCAGTTATTATATTCAGTTAACAAAAAAAATCCAACTGTCAGATTGAGGTAATTTCTCCACATAATTGTCAGATTATGGGTCGATACGACAAGGGCATTGCGATGAAACTATGATACTGCTTCTGCAGTGATTCTCAACTTGCTACCAGTGGGATCTAGAAATTTGTATGATGCAGCTTTATACTCTCTCCAGAGGAGGGTGTTCCAAAAAGAAAGCGCAGAGCTATGCGAAAAATCCAAAGGTGGTATAAACTCCCTAGGGAGAAAATATGTCAGAGTATCTTCATAGGGAATAATACGAAAATTCTGCCCCTCTTTTGTTACCAAAGAAACTAACTTCTACTTCCGCCGGCGTAAAAACTTTTTTTTCAAATATCTTTAAATTCCCAGTTGCACATCACCACTAATTTACAGTTCTATTGCAACGGTAAATCAGCACTAATTCACAGTTGCAACTGCAAATTAGGCATAACTATAATTTCAAAACACAGTTACAAATGTATATTGAAAGATATTTGAAAAAAAAAAGTACTGCTGCCAAATTCACAGTTGCAACTGTAAATTGGAACAAAAAGAACTTTCTTCACACTCTTCCTTATTTATAGTTGCAACTGTAAATCAGCACTAATCTACAGTTATAACTGTAAATTAGGCAAATATTCGTGAAAAATTGTTTCATAGTAGCAGTTCAGACGCGTTGTAAGATTCCGCAACATACTGACCAATTTTATATTGATCATTTCATCAATATACAGGGTGTTTCATAGGTAAAGGGAAATATTTCAATGGTAGGTAGGGGTCACCAAGGTGGTTCTGAAAATACCATATTTGATAGGTCTTAGAGTCTTCATAACGAAGATACAGGGCGATTTATCGATTTCGAATAATTATTCATTCGTCAATATGTATTGACCTACCCAGTATATTTTTCTGATGCTTTTTGTTTTCCCGCCACCAATGGGGAAGTTTCCTATATTGAGGTTTCAATCTAACTGTGAAGTTTGTAAAAAATTAATATATACGTATTTTTTCTTTTTTTCGTAAGATGAAATTTCACTTCAGAAAAAAATTAATAAAAGAGGAACTTGACTCCTCCACCATTCCTATGACGTATTTTCTGAAAATCCACATTCACACAGAGTTAAAATACGATTGCCTGTGTCAGTACGACGTTGCCGACATTATCGATCATTATGTCTAGATTTTCGGAAATTGTTCTTTGAATGCATAATAACTATATCATAACAGCAATGGGATGTAATAGGTTCTTCAATCCTGCTTTGTCAAGTATTATGAATAATTCCCATAAATCTCTCATTGGCTGAATGGAGTTGATTACTAATAAAGATAAATTGAGATATTTTGCGATAGTATCTATGATTTTTCACTATCGTTATATTACAATATGTTATTCATAACTTGTCAGTCATTTTTTTGCTAATGAATTCGTTCCTTAATAAAACGGATCTGTTTTCTAGGATTGTTGCAGATTATATCTTGCAACAGCGCATAATGGGTGCCGGCTTCATTCTGTTCTGACCGATGGCAGTAAATTAGGAAGGATAGTATCATTGAATGTAGCCGATAGTGATTCATTGATTCAATGACATTTCTGTTTAGGATCGAGCTCTATTCGAGATATTTCAATGCATAAATAACAAATCCATATAATGTTGTCAGAATGGAGCCAACTACCCTCTGCATTCCTGCTCCGAGTGCATTTGTAGTTATGTATGTTTTTGTTTATCCATTTTATTTCTTCTTCTATTTTTTTCATTCGTTTTTCGTTCGTTAGCTATTCGCTAGCTATATTCTTCACCATCAGCTATTTTCAGACTATATTCAGAATGTACGTCACAGTTTGCCGCCCCGAAAATTAGAAATTGCTTTAATTTGAAAATGAAAACGACCTGGACTTTATCGTTCGCCATTCCGTACAGCGTGGACATAAAACTGGAGAGTTCCGAACTTATTTTATGAAAATTCATCTGAAGGAAACTTCCCCAAAGTGTCAATCATGATTGATCGATATATTTTAGTCAAAAAATCTCTCGAAAGAACTTACTAAGTCTCACAGTCTTTATAACGGAGATACAGTTTTGAATAATTATTCACTCGTCCATAATAAGTATTAAACTACCCAGTGAAATTTTCTCGAATTTGGTATGTAGCTCACTTGGGACCATGGATTCATTAACCTATCAGGCAGAATGGAAATAATACCAAATAATTTTAATTCGATAATTCACCCCCTGTATCTCTGTTATAAAGACTATTAGAATTCTCCTGAAGCTGACCCTGTATTTCCATTCTGCCTGATATGTCGATGAATCCATCGTCCCAAGTAAGCTCAATACCGAATTTGAGAAGATATTACTGCGATAGGTATTTTAATACTTATGGACGAGTGAATAATTATTCGAAACCGATAATTCACCCTGTATCTCTGTTATGAAGACTGTGAGACCTAGTAAGTTTTTTCGAACGATCATTTAACAAGAATATATCAAATGATCCTAATTGAAAGTGGTTTCATAATTTGACATACTTTTAGCTTTCTGTTTATGATTATTACGATGAGAGTTGGTGGCGGGAAAACAAAAAGCATCAAATCCAGTTCAGTTCTTCCTCCTCTTCACGATTCCTTCGATGAACTCTGTCAATTATTACATATACATATAGTGTGTTATTTTAATATTTCGAATAAATGTAAATTTTTCCTGAAGCCGGACCTGGATTTTCACTTGGCCCGATAGGTGAATGAATTCAACGTCCCAAGTATGAGCTCCATACCAAATTCCGAAAAAATATACTGGGTAGTTCAATACTTATAGACGAATGAATAATTATTCTAAATCGATAAATCGCCCTGTATCTACGTTATGAAGATTCTAAGACCTATCAAATATGGTATTTTCAGAACCACCTTGGTAACCTCATTGTACCATTGAAATATTTTCCTTTATCTGTGAAACACCCTGTATAGTATTCGCTGCAATCATATTTGTTATTTACAATCTAGTTCAATCAACGAACACTAAAAAAGACTGAATAGAGGAAAAAAATCGTGTAGTCGCAAATTTTTGTATAGTGGTAAAGGGAAGTGTCATTAACAACATACTAAAAGTCCTGACCCGTAGGGGATGAGCGCGATGGTGGGGGAGTGTTTGAAGGTCATTTTCTCAATCAATTCTTGAATAATTCGAAAATCGTGACCTCTTGCGAAAAAATATAGGTATACAAAATTGAACTACTTAAAATTTTCTATAAAAAAGTTCCTATTCACTTGTTGTCTACAAGGGATAGTTTCTGAGATACAGGGGAAACAAAAATCGAAAAGTATAAAAAATAGAGTTTACTGATTTACTCATCAAATGATGGCTTTTACTATAATAATAAGGACTGGTAGCATAAACTTTTCTAATGAATCAACTCAGCTAACTTTGTTCGTATCTACGTTGCCATAGATATGAATAAATTGATTACTCAATCGTCTGTCAAATACCTACTCTACCTGCAAAAGTTACCTATGAACAATGGCTGGAAAGTGTTTGATTTGTGAGTGTGATGTTGTCAGCCATGTATGTAATGTTGGTGAGAAAGGGATACGTGGATTGGTGAATGGGATAGATGGAAAAGCTGAAGGTTTCAAGAACAAAAAACAAGATGTTATTCATCCATCATGCAGAAAGGAATATATTAGAGTTAACTCAATTAAAAAAACTCTGAGAGAAGCTCATTCAGAGCAACAACAACCTTCAACGTCCCAGGAATCCCTACATTTACGTTCAGGTACAGCAATGGCTCAACAATCCTCTACCCCCGACTGAGTGGGGGTGGAACAGAGGAGAGGATGGATCGCTCATTCCAGTGACAACCAGAGATCCAATAGCACCTGAAGCGATACTGAACAGCATATTCTGCCGATGTTCTACTGGATGTGGAGGACGATGTGGTTGTCGGAAAGCTGGAATTCCATGCTCCATGGTGTGCAGCTCGGTGTGCAGCATGTGCCATGGTACGTTGACGAACGGTGCACCGTTACTAGATGTGGAAAATGACGATGAAGATGATGATTAATTGTTGATATTATTAGAACGTATTCATTCAATTATGTCTGTTCTCAATGAGTAATGCATTTTTTCTGTTAATATTCAAGTTAAAAACCAATTCCATGCCATTAAACTCTATTTTTGATACTTCTCGATTTTTTCATCCCCTGTATCTCAGAAACTATCCATTGTGAACAACAAGTGAAGAGAAACTTTTTTATTGAAAATTTTATTTACTTCAATTTTGTATACCTATATTTTTCCGCTAGAGGTCGCGATTTTCGAATTATTCAAGAATAACTTGAGAAAATAACCTTAGAACGCTCCCCCACCATCGCGCTCATCCCCTACGGGTCAGGACTTTCAGTATGTTGTTCATGGCACTTCCCCCTGCCACTCTGCAAAAATTTGCGACTACACGATTTTTTTCCTCTATTTTTCGTTCGTTTACTGAACTAATCATCACAAATACTATTTTGAATAATTAAATTCGGCATCTTTCGAAAACACAACCTCTTGATGACGTGATCCACCGATATGCTGACCAATAGTGACATATTTTCAACAACCAATGAGATCAAGCATCCATTTCTACCGTAGAGGTGTACTGAGACATACAGTGTGACCAATATAAGGTTGCACTGATGAGGATCTCGGAAATGGGAGGAGATACGAATTCTGTTAAATGGAAAAAAAGTTGCGCATTCAGAAGGTCATACCAACGGAATTTTCGGAATTGTTTATAGTTTTGCAGTTACAGTGAATTGTTGGAAAATATTTTTTCTCGTTATTATCAGAGATACAAAAAACTTAATAATACTTCTTGTCTTTGGCCCTTTTTGATGAGATTCAACATGGTGATATTGATTTCTCTACGCGACGTATCAATATCAATATCAATATCAATATCAACACGTTAAATTTCATCAAGAAACTGCTTTGGAATAGTATATATTTTCAATTATTTGTATCTCCAATAATAACTTTGCGTCAATTGCATTTCAGAATAGTCAATTGAATTTGAGGAAGCGTATACAGGGTGTTCCACAGGTAAAAGAAAATATTTCAGTGGTACATAGGGGTCACCAAGGTGGTTCTAAAAATACCATATTTGATAGGTCTTAGAGCCTTCATAACGGAGATACAGGGCGATTTATCGATTTCGAATAATTATTCATTCGTCTAGAAGTATCGAACTACCCGGTATATTTTCCTCAAGTTTGGTATGGATCCTGAACTTGGGACTTTGAATTAATTCACCTATCGGGCAGAGCGAAAATCCAGGTTCGACTTCAGGAAAAATTTACATTTATTCGAAATATTAAAATAACACACTGTATGTAATAACTAACAGAGTACATCGAAGGAATCGTGAAGAGGAGGAAAAACTGAATTGGATTTGATGCTTTTTGTTTTCCCGCCACCAATTCGCATCGTAACAATCATAATCAGAAAGTTAAAAGAATGTCAATTTGAAGGGTATTGAAATTATAAAACCAGATTTAATCATGATTATTCGATATATTTTAGTTAAATGATCGTTCGAGAGAACTCACTAAATCCCACTGTCTTTATAACAGAGATACAGGGTGAATTATCGGTTTCGAATAATTATTTACTCGTCTATAAGTATATATTACTACCCAGTAATATTTTCTCAAATTTGCTATGCTGCTTACTTAGGACGTTAGATTTATCGAGTTATCAGGCGGAATGAAAATACAGGTTCAGCTACAGAAAAAGTCTCGCAGTCTTTATAGCAGAGATACAGGATGAATTATCGATTTCGAATAATCATTTACTCGTCCATAAGTATTGAATTACGCAGTAATATTTTCCCAAATTTGATACGGAGCTTACTTGGGACGTGGGATTCATTGAACTATCGGGCGGAATGGAAATACAGGTTAGGCTTCAAGAAAAATTTGCATTTATTCGAAATATAAAAAAAACACACTGCATTTAATGATTAACAAAGTTCATCAAAAGAATAATCGTGAACGGGAGAAAAAACTGAATTGGATTTGATACTACTAGCGATTATTCAACTAGAAGATATCAAATAATTATAATTCGATAATTCACCCTGTATCTCCGTTATAAATACTGTGAGACTTTTCCTAACCTGTATTTCCATTCCGCCTGATAGGTCAATGAATTCAACTCCCCAAGTAAGGTCCATACCAAATTATGAAAAAATATTACTGGGTATTGTTCAATACTTATGGACGTAATAAATTCACCCTAGCTGTATCTCCGTTATAAAGACTGTGATACTTAGTAGTAAGTCATTTCGAGCGCTCATTATACTAGAATATATCAAATAATGATAATTAGAACTGGTTTTATGATTTTAATATTCTTCAGATTGACATACTTTCAACTTTCTGTTTATGATTGTTACGATGCGAATTGATGGCGGGAAAATAAAAAGCATCAAATCCAATTCAGCTTTTTCTCCTCTTCCCGATTCATTTGATGAATTCTGTTAATTAATACATACAGTGTGTTATTTCAATATTTCGAATAAATGTAAATTTTTCCTGAAGCCAAACCTGGACTTTCACTCCGCCCGATAGGTGAATACATTCAACGTCCCAAGTTTAAGCTCCATACCAAATTGGAGGAGAATATACTGGGTTATTCGATACTAATAAACGAATGAATGATCATTCGAAATCGATAAATCGCCCTGTATCTTCGTTATGAAGATTCCAAGACCTACCAAATATCGTATTTTCAGAACCACCAAGGTGACCCCTATGTACCATTGTGATATTTTCCTTAACCTGTGAAACAGCCTGTATACTGTATTGATAAACAGCTTTGCCGTCTCAACCAAATCTTCAGCTCATGAAATTTCGGAAACATAGCTTGACGCATTTACTGAATTTCATCTGAGAACTCATCCCAACATACCAGTTTGCTATACAAATTGGACTGGAAATCTGACAAAAATCAAAAGAGAACGTCATCTCCGCCAAGTATATGATAGAAACAAAATCATTGGTTGTGAACAAGTTTCCAGTTGTTATAGGATTTCAAGAAGTTAATCAGCTGATTTTTTTAAAACTTCGCGAGCATGCTCTCAAATTGTAAAGTAATACCACAGTTGAGAGAATATTACATATACGTAATACACCATTTATGTTACTTTTCACATGAATATCCTTTTTACCAGGTCCATTGAATGATGTCAGCAATAGTTTTTTTTTTATATGATTCTCTCACATTTTCTTTCGGAAAATGATCTCCATTTTCACATATATCCTGACAACTTGCACAATCATTCCTATTTTATTGATTCACAAGTTTGTATCAGTGGTCATGTTGATGTTTATTGGTTTCAATTTCATTTCCTACTTGCCTAATAATATTATACATTTTACAGGAATTTTACCCTGCTGGTGTTCATATCGTGAGACAAGGTGCTAGTGGAGACACGTTCTATATCATCAGCAGTGGATCTGTCAAAGTGACACAACGCCCTCCAAGTAGGTGAATCTATAATAACTATGACAATATTTTTTTATGCACCAGCGAGCGGTATATAGCACTTCACTACCCAGTTTTGCGGGCGTAAAGTGTCACTTTACCGCTCGCTATCATGAGAGTGTATGTAGATCACAGGAATGCTTGAAAAAATGTGCTAATATATAGGGCATTCAAATAAAAAAAGTGATCCTGACCCTCTAGATTTTTTCTGATGCCCCTTGTTCTATATGCGGCAATAATTTCAAGTTACGGACCTTGTTGTCTCATTGACATTCGTTTTTGAATCAAGTTTCTAGATTTCATAGAACTTGAGCAATCGAGCTCCGACGCACTAATGCCCCACCCTGTATATTTCTCGAGAGGTGAAAAGGTATTTACAATGAAAAATCAAATATACCGGTCATGCCTGAATTGTTGTATGTATTTCGGACATAACTTGCTTTCATGGACCTAGCCGTGTTAATAGCCCTGGCTTTACACGCTGCGGTACATAAAAGCTTATACTTTACGCCTTCCAGAATTCCCATTTCTTCCCAGGAAACTAAGAACTCACGGTGTGGGCAGGTCAATGCTGTCGATGAAGACCTTGCTGAAATCACAGCCTGGGGAACCAACAACCTAGTTGAATTCAACGCCACCAAAACTCAAGCCTGTATTTTCTCTAGAAAGGCAAAACTCAGTATGCCCGATATTGTAATGTCTGGCACCACCATCCCCACCAAGCCCACCATATCTATGCTCGGTATTTTCATCAGCAACACTCTTTCATGGGATAATCATGTCAGATCCATCGCAAAAGCTGCTTCACAAAAACTCGGATTCTTGTTCCGTGCGAAGAGCTACTTTACACCTCAACAACTCCTCATGATCTGCAAAGCGCAGATACGGCCTGCTCTAGAATACTGTTTTCACATATGGGGCTCAGCACCAAAACATACGCTGATGCTCTTAGATTCCATCCAGAGGAGAGCCATTCGCATGGTGGGTGACGCCACACTCACTCACTCTTTGACATCATTGGAACACCGTAGGAAGGTCGGCGACCTTTTACTTTTCTTTCGATACTTCCACGGGAATTGTTCTTCAGAAATCTCTGCTATCATCCCTTCACTAGCAATACCAGTCAGATGAACTAGACAAGCCCAGTCAGCACATCCTTTCATTGTCAACCTCGAAAGATGTCGAGCAGCACTTTATCAAAACTCCTTCTCCATAGAACGGCTAGGCTCTGGAATTCATTGCCTTAGGAAGTATTCCCAACAACATATAATCTCCAGAAGTTAAAAAAATTCCAATACCTACCTCCTGTCCCTATCCTCCCTAGGAATGCACGATGTTCTTTGAACATTATAGGGATTTCCTTTCGTGCGCTCCAAGCGATGAAGAAAAAAAAAAAGACGGATAAAAGGTTGAAATTTTATCTCTGGTTGACAGGTTTTGAAATGTCACAATTCATAACTAACTTTTTTTCCATGGAGTTCTTTTTTATATGTGCACTGTTGGCTTTTGTTGTTCTATAGTTCCGAAAAATTAGCCAATAACACCGTCTCCGAGATAGAACTGCAAGACCTTTTATCTTCCATTCGACTTCGCGGTTTCGTAAATCACTAAACAACCACAAAATCGCAATTTTCCAAAATCAAATCACAAAATTAGACTGAACAGATATTTGTCACTTGAAAAGAATGATAAAGATGCCTGAAATGCAGGTGTCATTCCTGTTAAAAACTTCAAACAGGTCAATAATTTTCTGATTTCAAAATAATGTAATATTTCTCAAAATTGATTCGTCCTTTCTTCTGACACAGAAAAAAATAGTGTATTATACACGGGAAAAACATTAAATTGTATCTTACGGTGTCAACACAACCTGGAGCTGAAATATACTACATTTTGCCCTATAATAATAACCTATTTTTCCACAAGAGGAAAGAAAGTACTTTTTTTTCGATTTATATATGTATACACTTTTGATGGCTTTCGTTGGGTTAGTTCCGAAAAATAAGCCAATAACACCGTCTTCGTCATAATTCAAACGTGGATCAATCTGTATATTCCATTTTTGTGGCAAATTGGAAATGAAAATCGAGGTATTCCAGAGGATTCTTCAAAACTTTATATAATCTGGCTCAAATTGAATTTATTCAGTACCTATTTTACGATACCTCTGTATACAGGATGTCCCAAAATCACCTAGACGGATTCCAACCACAGATTTAATGGACAAAATGTAAGAAAAGATTCTCATGAACATGGTTCCAGATATTTCCCTCTGGGGATTTATAGCCGTCTGAAGAGGAAGGAGCCCTAGATGATGTTTTTTTCCCAATTATCTTGAGAATGGGATTTTCGGCAGTATGACCAGGAAATATGAGAATTTCAAGATTTTTAATCAGAAATGATACTCCTGTTCAGTTTCGATAGCATTCACCATTCTCGAGATGAATCTATTTTGAAACTGTGCTGCGTAACAAACATAGTGTTTTTTTCTCAATAGGGTACCGAATTCTTCAAAAAATTAGCGTTTGATGGAAAATACCCCCTTTTTTCTAGATCTTTCTTTGATGCTTGATTCAAAACATCAGGGGTGCAACAGAAAGAATGAATTGGAAGATGATAATTATTATGGTAGGCATACCCTATCGAGAAAAAATACTATTTTCTACGTTACCACGACGCCATGTGCCAAGCAGTGCGCGAAGTACATACTTCGCGCATTGTATGTAAACTATATGGGATTCTTATATTCCAAGTTTATGGTCCTCAATCCAGCAAATATCGAAGAAATCATTTATTTTAGAATGTTTAACAATAAGTTTTTTCATCTCTTAGACCGCAATAAGAAAGGAAATTTCTATATTGTTCGTGGAACATCGTGCGTACCTAGAGAGGATAGGGAGGGGCCATTCAAGCCAGTTCAACAGTATTCTTTTTTTCTTTTCATTGAGCTAAGCATATTACTACTTCAGAACTATTTTTTTTTAAACAATTTTGTTCTGCAACTCGTGCGCGAAATACTTTGGTCATCTCGAATATTAAAAAAAAATCAGTTCCCGATCACCAAAGTAGTATGTGGCGCACTAGATACAAGAATAACTATTTTCATTACCTTCAAAACATATATATCTGAAAAATAGTAAGTGCTACCGAAACTAAACCTTTTTTTTTTAGTAAAGTTGATGATTTCCATATTCCAAGATCAAACTGCAGAAAATTGCATATATTTTACAAAGAAGAAGGAGGGAAAAATTCGCCCAGCTCCACCTATTTTTCAAGCCCCTGATCAAATTTCTGGAAAACCCTCAACAGTTTGAAACTGCGCATAAAAAGTGAATATAATAATAAAAAACATTGTAAATTATTGAACGGCACCTGTGCCAATCGCCATCCTGAGCATAATGATTGAAAAATTGCACTTTCCTGTGAGGAAATTAGCACTAGATTTCGCGGTTTTATAACGAGATAAGAATAATGCCATCTGATACCAATTGAATGGTAGATTTCAAAAACCTATAGCTGTGCACCCCTCAGTTTTAGTCAAATCCACGACACAGCGATTTATTTACTGCTAACAAGAAGTGAATGATGGGCGATGATGTTGCCCTTGCAAATATCCTAACGTGCCGCGATTCACACTGATCTAAGTTAGTGGCAGAGCGTCAATACTCCCCAGAATATTTCGTTCCCTCTAGAAAAAATATCCCATGGACCAGTGTAAAACATATGGATTGGAATACTTATAGTGTGAGTACCACATGACTTCCACACTGGTCCATCTGCCACTATCCTAGATCAGTTTGAAGATTCGCAGAAGGAACATTTTTACATTCATTTGTTTCAACTCGTTATCAAATGACGAAAGTATGTCCGCAGAAATGGAAGCAAATAAATTGCTGTGCTGTGGATTTGTGTCAGACTGGTGGGGTGACACAGGTAGGCTTTTGAGATCTACCATTCAATTGGTATCTGATGGCATAATTCTTATCTCGTTATAAAATCGCGAAATCGAGTGCAAAGGACCCCGCACTTTTAGTACGTAAAATGGTTCTCGCTGAAATTTTCTGAATTTTCAGTAAGTTGTAGAATTCGATGAACTGATTGAACCTGCAGAATCGTAAAGTTTTTTTTTTTTTTAGTTACAAATCGGTATTTTTCATTCAATTATTTTCTCGAAATTCAAAGATGCCAAGTACAATCTTCTTCGCTCATATCAATAACGAACCTCCATATTACTCAACATAATTCAGATGGTTCAGATGATGTAATTGTTTACAGAGTGAAACATATAAACATTTCAGTGATGTCTGAAAATTCGATGTAATAATGGAATATCGAAAAAATAATTTAAGCATGCAATATACTATTCTCATTCCATTATGAATCACAATTCATACATTCCATACAGGGTGATTTGAAAAATTGGTGACACCTAAGACCGATTTATTCATACACATCCTGTTTATTCGAGTGAATTGTTAACCTTCCAAGATAGCTGATACCGTATGAACATGATTTCGTTGAGATATATAGGGTGATTATGAAGATTTTCGATGATGAAAATGACAAAAAATCGTGTTTTTTGAAATCACCCTGTTATTCATGATTAACTCGGTGAAATTCCTTAATTATTTTTTAACATATTCATTATTCGCTCCTCAACGCTGTCTTTAAAATTCAGTTTCCTATCATGACGGGTGTCATAGTTATTAATTCAGGAACTTACCATTTGCATGAAGAGTTGAAGATACTCACTTACATTCGCATAGTGGCCGATATTTTTCACAAATAGTGAAACGTGAGAATCTGGAGACGAAAATGAGTTTCGTATTCATATACAGGGTGAACATAAGAAATTCAATAACAATGGCAGATATATGAATTTATTAATATTAATATAATGTACAGATAGTTAGGCGAATTTCGATTCCAGGATTCAACTCTCCCTATTAGAAATGGAAGCGTGAAAGACCGAATCATTCTCCCATCTCCTAGGTATTGTTCGTTTTTCATTTTGGCAGAGCTTGTATACCAACGAAATTCGCCTAACTATCTGTACATTATATTAATATTATTAAATTCATATATCTGCTATTGTTATTGAATTTCTAATGTTCACCCTGTACATGAATACTAAACTTATTTTCGTCTCCACATTCTCACGTTTCACTATTTGTGAAAAATATCGGCCACTATGCGAATGTAAGTGAACAAGTCTCTTCAACTCTTCATGCAAATGGTGAGTTCCTGAATTAATAACTATGACACCCGTCATGATAGGAAACTGAATTTTCAAGACAGCGTTGAGGAGCGAATGATGAATATATTAAAAAATAATTAGGGAATTTCACCGAGTTAATCATGAATAACAGGGTGATTTCAAAAACACGATTTCTTGTCATTTTCATCATCAAAAATCTTCATGATCACCCTATATATCTCAACGAAATCATGTTCATACGGTATCAGCTATCTTGGAAGGTTAACAATTCACTCGAATAAACAGGATGTGTATGAATAAATCGGTCTTAGGTGTCACCAATTTTTCAAATCACCCTGTATGAAATGTATGAATTGTGATTCATGATGGAATGAGAATAGTATATTGCATGCTTAAATTATTTTTTCGATATTCCATTATTACATCGAATTTTCAGACATCACTGAAATGTTTATATGTTTCACTCTGTAAACAATTACATCATCTGAACCATCTGAATTATGTTGAGTAATATGGAGGTTCGTTAATGATATGAGCGAAGAAAATTATACTTGGCATCTTTGAATTTCGAGAAAATAATTAAATGAAAAATACCGTTTTGTAACTTCAACGCCCTGTATCTCAGAATCTGTTCATCAAAGAACTTTACGATTCTGCAGGTTCAATCAGTTCATCGAATTCTACAACATACTGAAAATTCAGAAAATTTCACCGAGAACCATTTTACGTACTAAAAGTGCGGGGTCCTTTCCGAACAAGAAAGTGCTTTTTCTCAATCATTTTGCTCAGGATAGTGATTGGTACAGGTGCCGTTCGATGAACTACAATGTTTTTACTTTCCTTTGGGACATATATCATTTCGTTATCAGATGACGGTAGAAATCTGCAGCCGGCTCTCCCTACTATAAAGCACATCAATAAAATTTGGTTATTTAATCACAGAGGGCTTCGATAATATTCACAAGAAACTCGAGCTATCATCCATATGATCTATAAGGCACAGATCCTACCTCTCCTGTAACACTGGTCCCATATTTGGAGTGCAGCACCCAAACATACCCTGAAACTGTTGGATTCTGTCCAAATAAGGGCAATTTGTCTGGTGGGTGATGCCTCGCTCAGAAACTCACTCACTTCTCTGGAACACCGTGGAAAAGTTGCCGATCTGGCTCTATTTTATAGATATCTTCTTGGACGATGCTCTTCTGAAATATCAACAATTGTTCTTCCCCTGGCAGTCCCGCGAGATTAACCAGTCGAGTTGAGGCTTCGCACCGCTTCGTGGTCACTTTGGAGACCTGCAGAACATCACTTTCCAAAGACTCGTTCATATAACCAACAGCGAGGATCTGGAACACATTGTCAAGGGAGGTGTTTCCGAGGCATATTAACTCCAGAAATTTGAGATGATCACCAATTCCTACCTTATTTCCTTTGGTTCTCACGATGTTCTCTGAATATTACAGGATATCCCTTTTCGTGGGAACGAGAACATTAATGAAAATAACCCTCAAGGAAACATTTTTGGACCCATGTTTATATAAACATTTTCCCTATTTTTGTATCGACACACATATCTTTCAGGCCGCATGGAGGAAGAGGAGATTCGCGTCCTCCACCGCGGCGACTACTTCGGGGAGCAGGCCCTCCTCAAGGAGGACCTCAGGACGGCCTCGGTGATATCTGTCTGTCCCGGCGTGGAGTGCCTCACTCTAGACAGGGAGCACTTCAAACAACTGATAGGGGACATCAGCGAGATCAGAGAGAAGGACTACGGGGACGAGGAGAGACTGAACAAGCCCTCGACTTCCTCGGAGCAACAAGGTACTTTGATGAATTCTTTCGAATTTCAATTCTTATCGAGAACCATTCTTCCTCTACATTTCGATTCTTTCAGCAGGTCTTCACGTGCACCTGTTCATTTTTTAGTTTACTTTGACAGATATTCTTGGAGTTGCTGGGGCTCCGTTTGTTGTTGTCCTTTCAGGGAAAAGGATTATGGCGAGCAGAAAAGGATTTTTTTTTTATATACATACATATGTTTATATATCCCTCTGCTTGATCGTCACTTCAAATCAGTGCAGTCAATGTACAGATGTAAGTGTGTGGACAGTTTTCCAAAGATTGAAGGAGTTTGGTTCGAAAGCTTGCTGACTCAAATTGCTTCCGCGTCACCGAATAGCTTGACTGAAATTCGCCACTTGACATTTGATTGGGAAATTGAGGCAAATGGAACAATGTTCTTTTTACTGACGAATTCAAATCCTGCTCATATTCTATGGAGAAGAGTGAGACAAAAAATTGCAAGGTGGACTTTCACTCTCCGTCTGAGCTATAATGAAGGTTCAGTTATTGTTGTGAGCAGGAATAACCCGGGAGGCCTGCACTAAGTTGGTGGTCATCGATGGATTCTTGACAGCCCACCGATATATCCATGACAAATCAAACAACCATGTTGTTCCTTTCAGTGGATATGTACCGGCGATGACTTTATCCTATTACAGGATAATGCACGACCACTCACAGCAATTTATGTTACTTCGCAGAAGTACCCATCAACAAAATAAACTGTCCAGCATATTCACCTGAACTCAACCCCATAGAACATGTAAGAGACATTCTTGGTAGATTAGTAAGGAATCGCGAAAAAGCTCCAATTACGGTGAATAAGCTTCATTTAGCCCTTCAGGAGAAATGGCACAATATTCCCATGTTGCTATTTGTGATCATATCGACAGTATGAACCATGATATGCAGGCAAACGAAAAAGCTAGAAAAATTTAAGCAGGCCAGCCTCAGTGATATCTGTCTGTCCCGGCGTGGAGTGCCTCACTCTAGACAGGGAGCACTTCAAACAACTGATAGGGGACATCAGCGAGTTCAGAGACAGAACAAGCCCTCGGCTTCCACGGAGCAACAAGGTATTTTGATAAATTCTTTCAAATATAAATTCTCATCGAGAACCATTCCATTTCCACATTTTGATCCCTTCAGCATATCTTCACGTGCACTGCTTTATTTTTAAGAGCGTTATAAACTGTTCACCAACAGTTTATTTCGAGAAATGATATTTTTGGACTAGCTGGCTTTGGTCGTTGTTGCCTCATCAAGGAGGAGGTTTTTTCGTTATATATTAATATATATGTTTATATATTTCTAGTGAGGACACATAATATGTTCCTTCGGGTGAGAAGAGATCAACTACTCCAAGAGGTTCGAGGTACAAATGTAAGTGTGTGGATAGTTCCCCAAAGATTGAAGGAGTTTGGTTCGAAAGCTTGCAGACCCAAATTGCTTCTGCGTCACCAGATAGCTAGACTGAAATTCGCCACTCTGCATTTGATTTGGAAATTGAGGAAAATGGAAAAATGTTCTTTCTACTGACGAATCCCAATGCTGCTTATATTCTATTGAGAAGAGCTAAAAAAAGTTTTGCAGGGTAGACTTTCAGTCTCCGTCTGAGCTATATGTAGGAGGTTCAGTAATCGTTATGGTCAAGAATAACCCGGAAGGCCTGCACTATGTTGGTGGTCATCGATGGATTCTTGACAGCCCACCGATATATTGATGACACAACAAACAATCATGTTGTTTCTTTCAGTGGATATACCGACGATAACTTTATCCCATTGCAGGATAATGCACGACTACATAAAGCAAATTATGCTACCTCGCAGGAGTACCGATGGATAAAATAAACTGTCGAACATACTCACCTGAACTCAACCCAATAGAGCTTGTAAGAGACATGCTTGGTAGATGAGTAAGGGATCGTGGTGGAGCTCCGATTACGGTGAATGAGCTTCGTTTAGCCCTTCAGGGGGAATGACACAATATTCCTCTTGTTGCTAGTTGTAATCACATCTACAGTATGAACCATGATATGCAGGAAATCATAGAAGCTAGGAGTGATAATGAAAAATCTAAGTACGACCTCACGACGGCCTCGGCGATATCCGTCTGCCCCGGCGTGGAGTGTCTCACTCTAGATAGAGATCACTTCAAAGAACTGATAGGGGACATCAGCGAGATCAGGAAGAAGGACTACGGGAAAAAGGAGAGTATTTCGATGATTTTCTTCGAAATATCAATTCTTATCGGGACTTAGATATACCACAAATATCTTTTGAGGCCCTTCTGAGGCGTTCACAATACTGTCCTCATGACGTCGAGGGCGAGCCTGAGGACGTTTCTAGGTTATTTTCCTGTTTCCAATATCTACGTCCCAATAACGTCTCAGGACCTCCCGATAAGGTCTTCTGGGACATGCATGAGACGATATGAGAACAACTTTAGGCAGTATTCTGAAATGTCTCCTGGACATCTTTCCATGACATTTTAGGGATATTCAAGAAGAATTGAAGATAGGTTGATACAAATGAGGATTTTCAGAAAAAATATGGATCTCATGATATTTGCAGAATTTCCCTCTATTGCTAGAATGTTCAAATGGAAAACAACTCACATTCTATCATTCATA
>OU896719.1:10375723-10413234 GCA_918026855.4 Phaedon cochleariae | reverse complement strand
AATAGCTGCTGCGTGACATCGCTGGTCACGTTATTGCACTAGAGGAGAAGGAGATACTACAGCCGAGCAAGAAAGTGACTTTTTGTGTTGTCACCTAAACTTCGCAGGATACGCCTCGTATTCTGACTTTGAGGAAATTTTTATGATGATTGATATATGACAAGTCACTAAGTCACCTTATTGATTAAACACAATTTGAAATGTTTCGAGTTGTGATGTTAACAATATGGAATCAGGGCCGTTCCTACCCGGGGGTGCGAGTGGTGCGAGGAACCAGGGCGGCAAGGTAGGAAGGGCGGCAACGGCGATATTCCATATCACAGCCGCCTTGTATTTACAATGCCGCCCCACCACTGTATTTGGTCCGATCACCGATGTGTCCGATGTGTGAATTCTCAGGCTACCAATACAGAAAAGAACGTTTGGAAAAACAGGAACGCCTGAAAAGTCTGACTTCAGATATTTAAAATTTTTCTCGACCTCGCAGTAGTCGCGGTGGAGAAGGGTCTTCATCTTACTCTCAGTCTCAGTCCGATCCTACCTCGGAAGATGCGGACATAACCATTGCTGTTGAAGACGGAGATAGAGGTCGAGCTGAAGAAATGTCGGAAACGACGGAAACTGTGGAGTTTGTTGCGACTGCGTCTGTACAAGAAAATAGTGTCGAAGACCACCAAGACGATTGTGCTATTGACCTTCAAAAAATGTTTGATCTTGCAAAGTGGCCAAATATCATTAGCGATAATTTGAAAATATCAATCGTGAAGAAAGGTCCTTGTCAAGTTAGGAATGTAATTTTTCCTGAAGACCACGGGAAGGCCTTTTCAGAGAATTATTACGTCAAGAGATTGCATAACGGTGGAGTCTGTACTGAATAAAAAACTCGGAACTACAAATCTTTATGCGCTCTTAATATTTGGTACGACATTTTATCGAATGTCAATGTTGTCAGTAAGATTTTGCAAGGCGTTAATGTTAACTTACACGTTGCAGTAGAGCATTTAAATTAACTGAAACAAATAATATCAACATTTCGAACAGATGAACATTTTACGGTAACCTTAAATGAAGCACCTGGGTTAGCCAAATGTCTTGGGATTGAAAATCAATTTCTTCTAGAAAGCCAGGTGAGGAGAAGAAAAAAGAAAAGACAATTTGATAATGTAGGCGATGATGAGAGTATCAGCAGTCCGGAAAATAGCTTCAAAGTGATTTTTTTTGCAGTACTAGACACTGCGTCAAATGCTTTAGTGGAGGAGTTTGAACAGTTTCAGGCTTATAGAAATATCTTCATACATTTGAGCGATTCTCGGAATTTGACAAAAATGACAAAAGATGATTTGAAAATATTCTGCTGTGAGTTAGAGCAGAAATTATCTGATGAAAATTATGATAACTGTAAAAAAGATGTCAGATTCCAATGGAATTGAAATTATTACCAATTTCATCAATGTCTCAGAAGTATATTCACCTGAAAGTGTTTTAGAATATATTTTAATAAACGTTCTACAGAGTGCTTTTCCTAATTTGACCATAGTATTGAGAATTATGTTAACTCTGCCTGTCACCGTAGCAAGTGGAGAGCGCTCATTCTCAAAGTTGATAAAAAACTACTTACGCACAACTATGTCCCAAGAGCGATTAGATAATTCAGCAATCATTTCTATAGAAAATGAGATATGTGAGTAATTTAATGTTAATGATGTTGTCAGAGATTTTGCAAATGCTAAAGCGCGAAAAGTCGATTTCTACTAATTATATTATGGCTTTTTATCCTTGCAATACTTTTTTAATTTTTTTTTGAGTTGGTCAGTTTTATATTTAGATTACATTTATTTATGTTGATATAAAAGTATGTATTATAAAATTGCGTTGCTATATTATTGACTTTTTTATCTTAGCGTCACTATAGGATGGTGGTGGTAAATGTTCCAAAAACATAGTAAAATTACAGATATGAATTTTTTGTTTCCACAAAGGGCGGCAATTTCTCGTTTGCACCAGGGCGCACACTACCACAGGAACGGCCCTGTATGGAATATTTCTATTTGTCAAATATCATTGCATGCGTTGCATTTGATGAAATGGAGTAGGTAATACGAGTTTTTGCAGAGAAATTGAAATAATAGCAAAAATAAAAGAATAAATACAAACCTAGAATGGAACGTGGGAATGTATGTAATTTAAATATTTTTTTCTGCATGAAATATGAAGCTCCACCTTCATGTTTGAATTCCAATTCTGAAAAATATATTATAATTCCTTCGGATTGAACATTTGGAAAAATGTGTATTTGAAAGAATTCTCAAGAATCGATTTAAATTTAAATTCCATTCATTATAGGTATTTCCTTCTTTCAGAAAATTACTACCTATACCTTATTCGTGCCTATAGTCACTTCTCTTCCCAAACTGTATCATTTCAAGTTTATGCGAAATTTCAATGAAACTTATTGCTATTCAACTCAAATTTTATATTTGCAAATACCCGTTTGTTTCTATTCAGAAACTAGAGAAAATAGAAAAACTATGGAAAGAGGAATGTTCAGCAACCAAAGGACACGATTTGGATTCTGCTAAAATGATAGGAACTCAGAGCACATCTTCAATAAATCCAGTCATGAATATAATGGGGTCTACAAATGAAGAAAAAATCCTATAATACAACATATTATAGGGTAATTTTTGGAGATGTGACATTTCAGAAAATTGCTGCTTTTCAGGCGTGACATCTCTATAAATTTTCGAATTATCATGAATCGAAACTGTAAGATATCGAAACTTTTTCTTGAAAAATTGAGAAAAATATTCGAATATATTATATAACTAAAAATTTGCTATGTAAGCTTATGACGTAATAATATATAATTTGAACTATATATTTCCTTTTCTCGGTGAATACACAAAAAAAATTTAGTTTGATACTACAAAATTTTTGTAAATTCAACAAAATCTGAGTGTCATATATCCACGACAAAATATTTTGTCACCGCAACAAATGTTTTTGTCAGTTATCAATTCAAATTTATTTGATGTACTTCATTATTGATTCAAATTAACAGCAGGAATTGGTTGAATAAACAATGACTATTTTGTTCCTATAATACAATATCTGCTCTTATGAACGATTCTGTCGATTGGAATGATTATATCATTTCATTCAAGTGACAAAATTTCCAGTTTTTCATCGTGTGAATACGTAAAAATAACAATATATGTTCTTCGATCAACCAGATTGAATTTAGAATTGACAAAATATTTTGCTGAATAATAATGAAAAAAAAAATCCAATAACTGAATTTCAAAACAAAGAAAAATCAAAGATCAATTTCCACAGTTGACAGAGATTCATCAAGTCAAGTAGCTTGATATTTTAACAGACTACTTGACTTGACTTGAAAATCAAGCTCGTGGCAAATTACGTACTTGACTTGACTTGAATTTGAGATATTTATTACTTGACTTGAAATCAAGCTACTTGATAATACATTAATACTTGATCTTGATACGCACGAGTCGCACGGCGTATATTTCTGCAAGCTCGCTCACGCTTAGACAAAATACGGGGGTTCCCCGAGATCCGAGCTGACTGAATCGATCGCGCAGTCAGTCTTACGATGCCATTTTCATTTCATCAGTTATATACAGGGTGACTCACGGTCGATGGTAGGTTAGACGTTCACGTTTATGATAGGAACGCAACGCAGGATTTTTCTGAAAATTTCGCATCTCACATTTCATCACCGGTACTATCGATCTAATATATTTTCAAAATCACGACGTTGCCGCTTCTATAGAAAAGTAGGAACCACTTTGTTATTTCGAATTGAACACCCTGTATTTTATTGCATTCTCAGATTCTCCTTGAAGAGTTGATTTCATCGATACATCACACTCGGGGTATAGCGGAAAAGATCATGGAGATATAGAGTGCGAAAAATCGAGATTTTTCAATTTCAGGAATTTTTTGTGTATGCGAAATTTTCAAATCCCTCGTCGCGTTCTCCATGAACGTCTAACCAATAACATCGACCGTGAGTCACGCTGTATAGATACGCAATAAAACTGCTGAAAATCAAGTAGCTTGATAGAACTACTTGATTTTTCAAGTACTTGATAAATAATTACTTGACTTGACTTGACATTAAAAAACTTTCGCTTGACTTGAACTTGACTTGATTTCAAGTCAAGTCAAGTCAAGTAGCTTGAATATCAAGTCAAGCCGTGAATCTCTGACAGTTGATTCAAGACTATTAGCTTGTATAAGCGTCATAAAAAATTCTAGGACAGCCTAATATAATTATATAAACGGATGGATTAGGTAGGTATATGTACAATTGTTCACCTCAATCGGGGCAACGTAGGAAGGTTGGAAGAAACGCCACCTGGTGGCAAAAATGCAACTAGATAATCATTCCACAAAATATTTGTTTGATATAATGTATTTGTGGGTTCTGTTCAACAAAGTAATTTGTTCGAAATAACAACATATTTCTTGATAGTGATGTGTTGAATCAACAAAATATAATGTTGCCATAATCAACTCAATTTTGTCGAATAGAAAAAGCCGTTTGGGTAGTTGCACAATGAAATGATTGTTGAAACAACAAAATATGATGTTGTACTTAGTTAAATCTGTGACAAAATTAATTTAATTTTATCAAATAGACAAAATGCATATGATTGATTGAACAATGAGATAATAGTTGGATCAACAAAATATTTGTTTTATGTTAACTATAAATGTTGTTGAATGAAATGTAACTTTTGTTCAAGTAAGCAAATATTTCAACCAAATCATGTTGTCTCTTCGAATAGGTTGCTCATTTAGAATAAACATATATTCTGTTGATTCCGCAAAATTGTTTATAATTCAACAAAAAAAATGACCAAAATTATTTTGTTGGTGCAACAACATTTTTTTATGTGTAAGGTTCACCAGAGACAAGAAGTGACAATTTTCAAAGTCTATTTTCTCGAAACAGAGAATTTTGGATTATCACACTATTCTTCGCAAGCAAGGTGCATAAAATATCCTATGGGAATGAAGTGTATTTCATAATGTATCATCATGTATAATGACCCCGGTATAATGTATATGTGTATTGATATGTGTCATGTTTCACTCCAAGATTGTCACAATAAGTTTAGATCATCTGTGTTTACTTTTGGAAAATTGAGATTTTCCCGGTAAAATTGAATAATTAATTATCTATCCCTGGACGAATATCACAGGTTCGGACCACTTATCGATGTCGCAGTGTGACATTTGTAATATAAAATCTACACCTGTATGTGAACTGAAAGTGATTTTTTATGTGATGTCCTATTTCATGTCTAAACGACGTCACAGTGATGTTGTATCACTAACATGTTTGTGATTTGAAAAAATAATTGACAAAAATATGTTGTTGAATAATATTTGAAAAAAAATCTAATAACTGAATTTCAAAACTAAGAGAAATTAGAGATTGATTTCTTCAGTTGATTCAAGACTATTAGCTCGTATATAAGCGTCATTAAAAATTCTAGTACAGCTTTATATAATTATATAAACGGATGTTCTAGGTAAGTATATGATGTACTGAGTGTGTCCAGTTTTCGATGCTTTTGCATGATATCTCAGTTATCTTTGGAGATAGAACCTTGTGGTTTTCGCGGTCCTGTGCCACTGTTTTGTAAAACTCAAGATGGCTTAATCAGATTTTGCAACACTGTTTCCGTTTATGAGATACAGGGCGATTTTGAAAATTTATACTTTTTGGACCCCCTCTATATCTACGAAGCTTTTCAGCGAAAATGTCAAATTGAAATCTTGACCCATAGAGAAGTTTACGCAGAGTCCAGTGGCGCACTAAAACTTTTTACGGGGTATGGTTTTGAAGATACGGCTCAAACTTATGATTTTATAAAGGGAACATCCTGTATTTCATAAGCTCAATAAATTTCTTATTTTGTTCCTTTCGAAATGATATATGATGTATGGATATAAAATTTTCAAAAATGTTCAAAAATCACTAAAACATTGAATTTTGATAGTGGGTTATGGATTTATCATTGAAAAAAAGTTACAATTGAAGAAATATTTCATTTGATTGTTCCATGAAGGGGGTATAATAACAATTTCAATACTTATTAACTTACAGAACACAAGACTTAGATACCTGATATCCACGAATATATTGTAATAAAAAGTTTATAATGTAGAATAAGCACCTGATAAAATATTTACTAAAACAATTGAATTTAGAAATTATTCAGTGATTTATTCATTGAATTGTTCAAATTGTTGTCCATTTTCCTTCACAAACTTTCTCAATACATATTAATCATTGAATGATGTCTTTGTAATTCCTGGAAAACTGCCTCTGTTGTTGCACAAATTTCTTCAAGTATGTTGGGCTACTCACTGTATTAAGAAGTAGGTATTGAGAAAGTTTGTCAACTGTATGTTAGGAAAAACGGACATCAATTTGAACATGTCAATGAATAAGTTACTGAATGATTGCGAAATTCAATTGTTTTAGTAAATATTTAATCAGGTGCTTATTCTACATTATTAACTTTTCATTACTATCTATTTGTTGCTATCAGATACCCAAGTTTAGTGTTTTGTTAATTCATCAGTGTTGATATTGGTTTTGACCTCTCCATGGAAGAATTTGAAGAAATATTTCTTCAATGGGAACGTTTTTGATTAGAAAAATCCATAGCCAACTATTAAAATTCAATATTTTAGTGATTTTGAGCAATTTTGAAAATTTTATATTTATTCATCAAATATCATTTTGAAGGCAAAAAATAAGGAATTTGATGAGCTTATGAAATACTGGGTGTTCAATTTGAAAAATCATAAGTTTGAGTCGTATCTCCAAAATCATACCGCGAAAAAAAATTTATTAGGTGCGCCACTGGATTCTGCGTAGATTTCTCTATGCGATAAGAGTTTGATTTGACATCTTTGTTGAGAAACTTCGTGGATATAGAGGGGGTCCAAAAAGTATAGATTTTCAAAATTGCCCATAAACGGAAACAGTCTTGCAAAATCTGATTAAGCCAACTTGAGTTTCACAAAAAAGTGGCAACGGACCGCGAAAACCGCTAGGTTCTATCTCCAAAGATAACTGAGATATCACGGAAAAGCATCGAAAACTGGACACACTGTACACCTCAATCGAGACGAGCGTAGGAAGGTGGGGAGAAGCGCCACCTGGTGGCAAAAATGCAACTAGATAATTATTCAACAAAATATCTGTTTTTTATGTAGTATCTGTGGGTCTGTGGGTTCTGTTCAACAAAATAATCTGTTTGAAATAACAACATATTTCTTAATAATGATGTGTTGAATTAACAAAATATAATGTTGTCATAATCAATTCAAATCTGTCGAATAGAAAAAAACCTTTGATTGGTTGCATAATGAAATGATTGTTGAATCAACAAGATATGATGTTGTACTTAGTTAAATCTGTGTCAAAATTAATTTAATTTTGTCAAATAGACAAGATGCATATGATTGATCGAGGGGTGAACCGTTGACCTACATGGTGTACACTACTTCCTTAAAATCGTATACTTCCTCATACTTCCTTGATACTTCCTGTACTTCCTTGATACTTCCCGTACTGCCTTAATACATCATGTACTTCCTCGATACTTCCCGTACTTCCTTGATACTTCCCGTACTTCCTTGATACTTCCCTTACTTCCTTGATACTTCCAATACTTTCTCTTAATTCCTAATATAATTCCAGAGATCCTAAGGGGAGTGTATAATCTCTGTAAGTATACACCATTTGAACCATTTAAATGATTGTGCCTTCCACAATGAAATTTGAACAGAGGTGACCTCAGACTTGCTACAGCGTAGAACTTTGGGTGGAAAAAGGGGTCTCACTTGAAATTTTATTATTATCCCAATTGAAAAATCTCGATTTTGAACACCCTATATTGTTGTTGTTGTTGTATATTTCTGTAATCATTTCCGCTAGACACCAATAAGTATGATACATTGATGAAATAGGCTCTCCAGAAAGAATCTAAAAATACAATGAAATACAGGGTGTTCCATTTGAAAAAATCGAGTGGTACTCTGTAGATCGTTTATTCCGAGCACCCTGTATTTTCTGATGCAACGGAAGAAAAATTGCTGAAAAATTATTATTTTTCAAATTTTCAAATCGGTTCAAAAATAAGTGAGCTAGAGGGGGGGACATTTATGGTGAATCACCCTATATCAGGAGACATATTTCATCTGAAATTAATATTAATGTAATGAATACCTTGTAATACCTTGTGTACTATAGTAAAGACTTAAATATTCATACATCGAGATATACATGAAACAGTATATGTACAGGCTGATTCACGGTGGATGGCACATTAGACGTTTCTGGTGAACCAGACAACGGATCATCTTGAAAATTTGATGGAAGGCATACTCGGACATTCTCTAGCCAACTAAAATATTTTTGACAATGCGGTGTTGCCGCTTCTATTAGAAAGCAGTAGCAACTTCGATTTTTCAAATGAAACACTCTGTATTTTATTGCATTTTTAGATTCTCTCTGAAGAGCAGATTTCATCGATGTATCATACTTGGGGTCTAGCGGAAATGATTACAGAGATATAGGGTGTGAAAAATCGACATTTTTCAACTTTAGGAATTTTTTTTGTCGAAACTATTCATTATTGGTCAAAACGGCTCACATGTCCCTTGTACAGTTCGTGTTCTTGACTGAAGTACCACCCTTATAAGGGACGTGAATAACTTCGATTTACGAGGCGAGAGTATACAATTTCTTCCTTTATTTCAATCAACCTGACATACATTACTTTTTTTTATATTAATTCTCTTCTCCATGGAAACTTGAACCATATTGCCAAGATACAAATTCAATGTTACTAAGGATACAAAAAATGCAATGATGACAAATTAAGTAGGATATCTAAATATAATGGACATGCCGCCCACCTTGAAAGGATATAATAACTTTCAATATGGTTGAAAATAAACAGTGATATATAAACAAATCTTGCAATAGATATAAGGAATTACATAATTTGACTTCGATCATCTATTGGTAAAATACAAATTTTGCCGAGTGATCTCTTGAATAAACCACCATTCGATACTTTCACAGAAACCACACGAACCACATTATCTGCTCCAGGGTGTAGTTGTACTATTCTCGCAAGTGGCCAACGAAGTGGCGGGATGTTGTCTTCTATCAAAATTACTAAGGTTCCCACCTTAATATGAACAGGATCTCTGATCTTCCACTTCGTTCGTTGCTGCAATCTTGTCAAATAGTCCGTAGACCAACGAGACCAAAATTGCTGGAATAGTTGTTGCATCCGCTGATAACGGGATAAACGGTTGAAACTGATATCTTGTATATCATCTGGAGGAGTTGCCAACAGTGAATCGCCAATTAAAAAATGAGCGGGAGTGAGCGGGGTAACATCGTGGGGATCGTCCGATAGAGGTGAGAGAGGACGAGAATTTAGGCATGCTTCTACTTGAGTCAGAATAGTACACATCTCCTCAAACGTAACAGAAGCATTACCTAGGATACGTTTTAAATGAAACTTCATAGAATTCACTGCAGCTTCCCATATTCCCCCTACATGTGGAGATTTAGCTGGAATGAAAGACCATTTGATCTGATCTTCGGCGAGAAAATCTACTATTCTTCTACTATGTTTGTTATCTAATAACAAATTATTCAGTTCGAGGAAATGATTACTAGCTCCAACAAAATTGGAACCGTTGTCTGAAAGTAACTCTAGAGGTTTTCCTCGTCGAGAAATAAAACGCTTTAGCGCATTCAAGAAACTATCCGTGGTCAAGTCATTCACAAGTTCAATGTGAATAGCTCGTGTTGAAAAACAAATGAATATACATATGTAAGACTTCACTAATTTAGCTCGGCGCAATGTACCATCCTTTATAAAAATAGGACCTGCATAGTCCACTCCACTTCGAGTAAAGGGTCTGCTTGGAATCACCCGTGCACGTGGTAATTCGCCCATTAGAAATCTTGCGGGATTGGGATTAGTTCTGAAGCATCTTATACATGTTCTGATCACATTTTTTACTAAATTTTTGCCATCGATTGGCCAATAGCGCAAACGTATGATTGATAATAAATTTTGAACACCAGCATGCAAATGCTTTGAATGTTCGTGTTCTACATTTAAACGCGTGAGTCTATGTTTTTTTGTAGAATTATTGGATGTTTTTGTTCATAATCTAAATTTGAGTGATCTAATCTTCCTCCCACTCTGAGTATACCAACTTCATCTATAAAGGGGTTCAAACTGGATAGTTTGCTGCCCGAACCTACATTTTGAGAGGATTTGAGTTTGAAATTTTCAATTTGGAATTCTTTATTTTGCGCCAGTCTGATAATTGCTTTCAGAGAATGATCCAACTCTTCCACCGTCAAAGAACCATGAATTGGTTTCGTCTTCAGAGCAACTATCTTGAATCTTAAACAATATGCGACTACTCTTTGCAATTTTTTCAGAGTCGAGTAATTTTCAAAAATGTCTAAATCATATGTTAGTGTGTTTACTAATGCGATCACGGATTGTTTAAGTTCTGGTAAATCTTCTATTACATTACTATCGAAGTGATCAAAATTCGAAATTTCACCACATAAAAATTGCGGTCCATTCCACCACATTGATGAATTTGCTAATTCCTTCGGATTAATTCCTCTTGAAATTATGTCAGCCGCATTATGTTCAGAGGTTACATGTTTCCATTCAAGGACATCAGTTATTTCGATAATGTTTGAAACACGATTGGCAACAAACGTTTTAAGGTTGTTGAGTTCATGATTTAGCCATCCCAAAACTATAGTAGAATCACAATAATACTGTGTTTTATGAATGTGGACATTAAGAACTTGCTTTACAGTATGCGCCAGTTTTGCTAGTAAACATGCTGCTAACAGTTCTAACCGCGGTAATGTGCACTTTTTCTGCGGTGCAACTCTTGACTTTGCGCACAAGAGTTTTGAAAAAATCTTATTTTCTGAATTTTTAGATACCAAATATATACACGCCCCATAAGCCTTTTCAGAAGCGTCGCTAAATCCGTGCATTTCAATTGTGATTGCGTTTTCGCAAATTACGTGACGATTAATGGATATATTGTTTAACGATTGACTTTGAATACTGAAAGTTTTCCAATGATCTGATATGTCTTCTGGTAGAGAATCATCCCAAGAAATACCTCTCTGCCATAGTTCTTGCATAAACAGTTTTGCTTTTATTGTAGCTGGGCCAATTAATCCCAGAGGATCAAAAATCCGCGCTATTGCAGCTAATACGGTTCGTTTCGTTTGGTTCGACTCATCTACATTTATTTTTATGGAATAATTCAAAGTGTCTGTCATCGGATTCCACGCAATACCTAATGTCTTCAAAATTTTGTTATCGTGAATTTGTATCAAGTTATCTACATTCGTATTTTCACCTAAAATTGCATTTAAAATTGTGCTTTCATTGGAGCACCATTTTCTTAAATGGAAACCTGCACTATTCAATATCTCCGTAATTTGTTTATATTCTATTAAAGCTTCTTCTATCGTGTCCAAACTGATGAGTAAATCGTCCATGTAAAACGAATTTCTAATTATATCACAAGTACGTGGATAAATCTCGTCATAATCAAATGAAAGCTGTTGCAAACATTTTGTCGCTAGATATGGTGCACAGGCCGTTCCGTAAGTAACAGTATTGAGAGTATAAAATCTCACAGGGTCTGTTTCATCATACCTCCAAAGAATTTGCTGATAGGTTCGATCATCAGGATGCACTAAAATTTGTCGAAACATCATTTTTACATCAGCGCTCAATACATATCGTCTGAGTCTGAACCTCAAAACGATTGAAAATAGATCATCCTGAATAGCAGGACCTACCAGTAAATGATCATTTAATGAGGTGCCATTATTCGTCTTTGCGGATCCGTCAAATACTACTCTACAGCGTGTAGTGGTACTTGATGATTTTATGACAGCGTGATGAGGTAGTACATATGAAGGGTTGCTTATTATATCGTCAACTGTTTTTTGGGGTGTCATGTGCTCTAGAACCTCGTACTCTTTCATGAAATTGACATATTCTCTTTTTAGTTCTTCATCTCGTTTAAAACGATATTCCAGAGAACGAAAACGTCTTCTAGCTCCTACCAATGAGTCTCCCAATTCTAGGAACTCAGAACTAAATGGTAATCTAACTATAAATCTACCATCGTCATTTCGAGTCGTGGTTTGATTGAAATACAGTTCACAACGTTGTTCGTTTTTTGACATAATTTTGCTTTGAGGAATTTCCTCTAATTTCCAAAATTTTGTTATCGAGTCATCTAGCATTTCATTTGTGATTTCGTGTGAAAAATTGCATACTGAGCTGTTAGTAGGAAAATTAGGTATGTATATTGAACCAGTGAAAATCCAACCTAAAATGGTTTCTTGAAGAATCGGCATATTTTTTCCTAAATTCAATTGCCGAGAACAAAGCAGTTCATAAAATATGTTAGCACCCAGAAGAACGTCGATTTTACGCGAAATATTAAACTCTGGATCTGCTAAGTTGACGTTTTTTGTGTATTGAAGCATGTCATTATTAAAACTTATAGTTGGAATATTCTGTGTTATTGTTGATAACACTAAAAATGTTAATTCATCAGATACAAATGACGAAAATCGAGATGCGATACTTGCTCTTGTCCTTTGCGTGATTGTTGTTAAACCTTTATTGATACCTGCTACGGGTATTTGAAAATCTTCGTATTTCAAACTCAACCTCTCACACAGCTCTCTTGTTATGAAATTACTTTGACTTCCTGAATCTAATAGAGCCCTGCATCTATGTGAATTGCCGAAATTGTCATAAATGATGATTTGAACTGTTGACAATAGAACTAGTTTATGTGAAGTTGTTTGATCGCTTTGTATATTTGACGAATGTGATGAATATAAGACGTGATGATTTGTTAATAGTACTTCATTCGAGACGAGAGATTGAGAGTTACTTATTGAACTTGAATCTTGACTATATATTGTGTTAGATTGACCTGGAGATTGAACGGACATATGTGTGGGTGCTTGTGTTATCAAATTCGTGGAAATATTACTTGTTTGGGGAAGTGGTATAATTCGACCTGGCGTGTCATTTGAAGGATTAGATGATGTATGATTGTGGTTGTTAATTCTGCTCGATTGATAATTATTGCTGTTGTGAAGTAAAGTATTATGATTTTTATTACAATGTTTGCATCCACCCGACCTACAGTCCCATCTTACATGGCCAGGTCTTAGGCAGTTACTACATAGACGTAGTCTTTTTATTTCATCATATTTTTGATTAAGCGATAGTTTCATGAATTCAGAACATTGATATATTTGGTGCTTACTCTTACAAAAGAGACAAGAAATATCGTCATTTCGTTCTGTTATAGTAAATGCATGCTCAGTATTACGAGGTGATTTGAAATAATTCGTGCTTGTGCCGTGACGTGGTTTATAATCGAATTTATAATTATTATTTGTCGAGTTGTTTGTAACTTGTTTGTGAATTGTTTGTGTTGGCTTTCTATTCGAAGATTCACCTAGAGTTTCCAAAATGAAACATTTTTTATGTAGGAAATTTGATAACTCTGCATATGTTGGTAATTGATCATCTATCAACGAATTTTCCCATTCGCGATTAGTTGTGCTATCTAATTTAGATGTGATTAGATGTACCAACAAAGCATCCCATTGCTTCGTGGGCAATTTCAATTTTTCTAAAGCACTCAAATGATTATGAACTTTATCAGTGAGTAGTCTTAATGAAGTTGCAGAATCTTTCATGACAAGGGGAAGATCAAATAATGCTCTTATGTGGTTATTAACTATAACACGATTATTTTGGTACCTTTTCAGGAGTAAATCCCATGCGATCACATAATTATCAGTAGATATTTCTAATGATTGAATGAGTTTCCAAGCATCGGCTTTCAAACAAGATCTCAGATAATAATATTTTTGTATATTTGTCAGGTTTATATTTGAATGAATAAGTTGTTCAAAAGCATCATGAAAGGTTAACCACTCATCATAGTTTCCTGAAAATACTGGTGAACTGATCCTAGGTAATCGTAAATTCGATAACGGGTCCAAATTTGTTGAAGAAGAATTAGCACCTTGAATCGGATTGAGTGAATGTTCGGATACTTGTAATGCATTTTTGATTATTGTTTTTGCCCTGGATATTGCCTCAAAAAATAAATCTTCTTGTTCAACACGACTGACTTCTTCATCGATATCTAACAGTTCTATTCGTGCTTTATCATATTCCTCAAAAACTGATTCGACTTTTTTTAATCGAACTTCTAATTCAGTTATATTTATATCTCTTTCTTGCGATCTTAAATATGTCTGAAAACGTGTAAGTTGACCTTTCAATATTCCGCGTGATTTCTTCAATTCAGCTAGATCAGTTTCATTTGTTATCATTTTTATCAATATCCTAGGTAATACAACATCAACTGTAGAAAAATGTGTACGAAACAAACTCAAATCTAAAGAAGTGCCTTTCGGGTATATCGAAAATATTTACGTAGATATGAAATTGAATGTAAATGAATGGAGATGTTGCTCACGATACGGTTGTTGCTCAGGTTTGATCGGGCTCGGGCGAGAGATTCTGTATGTTACTGCACTATATCTTCCACGGTAGGTATTTTGCTGGAGATCTGGCTCGACTAGACCAAATGTACAGTTCGTGTTCTTGACTGAAGGACCACCCTTATAAGGGACGTGAATAACTTCGATTTACGAGGCGAGAGTATACAATTTCTTCCTTTATTTCAATCAACCTGACATACATTACTTTTTTTTATATTAATTCTCTTCTCCATGGAAACTTGAACCATATTGCCAAGATACAAATTCAATGTTACTAAGGATACAAAAAATGCAATGATGACAAATTAAGTAGGATATCTAAATATAATGGACATCCCTATCTCAACTTTTGATCAACTATCTACTAACATTTAATTGAAACAAATACAGGGTGGTGCAGAATTCAGAATTTCGATCACCCGGTATATGTCCCAATTAAATATCAGTAGATAGTTAATCAAAAGTTGAGATAGGAACATGTGAGCCGTTTTGACCAATGATGAATAGTTTCGACACAAAAAATCCTAAAATTGAAAAATGTCGATTTTTCACACCCTATATCTCTGTAATCATTTCCGCTAGACCCCAAGTGTGATACATCGATGGAATCTGCTCTTCAGGGAGAATCTAAAAATGCAATAAAATACAGAGTGTTCCATTTGAAAAATCAAAGTTGTTACTGCTTTCTAATAGAAGCGGCAACACCGCATTGTCGAAAATATTTTAGTTGGCTAGAGAATGTCCGAATATGCCCTCCATCGAATTTTCAAAATGATCCGTTGTCTGGTTCACCAGAAACGTCTAATGTGCCATCCACCGTGAATCAGCCTGTATATATAGATTTTCACAGTCAGTTGTAATTGTTCGAATCGAGATTTGAATCAAGTAAATTATATCGAATGGAATATGACATTGAGAAAAATTGAATTTGAAAGAAGACCGTAACTCAACAATAATAAAATAACTTCAGCTACATATTCACTATTCAGCACCATAATTTCAATATACTGTGAAGTTGTTGTAATTCGTATTTTCTACCGAAATAATTGCCCCTACAACCATGATATTTCCTCTGCTTCTGCTCAATCCGTATCAAAATTCAACTGCTATAAACGCAGGACAATCTGCAAGTTCAATATCAAACGAATTTGTAACTTCCAATGCCGTAACAAGAATCAAAAATACATAATGATTCACCACATATCTCATGTTTGATTCGATATTGAATAGTCAACTAATTCAGCAATATAGTAATATACTGAATGTGTAAAAGCCGAGGTAAAAGCTATTAGGCACAAACTGACTTGGAAATATTGTATAAAACCGAGGGGTAAACCGCGGTGGAATTCTGGTGTACAAACAACTGGAATTCCTTGGAATTCCTTGAATTTCCTTGGAATTCCTTGGGTGAAGTGCGGTATATTGCTGGTCTACAAACAACTGGAAGTCCTTGAATTTCCTTGGACTTCCTTGGAATTCTTTGGAATTCCTTGGAATTCTTTGGATTTCCTTGGAATTCTTTGGATTTCCTTGTATTTTTTGGGTGAAGTGCGGTATAATTCTGGTGTACAAACAACTGGAATTCCTTGAAATTCCTTGGATTTTCTTGGATTTCCTTGGATTTCCTTGGATTTCCTTGGATTTCCTTGGAATTCCTTAGATTTTCTTGGATTTCCTTAGAATTTCCTTGGAATTCCTTGAATTTCCTTGGAATTTCCTGGAATTCCTTGGACCTTCTTGAAATTCCTTGTGTGAAGTGCGGTATAAATCTGATGTATAAACAACTGGAATTCCTCGAAATTCCTTGTGAAATTGAAGTTTGGTGCACACAATTGCGACCGTGGTTTACCCCTCTTAATAGACATACCTTTCCTTATTCACAATCCTTGTGACAGAACTGAACTTGAACTAGCTTGATCATTCTCAAATAAATACCAAGACAAATACGCTGCAGCTGAAGTTCGCATCAAGACGTTACCCGCGGCGCGACCCGCAAGCGATGAGCGTATCAATACGAACCACGATATAGCCAAGAGAACATCGTATAAAAAAATAAAATTTGTATATCGCTACTTCAAAGTTGGGAACCAACTCCCCAGAAGTCGAAACTTGTTCGGGGTTAGGAAGAGCTGGACCTACAGCTCATAGTGGAATCCTAACCACTTCTAGGGCATCGAGGTGCTGCCAGGACTACAATCATGAATCACACATTCTATAGAAAAATGCTCAGCCTGCTAGCCTCCTCATTGTAAACGGCTATCTAGAGAATTTCAGCGCATATACACTGAGAGAAAACTTGAGTTATCATAATTGGAAATCTGATAACCGTTATTACGATATTTGCAATAAATAGGGGACATATGTGTTCATTTGCTACCATAGATGAAGTGAATTTTCAGGTGACTTGTAGTTATGGCAGCTTATTCAATTTGCAAACTTGTATAAAAACACCGCTGCTGAATAACTACTACTTGTTCTACTTTCTATGATAACACAGAATGTCGAATAGGAATTATTCCCATAAAATGTTGCAGTAACTCTCCACTCTACAGTGGTTATTAGACTATCGACATAAAACAGCATGTTTTATTACTGGCACAACCATATTGAGGTAACGCAGTAATACGTCTCATTTTATTATAGTTATCTGATATCTGCATGAAACCTGACATTTTGACATGCTATTGTAATATAGCTCATTTTCAACAGTTATCCCAATATTTTTCTACTCTAGTATATTCATCAAACAGTGGTAATAAGGTTATCTAATCAACATTATTCAATGGTATGCATTATGAAACCGTGCTTTGAATTACTGCAATGAAAATAAATATCCTATCCACACTATCACTTTTCATGATCCAAAGTTATTGTTCTCAAAAAAACAAAAAAATATGTTTAGTCTCTGAATTGAAATATTTGGGTATCTGTGGAAGTTTCTTGACATTACTCATTGATTTTTTCGGAGAAATATCTTCTATATGCATTACTGACGAATTTATTAAGAAATGAGAAGTTGAATACTTATATTTACCCTTCCTTCGGAGTTATGATGAGAATTGTCAATAAAACTTCCCTCACAGAAACCCAGATATTTTGATTCAGAATCTCATCGATCATTTTGTTTTTGAAATAAACCAATTTTAGGCCGTGAAAAGTGGGTATGGAGAATACTTTTTTCATTGCAATAATGCAATGCACGGTGTATTCCACAGATCGGTTCACAGCCAGCACTAAAACAAAACTTTGCTACATCACAGACATTCACCTATACAAGAGACGGCTCTATCGATTCGGACGATCGAAACCATTGAACAATAATAATTGAACCCGGGCACCCATGACCGAGAACAGCAGTGAAATGAACGCGATCTGTATCTTTGTCAGCCCCAATACTAATGAAACACTATACAGTGTGTCCATTTAGTGCGTAATTCTTCGATATCTCGAAATCAATTATCACAAGAGAAAAACTTTGGAGGAAAAACTTTGTCAGTTACTAAAGTTGCTCATTTCGAAAATATTTCCAACGATACTAGGTGTTTCATAAAAGCGGGGCAACTCGAAGACGAGTTTTTTCAAATGAAACACCCAGTATTGTTCATTCGAAATTTATTTCGCTCAAGTTCAGCTCTACATCGCTGTAAGAAAAATTGAATTTGGTTGCGGCGTTGCCAAGTTATAATTGATGAACCCATTTTTACTACTATTGAAGGGTCATGTTCAATTGGGTATGGTATATTTATTTATTGAAATTTCGAAATTATTTTAGGCATACAGTAGTAGCAAGGTCTCACGTATACCAATTCAGTAATCTTGCGAGATAATCCTCTACAGGGTGCTAAAATTTACATTCTGAATATTGTAAGATTCGGACGACGATCATGAGAAATTTTCAAATGGAACACCCTGTATTTTTCATCACGGATTTATTTCGACATCATTCGCCTTTTCATCGCAGGAGGAAAAATCGAAATCGGTTGCGGCATTTTCAAGTTATGAGTAATTTCTTTACTTTTACTACTATTTCGGGGTAATTTGTTCGTGCTGATGGTTCCTTAATTTGATTTGAGTGTGGGAATATTGCTTGCCACATGACATTCGAGGTTCTACATAGATCATTCAGGTATTTTTGTGATATGTGCATCGTCCAAATTTGAAATATTCCGTAATCTTGCTACTTATGATTCAAATGATATGTGAAACAAACAAACATGCCAAAAGCAACGCCTGTCTTTGAAATAACTTCTACAATACGAACAATGAAGATGCGGATTGCGAAAATTAGAATTTTTTTTTGAAATTTGGGCCATTTTTATTGTCGTTATTCCCACAATCAAAATCTCCATTTACCTTGAAGAAGGTAAACATAATGATACAAACAATATGTCTCCACTACGCAACTTTTGGGAGGAAATTCAGCAAAATGTCGAATCAATCCAAGATATATTTGATTGTAGCGATGTTTGACAGGTCTTTACACAAATATTTCGAACAAAATTCAAACTTGGAGAGCCTGTAAATGTTCCCTTTGTAAAAAAATATATGAATGGTCAATGAAAAAATATGATTATACCGTAGCAACGCAATATTTCCACAATACAAATAAATGAAAGAACTATGACGTACAAATTACCCCGGAATTGTAGTGAAAATAAGGAAATCAACCATAACTTGACAACGCCGCAACCGATTTCGATTTGTTTTCCAGCGATATGAAGGCGAAAGATGTCGAAATGAATATTTGAATAAAAATACAGGGTGTTCCATTTGAAAAATTCTGATGTATGTCATCTAAATCTTGCAAAATTCTAAATGCAAAATTGAGCACCCTGTTGAAGAACATATCGCAAAATTACTAGATTGGTAAACGTTGGACCTTGCTCCTACCGTATGCCAAAAATATTTTCAAAATCTGAAGAAATGAATATACCATGCCCAATTGAACATGACTCTTCAATAATGGTAAAAATAGATTTATCAATTATAACTTGGCAACGCCGCAACCGATTTCAATTTTTTTCACAGCGATATGAAGGTAAACCTTGACGGAATTAATTCCGAATGAACAATACTGAGTGTTCCATTTAAAAAAACTCTTCTTCGAGTTGCCCTGCTTTTATAAAACACCCAGTAATTTTGAAAATAATTTTGAAATGAGCAACTTTAGAAACTGAAAAAGTTTTTTTTCCAAAGTTTTTCTCTATAGGTTATGACTTTCGAGATATCGAAGAATTACGCACTAAATGGACACACTGTATAGACAAACTCGGCTACGGCTCCCCATGTGTGTGCGTATGGATTGAAAGATCGTGGGTTCAAGTCCTCTGATCCGCCTACTTTTTTTTCATCTCTTTTCTGTGATTAATTGAAAAAAATCTGTTTATGACGCCGATAGTAATTTCAGCTATTTCAGTAATGTTTTTTTTTCAGGATCTGCCGGAAATGTTCTGTATATTTGCTTCCGCACGGCTCGCTCGCAATATTTGATGCAGCTTCCTCGTACTTCCCGTACTTCCTTTTACTTCCTCGTACTTCCTTCTACTTCCTCGTACTTTTTCGAACTTCCTCATACTTCCTTGTACTTCCTAATGATTCCTCATACTTCCCGTGCTTCCCTCATTGTACTTCCTCATGCTGTACACCATACTTCCTCAGCGGTTTACCCCTTGTGATTGATAGAATAATGAGATGATGGTTGGATCAACAAAGTTTTTTTATGTCAACCATTAATGTTGTTGAATGAAATGAAACTTTCGTTCAAGCGTAAGCAAATATTTCAATCAAATCATTTTGTCTTTTTGAATAAGTCGCTTATTCGGATAGATCATATATTTTGTTGATTTCTCAAAATTGTGTTTAATCCACCAAAACAAAAATGACCAACATTGTTTTGTTTATTGTATAATAAAACTTTTTTTCCGTGTACAATTTCAAATGATTCAGTATTATTTAGTGCTATCTCCGTTTATTCACGTTCTCATTGTAAACCCGTCGGGAATAAATCGAACCGACGCCTCTGTCTTTCTTAGATAGAAATATGATAAACAGCACAGAAGAAAACAAAAACCAAAGGTCATAAAAATCTCTTCTGTGTGGCTTATTGATGTTAATCATAGTATAGTTCCGCCTGTATATTTGTATATACGATTGAATATTGATGATTTTGGATGATTATTGATTTCTGGTAAGTACTTCCTTATACCTGAAAGTATACTCTCTTATATTATTTTGAATTTGTGATTTTCTATAAATGGTTAAAGAACATGTATACCTAAGAATATCTGGTAGGTTTATCATATCATAAGCTATTATCTTACTATCCTCCAAATAGGAAAACCTTGGTTGAATCATTGAATCCATCGAAGCTGCTTCTCAAAACTCGATTTTTCACACCTTAGCAGCTTCTTTATCATCTATACAAAGCACATAATATCTTGATCGTCTTTAGAATACACTGATATTCCCTGCACATTCAAACTGAACAAATTGAATTCATATAAGTACAATGTTATAATAATGATGATAACCGGAAATCAAATATAACTTTCAACTTTTTGAATTAAATGCATCATCATGGACTCGTAATCATACAAACATATCCCAAGAGCACCTTTTAGAGCCGGTGATAAACCAACATCGGTCTTAAGCAATAATTCCTTGATGTGTGATATCACATAATATTATATCATAAAAAAAAGACATTTTTTGAATTGACTCGGCCGTTACTCGATGGAAATCCATGGCAAATGTAAAAACATCACAAACGCTAAGATTTCCATAAAATTCTTAAACACACAACATGTTTCGCTAACAAAGTAGCTTCGTCAGGTGATATACTGGTACAATGAACTAAACCAACGTTGGCTTGCTCAACTTTTATATATTCTACTTTCCCAACTTGAAGGATTAATTACCTGTGGACAGGATCGATAAACCTTCATTTTCGGAAATTAGGCACAATATCTACATCAAATTACGGTATACCGGATTAACTTGAAAGGGTTGATAGCAAATAAATATCATTACCTACTAAGAAAATAAATTCAACAGTGGTGAACTATTGAGGTCTAATTGATCGTTGAGTAAAATGTCAAAATTTTTGAGTTTGTTGATTTCTAATGATTCGAAATGATTGAGTTCAATTCCTTTATTTTCTACATGTAGAATTTCGGATTTATCATCAAAACTATGGTTTCCTTCTATTATATGGTTGGCGTATGTTGAATTTGTTTTCTTTTTCGAAAAAATCATCTCATGTTCATGAATGCGCTGATTGAACCGGATTGAACGTACGACCTGTCTGACCGATATACAGTCTGTCCAAGATAAGGTTGAACAGCATGGGGATCTCGGAAACGGTAGGAGATACGAAGTCGCTTTAATGGGGAAAAAGTTGCGCATTCGGATGCCTATATCAAGAGCCTCCGAAAATTTTGAAAATTATTTTTAGTTCTTGAGTTATATCGAAAAAAGTGAATTTTTGGAATTTTTATTTTATTTTTTTTCTCCGTTATTATTAGAGATACAGAAAAACTGAGGATACTTTTTCGTAGCAACATTTGATGACGTTTAACGTGGTGATACCGATTTTTTTATGCGACGTTTCGTATTCGTGGAACCATCATCAACTTTTGTTTTTTAAATACGGTCCTGATAATTTTTTCACAGATTATGAAAGGTTTTTTTATTCTGAATTCAACCATGTACTATACAAGGTGATTCAAATGTGTTTTGACCTATTTCTATCCATCATCAATGTTTTTTCGAACTTCCAAAGGAAAAAAGCCATCAGTTCTACTAATTTCTGATCATTTAGTGTCAAACTTGATGGATTAGTTATTCAATACTGGAAAGTGAATAGAAAATATTTCACTGCAGCGTTTAAAATTGTTGATGAATTCTTGCACGAATAACTTCAACAACTTAACTTTAACAATACCTACAAAGACATTCATAACAAATGTTCAAAATGATAACCATCATTTCCTGAACAAAGATATGCTCTTCTCACAGTTGCTTCTAAGACATTGCTAAGCATTTCTGGGGTTATTCTATTGAATGCTTCGAAGACATGTCCCTTGGTTCTTCTTCATCATCAAAGTTATTTGCGTGTACAAAGTTCGATATATCCCCTGAGAAAAAATCCAGCTGTATCAAATCAGGCGACCGCGCCGGCCAAGGGATAAGAACGCACGGACTTCTCTGGAATTATGTACCGGAGCGCCAACTTGTTGAAACCAACAGTTCTGAACTTCCGCAATCGGTAAATCATCCAGAGCTTCCTCAAAACGATTCTCAAGCGAATTTCTATAACGTTCGGAAGTCTGTGTTTCATGGTAATTAGAAGGAACAAAAATTCGTGTACCAAATATTGCAACCCACATATTAAAGCCGAAACGGTGTTGGTGTCTCGCTGTAATGTATAAATGTTCATTTTCTCGTGAACAATAATGTGTATTTTTTCTATCGAAGCTACCATGATTAGTGACCATGCTTTCATCAGTCCAGATGATTGTTCGAAATAAATCTGCAAAATTCCGACATTTCCTGGTATACCACTCACAGAATGTTCTGCGCCTTTCGTCATCGTCTGGTTTTAGTGCTTGACATATTCTGAATTTTTATGGACGGAATTTTTGTTTCCGCAAAATGAAATGGGTTGTTGATTGAAACCAGTTGAGGAGGTATTAGTGTGTTGACTAATTCTCCTTCGAAATAAGTGGAACTAATGGCATTTTTCTTTGGAATTTCGAAAAAACATTGATGATGGTTGAAAATAGGTCGAAACACACCTAAACCACTTTGTTCAATACATGGTTGAATTCAAAATAAAAAAACCTATCAGAATCTGTAAAAAAATGATCAGGACAGTATTTAAAAAACAAAAGTTGATGATGGTTCCACGAATACGAAACGTCGCATAAAAAAATCGGTAGCACCACGAAGAACGTCATCAAAAGTTGCCATTCTCAGTTTTGCTGTATCTCTGATAATAACGGAGAAAAAAAAATATTTCAAAAATTCACTTTTTTCGATATAACTCAAAAACTGAAAATAATTTTTAAAATTTTCGAAGGCTCTTGATATGAGCCTCCGAAAGCGCAACTTCTTCCCCATTTAACCGACTTCGTATCTCTTACCGTTTTCGAGATCCCCATGCTGTTCAACCTTATCTTGGACAGACTGTATACCTCAGGACAAGATCCACAGTTGAGTTTGTATACCCCTGATTTCTCGAATTTAGAAGTTTTGTCTTTATTATTTTTGATAAACCTTCCCAACGTGTTATTTGTTCTATACGCTACTCTCAAGTCCTGTTTATGTAAAAATGAAGCTAATTTTTCAGTTGATGATCCGAAATAGATTAAAGTTCTATAATTTTGATTATTATTCTTGATGGTAGGATAAACTTCTTGAATAGCTTTATTATGAAGTTTCTTAGAAAGAATACTGTCTATCAGATTAACGTTGTAGCTATCCGTTGTTGACTGCTGTTAAAAACTTAATTTCACGTCGATAATTTTCTGATGTTAAAATAATGTAATATCTTCTCAATATTGATTTGTTCTTTCTTCTGTCACAGAAAAAAATTGTGTATTATACACGGGAAATATATTAGATTTTAGCACACATCCTGAAGCTGGAATCTGATACTTTTTTCCCTTGTATAATAAATAACTATTTTTATGTTGAAAACGTGAGCAGATTCGTTCCGAAACGTCCAAAGATAAGTGAGAATTTGATATTTTTTCTATATACCTTTAATTCGTATTAACGGTTTTTCCGTAGGAAAGAATCATTTTCCCGCGGAAAAAAGGAGCCTATGTTGAATCGTTTCAGTAGTTTGGTAGCCTATTCAATTCAAACAAACACATCTTTCCTCTTTATAATATTAGTATAGCTGTGTATATACTTCGGGAAATGTTCTTTAGACATCTCTGCTATAATTCCATCACTATAGCAATATCAGTCAGACAAACAGGACTGGCCCAGTCAGCACATATGATTCTTTCATTGTCAACCTTGAAATATGTCGAGCAACACTCTACCAAAATTCTTTCGTCTATAGAACGGCAAAGCTTTGGAATTCTTTGCCAATAGGAGTATTCCCAAGAACTTATATAACCTCCATAGGTTCAAGTAAAAATTCAATACTTCCTCCTCTCCCTATATCCTCTCTAGGTATGCACGATGTTCTTCGAACATTATGGAAATTTCCTTTCATGCTCTCCAAGAGATAAAAACAATTCTATCTAGCTTATTGAAATATTCAAAAAGAATATCAAGAACATGCACATGATAAAACTTAAAAATGAGCTGCCATGAACAATCATCATACTTTCTACTGATTTGATTTGATTATCAGTCAGATATATAGTCAGATGTTTGAAATAAGCTGTTATCATTCAGATATAACCCATAGTTATGCTTTGCGCTTTTCAAAAATATACAATACTCATAGAATATTTTGAGTATTAGCCTCGAATTTTGATAATTTGAATCGTTTTAATTCATTTCTTATTGATCCGTCTTGTAAATGTGTAGCAATATTTTTACTTTATTTCCATAGTAACCCTGTTGCTGTCAGAGTGTTTCGTCACCCACTAGTTGAAATTTCTCAAACATTCATTGTTTACCAATATTGAGCACTATTTATTGACTATTGAAGCTGTATAAAGAAAAAGCGAGTTCGGAATGTTTCATAATTATATTCTTGTCACCGATTTACAATAACAAAACTAAGTATACGAAAATGTAGGGTCCAATTTATTTCCCAACCAAAATAGGTATATAATCTTCCGTAGTTTTGATATCCTGGATTATTATTCGCCAATGCAAATTTGTAAACACCTACAGGTAGTTGCCACCTGGAAGTGTCTATTCGCACGCAGTGCTTACGAATAGGTATAAATAGCGATAAGGCACTTTATCCGTACGTTTACGTGCGAATAACCACCAAGAATGCTATCCGTACGTAAATTAACAACTATATTTGCGTACGGATAGGCTTTTCCATATCTATCCGCACGTATACGTACGGATAGGGTTAGGCATATTTATACGTACGTATACGTACAGATAGGTTTAGACATATTATCCGTACGTATACTTACGAATAGATATGCAAAAGCCTATCTGTACGTATTCGTACGTATAATATGTCAAAGCCTATCCGTACGTATACGTACGTATAAATATGCCAAAGCCTATCCGTACGTATACATCCGAATGTGTGCATTGCGTGCGGATAGTGTAAAGATATTTTATCCGTTCGCCCACGTGCGAATAATTTCCAAGAATGCTAATTGTACGTAACGGTTTGTAAAATATTAATTACTGTGATCAATCACGTATATTTGATGCATGTAATTATATCAAATTCAAATTTTGAATACCTACAACATAATGATAAACACATGCAATTTGAAAATAAGTTATATCACAATAATGTGTTAGGCATAGAGGAAAATGTGCTAGAAATATAGGAAGAAGTTCCTACATTTATATAGGAAGAAGTTTCTAATACATTTATTCAGATCAATATGATCGACAAAACAATCGATCAAATTCGAATTGCTATAATGCTTTCATATCTTTACAAGTTTACAAAAACTTCTGATGTAAAAGTGAGATGAAAATTACACCTGATATAAAAGTGAACTATATACCACAGTACATTGCCTAAACAATGTTGAACATAATATGCAATTTCCTGTGAAATCTCACTAAGCATAATGAATGACATATTATATTCATCAAATTTTGCCTAAGTAGATGTAAAGAATTTTTGAGTTGGTAAATATATGTATTTGAACATTTTCATGGAAGTGAAAGATAATTTTGATAACGAATGATATATTGTTCTAAAATTGAAAACGTTTACATAATATTGCGGATGAGCAAAAAATACACTACACGTAGTTACTGCCAGTCATATTCGTACGTTAACGTGCGGATAGGCAAACAATACACTACACGTACGTATACGTCATAGAAGTGTTTATTATTATTTCTATGGTATACGTACGTATAGGTACTGCCAGCCATATTCGTACGTAAACCTGCGGATAGGCATTGGCATATTATACGTACGCATACGTACATATAGGTACGTCGAAACCTATTCGAACGTAAACGTACGAATAGGATTTTAGGATATTATTCGTACGTAAACTTACTAATAGATGCAGCCTTGCCACCTACTTATCAGCTTCACAGCTTTTATAGTCAATAAATAGTGCTGAATATTGGTAAATAATGTATTATAGTGGAATCTGAGCTAGTGTGTGACGAAACACTCTGTCAGCAATGTTAAATTATGAAAATTCATGATATTAAAATATTAAAAATATTGCTACACTTTTACCAGGCAGATCAATGGAGAATATCATAGAAAAATGTATATAATCTTGAAGAATATCCTAGAAAAATGTATATAATCTATCTATCTAAGCGCAGAGCATCAATGTTTCAAATATAAAAAAAATATAGAGGGTGTTCCTTTCAAAAAACATACCTTCAGAATCCCCAATATTGAGAGAATGCAAATTCTCAATGTATTTCTTTGCATGTGTATGCAGTGTGTGCGAAATTTCATAATATAGTACTCAACGAGCTCTATTCGAAAATGTGGACAAATCTGAAATATTCATGTTTTCAAGGCCCACTTTCAATTGTTAAATGAGCAAACATTTCAAAGACGACTACTAGGCAATTTTTTGTCGAAACAGTGACTAACTCATTCGATTCAGCCATAGTTTGAATACCCACATACGAAATTTGAATGCAAAATCTCATATAGGGTGTTAGTTATTCAATGGCAAATTTTGATATTTCTGATTTTTCTATCCACCCTGTATCAAAATCTAAGGAATCGATATAACTGTGAGGTAGTCATCCAATGGAGAAACACATCGAATACTTGCATACGAAGTTTCAGCGTTGTAACTTCTACAGGAAGTCAGGAAGATCTCTCTAGGTCAACCAAAAATCAATAAAATTGATGTTGAGGTTCACCATTTTGAAAGCTCAAGTAAACCGTTCTTCACATACTTCACCACACAGTAACTTTGAGAATTCTCTCGATTGATGAAGAACTGTCGAATATAATACAAATAGAATGACAGACAAACATTCTACAAAGACTGCAAGGAGATTTAGATATACTCAATGTGATCATGATAATATACCGATTTTGGCGCAATGGAAGGGAAATTTGATATGACAATGGTGATTGATTTGTATGAAGGATATTTCCTCGAATAAGTTACCATCATTTATATTACCAGGAGAAAAAGATGTGGATCATCATCATCAACAAAATAATTGTTAACTTGAATTTAATTAATTTTTGGTTGACCAAGAGAGATCTTCCTGTAGAAGTAACAACGATGAAACTTCGTATCTGAGTATTCGATGTTTTTCTTCATTGAATGACTACTTCACCAGTTCTATCAACTCCTTAGAGTTTGATACAGGTTGAATCGAAAAATCAAAAACATCAAAATTTGCGTTCAAATTTCGAATGGGTTTTTTTCAGCTATGCCTGAATCGAATAGGCTAGTCACAGTTTCGATAAAAAATTGCCTAATAGTCGTTTTTGAAATTTTGACCCCTTCAACAAACAAAAGTAGGCCATGAAAATTTGAATATTTCAAATTTGTTCACATTCTCGAATAGAGCTCGTTGAGTATATATCATGGAATTCTTGTTTTTGTAAATCGGTCAACGGGTTCCAAATTAATAGGGTGTTGCGGGTTGAAATCGCACACACTGCATATCCATTTTTTTTATATAAAAAGTTTCTATAAATAAATATCGAAAAATATGCTTTCTAAGGATGCACTGCCCCTCAAAATAGTGCAACCTGAAACGATTTTTCCTCACAATTTTCAAAACCATTTAACCGAAAATCATGAAAATTGGTATTGTAGCAGGACAAGAGTGGCGATACTCTTTGCTTTTCATGTGGTACTCGAGTGGTAGTAATCTTTCTATTCAAACTATTTGCCTATTCGTCCAATAAATAGATGTCGCCTGCATCCACATTCTAGTCCTAATTTTTTTGCGTGTTTATCAGTCCGGTACCCACGAGAGTTTTTCTTGTTGAGCATTCGTGTTGGTGTAGAAGAAATTGCGAGAAAGAGAAATTGGACGTCATGTCAATCTTTGCGTAATCCGATGCTGTTTTCTTAGTTCGAAATAGCGTATATGAGTAGTCAAGAAGCGAACCTTTTGGTTTTGACAATAATATTATCCTAAGATTATTGGTGCCAGGTCCTTTTTAGATGAAAATATAATCCAAAATACCAGAAACAATCACTGATTGTTCCTCCCTCAGTTTTGACACCATACACCTGAGATTTTATTACTTAACCAGCATATCACTTGCCGGTTTTGTAACAGTATAATATGATGTTAAATCAAAATTTAAAATCAGGTCAAAAACTTCTTTCTTCCTTGTGCTGATAACAAAATATTATTCTTGAAGGTGTTTTACTTGAATATAGGTATGATCATTTCATATCAATATAGGACTAGTAGTTTTTATAATTTTCGTCAGAGACGTATCATACTAAATGCCACTTTGTGATACATGGTTGGATAGAGAATTTCAAGGCAAAAAAGATATACTGAATAAATGTACAGGGTGACATTTAAAAAAAAAAGTTGGGGTCACTTCCAGTCACACAGGTGGTTGAAAAAAATTGTAGTTAAGTTCGTAAAGTGCGCTACCATTTAATATATACCCCCTGTGAATTTCAAAATTGTATCTCCAAATAAAAAAACTACAGGCTGCTACATGTCTCCTGTGTCCCCCGGTATACTGCTTCTCGAGGCGTAAAATGTGTTTTCACTACCAAGGTCGTCTTCGGCATTTTATGAACCACTAGTCAATAAAGACATAGCCAACTCTGCTTTAATTAACCCGAACCCGCACTGTTCTGATCAGATATTCGTAGGAATGGCACTCGAATCTAGTATAGGTATTTATCAATAATGACTTGTCATATGCTGTCATATGGTCATAGCTAATAATAGGGTCCCTTGATGGAAATTGACGTTAAAGTCATCTTAACAGGGTACGGACAGATCCTCGTCTCCTCTCACTCTAAAGTGTTTGTGAAACAGCTATATAGTTCCATCCTTATTCAATTCTGGGGATAAACACTAGATTTTTGACACTCGTTGTTTTTTAGGTTATATTGAGGTCACTGGCGTATCATACGTAATTTCCATATGGAATTCCTGATTCAACTATACCAAGATATAGATGAACAATCCTCTAGTTTCAGAGTTTACTACTCCAGCATAATCTTTGCGATTTAGGGAACATATAAATTGTACTGAAAGATTAATAAATTTCACCAAAATAGACTGTTCTTAGACTGTTTACCAGGGTTGACTGAATTGAATGAATGAATTCTGATTTCAAGTTGAGCAGTAGTTTATCTATGAGCTGAATGAGCTGAGCCTTATGATTGAGAAATGGTGGAAACATCGATGTGGGTATCTAAACTACTGTACTCATGTCATGTTTGCTAAATATATTTTCAGAAATCCAACTCGGAGAAGAATTTATGGAGTTACTTATATTATCACACTATGTATAAAACTTCGTCTAGGACGAGAAGTCTACTGATAAAAATTAATACGTAAAATGTGCAGGAAAATAAAGATTAGAATATACTTCACCCCCATGTTATACATATGATTTTTTCGTCTCTTTTTAAATGAAAAGTCATTCTCGAATGAGTTATTGATGAAAGTAACAAAGAAGTAGCTATACGCTAACTATACGCAGTATAACTTATAGGCACGTTATTTTCACTCTTGCGTCCTACATATTTTTTATTTGTGGTAGAGTAATAATTAAATGAACTAATGTCTTTTCCCATATTGGATCAGTCATCTTGAATTTTCCAATTTTGACGAAACAATCATTATCTTCTACCCCGAAAACCCCTAGATATACCAATGTTGAATAAAATCGGATCATCATCACAAAACTCATCCACCATATTGGATCCGCCATCTCGAATATCCCAATTTTTTGAATATAATCGGATCATAATTACAAGTTTCGTTCGCCATATTGGATCCGCTATCTTGCATTCCCCAATTTTGAAAAAGAATCATGAAGTTCTACCACGAAAACCCTCAGATACCAATCTTAAATAGAATCATAATTAGAAATTTCTTTTGCTATATATTGGATCCGCGTCATCTTGAATTTTCCAAGTTTGATGAAACAATCATCATCTCCAACCCCGGAAAACCCCACATACCTTCCAATTTTGAATAGAATCGGATCATATTCACAAAACTCGTTCGCCATATGATCTTCCTCAACAAGTAAATACCCTGTACATACCTATTATTAAAATTTTGAATGATTTTCTGGAGCGCCCATGGATGTGACGTGACAGCAATGTCAGGGATACCAGTAGACAAAACTAAAATCTCTAGATCATTAAAAAAGAATGCAGCTATGATCTGTCCGTACCCTGTTAAGATGACTTTAACGTCAATTTCCATCAAGGGACCCTAGCTAATAATAGGGAAGCCCAAGCGGGGATTTCGGGATTTACTCGAGCGCCGCAGATTAACATAAGGGGGGTATTCTTGGACACTGTGAAGTACTCCCATCATACCTGGGCCCTTTATAAGGTGTCGAAAGTTTAGGGCAGCCGATCAGGGCCTACTCTATCTCACCGGGCCGTAGTCTATCCCCTCTCTCTCGACGCTGACGTCACACTAGTAGGTTGAGATTTCACATTCGTTCGTACTGGTTAGTTCGTAATTGATAGGCTATAGCTCATTTACTATACATTTTAGAAGCACACTTGATCGAAACGAAATGATCCCCAACGAATTCCCCAACTTTTGGTGAAAAAATGAATCCAATAGGATGAATCAAGACCAAGTTATGGCGTTGTGAAGAAATTCCATTTTATTGAAAATCAGGACGTTGTACTACAGACTACTATTTTTCAAATTTATAATCGGAATAAGATGAAACTAGCTCAGTATATCAAACTAGGATAATGCATCAATTGAATAGTGAAAAAATTGTTGAGTTACCTACAATGAGTCCGAAAGAAATTAAATATAAGGAACGCGTAAAACATGGGCCATTATACCTACCTACCCAAATTTCGCTGTATTACGATTTCGCGATAATTCCTTCGACTGGTAAACGGCGATATACTTTTTATTATTCATTTTATTTCTGAATGGTGTTTGGTTCAGACGTACGAATATTGGTGTCTGAAAAATTCGAAACAATATTTCAACAATGTAAGTCACAACATGAAGTTTTCGAAAATTTAGCAGAGCAGACATTAAAATCAATTTCCTCCTCAATTATTTCGAGAATCAATGTTGCAGCTGTGGGTCTTTTGATGGAATCATCAGAACATTTCAAATATCCTGTTGAACAATTATTGCAAGATCAAGAATAGTGGGATTAAGTGCAATAATGAAATAAAATAAAATCACTAATCTTTCAGGATGAGATATAGTCAAGATTTCATTTTTAGTTTGTGATTTAGATGTATATATATTTTTTGTTATTAGTGCATTTCATTTTGTGATATCTATTAATTTTCTTCTTCATTTTCTTGTGTTGATCATTTGTACAGTTTATTTTGTTTGGTTTTATTGTTTGTATAAGGATTAAACTTTTTTATTTTTTACTCATTTATTCATATATCGTTGTTCGGGGTTTCTAGTAATTCAGCTTATTATATTTATTTCTATATCTCTCATTGTTGAAATACATACTTTTTGAATTATTTTTGCTTGGTTGTGTTCATATGAACTCCACATATTTTGTTCTTTTCAATTTTGATAGTTTGGAAATATATCCAAATCAATTTTTTTTTCATGAATTCAACGTTACCCTCGAAATATATACTCTTCAGCAGAAAAAAATTAATACTGAATAGGCGTTTATGTGTAATAACACACTCGAATGATAAGATTTCTAACATCATCAAATTGCGTCCTGATCATATTTAGGCATAAACGCTGCTAAAACCCTTCGAGATAAAGTGGATGTGTATTATAGCGATTTATAGGCAATTGAATTTCTTACAAAAAAGTCAGTGACAGCATATATTCACACTTGATAGGATTAGCATGGGAGGCGTCCGAACTTTTCGAACTATTCTGTAATGAACACCTGAATCATCGTTCTACTTGAAGTGAAATATCGGTTTGTTATTGGCCTTTGGGAATTTGAAAAAAAAATCAGTCAATCTGGATACTATGAGGAATCTTTTCATGATTGAATCATCACTGTGAATTGAATATTGGAATTTTGGTAGCTGTTCATAAAAGGACAATTCTGAATGGCGTCAATTTATTTTGATATGCGATATTTCTGAAACTAATGATCGCAAATCAGTGAAAATTGATTCATCTTCTGGAAAATTCTATTCTGTACATATTTGACCTCTTGATATTTTTTGCTAACTGTAACCGTTTTCCCGAGGTAAGGGTGATTCACCATAAATGTCCCCCCCTCTAGCTCAGTTATTTTTGAACCGATTTTAAAATTCGAAATATCGTCTTGAATGATTTTCGATAAAGTTTTTTTCCGCTAGATCAGAAAATACAGGGTGCTCGAAACAAACGATCTACAGGGTACTATTTGATTTTTTTAAATCGAACACCCTATATTTAATTGTATTTTTAGATTCTCCCTGGAGAGCTGATTTGATCAATGTATCACACTTGGGGTCTAGCGGGACTGATTACAGAGATATAGGGTGTTCAAAATCGAGATTTTTCAACTTTAGGATTTTTTTGTGACGAAACTATTCATTATCGGTCAAAACGGTTTTCATGTTCGTTTCTCAACTTTTGATTTACTATCTACTGACATTTAATAATTGGAACAGATACAGGGTGACCAGAATTCTGAATCTTGAACCACCCTGTAAATGTTCCAATTAAATGTCACTAGATAGTAAATAAAAAGTTGAGATGGGAACATAGAAGCCGTTTTGACCAATAATGAATAGTTTCGGCACAAAAAAAATCCTAAAGTTGAAGAGTCTCGATTTTGAACACCCTATATCTCTGTAATCATTCCCGCTAGACCCCAAGTGTGATACATTGATGAAATCAGCTCTTTAGGAAGAATCTAAAAATACAATAAAATATAGGGCGTTCCATTTAAAAAAATAAATTAGTACTCTGTAGATCGTTTGATCCAAGCACCCTGTATTTTCTGATGCAACAGGAAAAAAAATTCTGAAAAATCATTCAAGATCATCTTTCAAATTTTTAAATCGGTTCAGGAATAAGTGAGCTAGAGGGGGGGACATTTATGGTGAATCACCCTGTACATCAATGAAACGGGAGAGACAATTTTCACTGCGTTGATTTTGTCCCTACTAGTGTGACGTCACGAAAGCGATGCTCCGGCCCGGTGAGATAGAGTAGGCCCGGAGCCGATCAGATTAGTGAAAAAAAAAAAACGATAGTCAGAAATACCTTGCGCGTCAGATTAAGACATGGTACGTGAATGGCATGCAGAAAAGTGTGCATTTTAATAATCTGACGATTTGAGCGTGACATAAGGGAATGGGACAGCCATAAAGTTGCAAAAAAAAGTCACCTGTACATTCCCGAGCGCGGTTGAGTTTTATCTGATTCTGAGCGAAAATCATCAATCAAATGTGGTGCTTGCAGCTACTGGAAAATATGTATGTAATTGTGGTAACGTAGGAAACTGAAAAAAGTATCACTTCGTTTATTATCATCAATCAGCTCATAAGGAGGAATCTGGAAATGCAATCAAATACAAGTTGTGCTAAAAGAAAAAATAAAACTGATACGCCACGCATTTCTGATTAACCCTGTATAACGCAAAGTATTTCAGAAATATACTGCTCATGAGACTAGACCATCTCAAGAATTTTTGTTCATCTATCTCAAACAGCAAAGCCGTTAACTCACTTTGCCACATCATTGGTCCAACCTGTATGTCTACATGAGCCGTCCATCTCAAAATTTCGAATTATTCGAGCTGTTGAAGTCCTGCTAGGTACAAAAAACTGGCCCACTCTGTATATTTTATATTAAAGTTATCACATTCAGTTAACAAAAGAAATCCAACCGTCAGATCAAGGTAATTCCTCTACATAATTGTCATATTATGGGTGGATACGACAAGGACAAGCGTCTGTATAATAATCTTACGCGCTCGAGTATTTCAAGGTCACGATTTTTTTTTGGTCGCGTCCAAATCGTCAGAATATTGAAAAAGAGCTACTTGAAGGTTCACTTAACGTCCCTTCTTAATATCTAACGCGCTGTACCTACTTAAACTTTTTTCATTTCCGCATCTAATATTCACAATCTGATACGTCCCCACGACGCTCGAGTAAATCCCAATTCAGCCTCTTTGCCTCTCCTACTATGAAGTATTGAAAATAATTGCTGTCATATAGTGACAATAGGTCCATATTTCGGTTTCACATAACTAAAATGATTGAAATATATTTTGCTAATGGTGAAAAAATGTAATATAATTCTTGGTAGTTATAGTTATTTATCATACAAGGGCAAAAAGTAGTAGATTTCAGCTCCAGGTTGCGTTGTCTCCCGACGCGTAGCGGAGGGTGACAACAAACCGTGAAGGACGAATCAATATTGAGCAGATTACATTATTTTGAAATCTGAAAATTATCGACGTGAAATTTAAAGTTTTTAACGACACCACCTGCGTTGTAGGCATCTTTATCATTCTCTTGGAGTAATCAAATATCTGATGTCACTTCTGTCAGTCTATTTCTGTGATTTAATTTCAATAAATTGCGAATTTAGTGGTTGTTTAGTAATATACGTAACCGCGAAGTCGAATGGAAGATAAAAGGACTTGCAGTTCTTTCTCGGAGACGGTATTATTGACTCATTTTTCGGAACTATAGCACAACAAAAGCCATCAACAGGGTATATATATGTGATATACAGGGTGTTTCAAAATTCAGTATCAAGATTTTAGGGGCGTATTTTTCAGGTCAAAATAAGACGTTTTTGTCCATAAACATGTGTCCGCAAACGCTTCGTTACCGATCTACAGAGCGTTAAAGTTTCAAGATTTTTTTATTTTTTTCTTCATAGCTCTTTCAATTTTTGAGATATTAAGATCAAATTTGGAATGTAGGTTACGTTCTAGGGCTTACATCATCCAGCATGCCGAGTGATTGTGAGAATCTACAGGGAGATATTTTTTTCAGGGGTCAAGCCCTTTTTTACCCCATAAACTTTTTTGTGGTGCGCCGCTGGTGAATTCTGAGATACGAAATGAATTCTTTGTTCTGTTTTTAAATTTTTTGTCTCTTGTAATTTTCACGCATCTGCGATCGTTATCGAGAAAAAAGTAAAATCAATTTTCGTGATTCGCTACATTTAATTAAAATTTTCAACGGAACAATGAAAAAGCGAATAAGTGGGCTTTGACTGCTATTTTCATTTTGACGTTTAGGTTTGTTTTGAAGCATTTGACATTATTTGAAAGTTGGTGGATGTCTCATCGTGTATTTGTTTAACTTTAACGCTCTGTAGATCGGTAACGAAGCGTTTGCGGACACATGTTTATGGACAAAAACGTCTTATTTTGACCTGAAAAATACGCCCCTAAAATCTTGATACTGAATTTTGAAACACCCTGTATATCCGGGAAAAAAGTACTCACTTTTTCCCTACTGGAAAAAAGTAATTTATGGAAAGTGACATTTTATAACCTGCCAACAGAGACGAAATGCCAAACTTTTTTCCCGTCACAGAAAAAAGAATATTATCACCACGGGACCTTATACCCGTCGGCTGAAGCCTTGGAATATAATCTTGGTCCCTGGGGAATAATGATATTCTTTACTACCTTGGTGTATAAAGAAGTATTTTTTACGGCAAAGTAACCTTGTCAACTGTCATAAGTCCATTCAATTCCATTCCAGCCATTTTGTTTATTTTCTATTAGTCTATTATGGTGAACAGGTAAATCAGTGTGATCAGTGAAAATATTGTTTTCATGCTATCATTCGTAGTTATCAAGTAAGTTAAGAACTAATAAACAAGTCTTGGACTGAAACAAGTGCTTTATCAATTTTTTGAACTACTACTTTATTATTACAATAGCTGATACCCGGCAAACGTTTCTTTGCTATTTACATTCATTTCTGGGAAATATTTTTTTAGTTAGATATTCATCAGCACACTTTTATTATTTTGTTTTCTACTTCGCTCAAGTTTGGCTACCCATAAAATCATGTTTCATCAGTATTTAAAACTACTATTTTTATTTACTACTTCTTTTCAGTTCGACACTCTATCTCGTTTTTTAAACTAAACTACCTATCAATTTTCAACTCCTATTTAGTTTGGCCTCAAGTTTGACAATCCATAAAAGTGAGTTTCATTATAGTTTTTTAAACTTCTATTCATAACAAAGTTCTCTTGCCATATTGGATCCGCCATCTTAAATTTCTCAATTTGAAAAAATACATCTGCAATTTCCTAATTTTGATGGAAGAATCATAATCTCCGACCCCAAAATCCTCCAGATACAAATTTTGAATGGAATCGGATCATAAAGTCACAAAACTCGTCCGCCATAGTGGATCTGCCATCTTTGATTCCCAAATTTTGATAAAAGAATTATTATCTCCGACCCCAAAAACCCCCAGATATCAATTTTGAATAGAATCTGATCATAATTAAAAACCTCTTCCGCTATATTAGATCCGCCATTGTGAATTTCCTTATTTTGACGAATGAATAATAATCTTCGATCCCGACAACCCCC
>OU896719.1:10334218-10375223 GCA_918026855.4 Phaedon cochleariae | reverse complement strand
AATGAAATGAGGAAAGACTCACCTGAGTGTAAATTTTCACAAAAACATAACACACACGACAATTGTTTCGCTGAACATCAGCTTCTTCAAAGTGCAACGTGCACTCTGCACGCAGGAGTAGATTTTAAGGGTTAATTTAAGGGTTTACGCATAGGTGATTGCTGAGAATATTGATTCCTTCACGACAGATATGTTTAGGTCATTTGACAATTGTTTGATGAATTTCAGAGCGGAGAATAACGAACTAAAGATTTTACACATCAAATTCCACGGATTCCAGGAAATTTCACTAAAAATGTATATATACGCGTTAAAAAATACTTTTTTTGCATTTTTTTGTGTTAATTACTCAACAATTACTCAACAATTATTGATAACAACAGTTGCGATATTTGATGTTCAGTTGTCGATTTATTCTAGTGGCACTGCTAACTTAATATAAAGTTAGCAGAGCCACCCCATATAAAAAAAACTAGGAGCGCGACAATTTTTTTTTCTTCACGACAAATATGTTTAGGTCATTCGACAATTGTTTGATGAATTTCAGAGCGGAGAATAATAAATTGAAGATTTTACACATCAAATTCCACGGATTCCAGGAAATTTCACTAAAAATGTATACATACGCGTTAAAAAATACTTTTTTCGCATTTTTTTGTGTTAGATGGACTTCGACAATTACTCGACAATTATTGATAACAACAGTTGCGATATTTGATGTTCAGTTGTCGATTTATTCTAGTGACACTGCTAACTTAATATAAAGTTAGCAGAGCCACCCCATATAAAAAAAAACTAAGAGCGCGACAATTTTTTTTTCTTCACGACAAATATGTTTAGGTCATTCGACAATTGCTCAATGAATTTCAAAGCGGAGAATAATAAACTAAAGATTTTACACATCAGTTTTCACTGATAACAGGAAGTCACTAAAAATGTATACATACGCTTTAAAAAATACTTTTTTTGCATTTATTTTATGTTAGATGGACTTCGACAATTACTCGACAATTATTGATAACAACAGTTGCGATATTTGATGTTCAGTTGTCGATTTATTCTAGTGGCACTGCTAACTTAATATAAAGTTAGCAGAGCCACCCCATATAAAAAAAACTAAGAGCGCGACAATTTTTTTTTCTTCACGACAAATATGTTTAGGTCATTCGACAATTGCTCAATGAATTTCAGAGCGGAGAATAATAAACTAAAGATTTTACACATCAGTTTTCACTGATAACAGGAAAAGTCACTAAAAATGTATACATACGCTTTAAAAAATACTTTTTTTGCATTTATTTTATGTTAGATGGACTTCGACAATTACTCGACAATTATTGATAACAACAGTTGCGATATTTGATGTTCAGTTGTCGATTTATTCTAGTGGCACTGCTAACTTAATATAAAGTTAGCAGAGCCACCCCATATAAAAAAAACTAAGAGCGCGACAATTTTTTTTTCTTCACGACAAATATGTTTAGGTCATTCGACAATTGCTCAATGAATTTCAAAGCGGAGAATAATAAACTAAAGATTTTACACATCAGTTTTCACTGATAACAGGAAGTCACTAAAAATGTATACATACGCTTTAAAAAATACTTTTTTTGCATTTATTTTATGTTAGATGGACTTCGACAATTACTCGACAATTATTGATAACAACAGTTGCGATATTTGATGTTCAGTTGTCGATTTATTCTAGTGGCACTGCTAACTTAATATAAAGTTAGCAGAGCCACCCCATATAAAAAAAACTAAGAGCGCGACAATTTTTTTTTCTTCACGACAAATATGTTTAGGTCATTCGACAATTGCTCAATGAATTTCAAAGCGGAGAATAATGAACTAAAGATTTTACACATCAGTTTCCAGAAAGTCCAATGAATATAACAGAGCTATAAACAATTTTTTGTTGATTTTTTTACGTTAAATAGACTTCGACAATGAGTCGACAATGAGTCGACAATTTTTCGTACCAACAGGTCAAGCGACAAATAGTTTTTGCCACCCTATAGAAGTTATGGGATTTCCTAAATGTAAATAGAAATCAACAATTCACATGGGTGACTTTTTTTCTTCTTTTATTCATCATTTACAATGATTTTTATCTGATCTATAGAAGAGAGAAAATGAAACATATATAGATATCTATCAATTATGTCACTGAAAATGATGTAGGAGGTCGAAATAAGAATGCGGTGTTGCCAAATACTGGAAATTTCCACGGATTCCAGGAAATTTCACTAAAAATGTAAATATACGCGTTAAAAAAACACTTTTTTCGCATTTTTTTGTGTTAGATGGACTTCGACAATTACTCGACAATTATTGATAACAACAGTTGCGATATTTGAATTTCAGTTGTCGATTTATTCTAGTGGCACTGCTAACTTAATATAAAGTTAGCAGAGCCACCCCATATAAAAAAAACTAAGAGCGCGACAATTTTTTTTTCTTCACGACAAATTCTCGACAATCATTCGACAATTAATGGCATAGTTTTTATCGATTTTGATGCAAGTGGCTTTGCTAACTTTATAGAGGTCTTGCATGCGAATCCACAAATATTTGTTCACACAAAGTATCTTCACTAGAAAGAGCAATAGTTTCTGGGATTTGTTCCAACTCCCAAAACTTTTTCACCATTTCATTTAATGATACATCTAACATTGTACAAAATGAATTCACTACACCATCAGATGGATTGTCTACACCTCCCATCAATACCCAACCAAAAGCTGTTTTTATTGCTTCAGGTTCACCATGATTTCCCACCTTCAATCCATTTTCCAAACTTTTTGCATAAACTTCTGCACCAAGTAAAATATCAATCTCAGTAGGATCACCATAATATGGACCCGCCAACTCTAGACCACGAATATGTTCCCACTTATCACCACAAACACGAGTAGTAGGGACATTTCCACACACACTTTTCACCACAATAAATTCACTGCTGAATTCAGGAGTTTCTTTGAAATGAGGTTTAATCAAACACGACACAATTCCTAAATTCGATAAAGTTGTCATTTGATTCAATCCTTGGATTGGAATTTGATAAGGACTTCTTTTAAGATTAAGAATCAATGCAAATCTTTCACTCACAAAATTTGCACCACTTGCACTATCTGATAGCGCACGACATCTTAAGAAATGTCCACAAGACTCCTTGACACATATAAACGCAGTAGAGAATAAGATAGTCTTCTGGGACGGCAACACATTCGTTAGAACATCAACTTGTTCATTTCGAGATGAACACTGAGATGGATCAGTATTGAAAGACTGTGCAGGAGAAAGAAAATGCAGCAATACATTGTGCTTCTTATGACAAACTCCACAAGTTGCCTTTGATTGACAAAACTGAGAAAAATGGTCAGAGGAAAGACAACGGAAACACGCACGCTCGTTCACAATGAAATCATGGCGTTGATGGGGTGTCATCTCTAAAAACTTATCACATTTCACGATAGAATGATTATCTTTACACAAAAGACATTTAGGAAGTGGCTCAGATTTTATGAAAAAGGAGGAAGCAGGCTTCAACCCACCTGAAAATGATTTATTTGGAGTATGTTGATTATTTCTTCTGTAAGGTGATGTATTCAAATTTACTCCACTATTATTATTATTATAACTAGAGGATACCACATTATTCTCCAGAGCTCGACACGTTTTGTCCAAAAATTCATATAAATTTTGGTATGTTGGTATTCCTGACGAACAATCACTGGATGATATTTCAAAACGTCTTTTGATAGCAGGATCCAGTTTTTGAATCAAGAAATTGAATTTTGTAAAATCCCACAAGTCACAATTAAATTGATCTAAGGCTGAAATATTTTCTGAAAAGACATTCAATAATCCTCTCAGAGAAGAAGATGAATCACTATTGATCTTTTGAGCATTAAAAATAGTCTGCCAATACGAAGAAAACAAAATCCGATCATTTTGATACCTCTTCACTAGTGTTTCATAAGCGATTATATAATTATCACTTGTAAAAGGAAGATTTTTCACAATACCTAAGGCTTCTCTCGATAGACTAGACACAAGATATTGAAATTTCTCTATATTTGACAAATCATCATTTTCATGAATTAACGACTTGAACAAATCATAAAAATTTGGCAAAATTTTTATCATACCATCAAATTTCGGAATTTCTATAGTAGGCAATCTCACATTTTTGCTCACTTTGTTTTCAACCACCGCTAATTTTGACTTATTATCTTGGTCAGACTTAGGAACACTTAGTTGACGATGAATGCCTTTGATTGTATATTGAATATCATCGAATTCCTCTTGTATACGTTCTTGTTCCTTCCGTTGCGTTTCATCAACGGAATAAGTCACAATTTCTAAATGAATGGATTGAAATGTATGCACAAGTTCCACAAGGCTCTCATATCGAATCTCAAACTCCGGTATCTTTGAAAGATCTTGTTGAGCTGTTATTCCAAAATCTAATATTTTATGTACACGGCACAAAATGGAATGACGTTGATTGTTCAACTTTAGTAACTCTTTCTCCTCAGCTTTAGTCAAAGGTTCTGCCATCTCGACACAATTTTTTTCAAATCTCAACTACTTTTTTTGAGAGCCAAAATTGTATTTCCACGCCGGTATTTCCACGCCGGAGTGTTCACAAAACCACGAAATAACAATAGTAGAAGACTTTTCATAAACTACGACTACAAATCTCAAAACTCAGTCAAACTTCAGAATCCGGCAACCATGTATTCGACAAATGCTACGACTTTCATAAAAACGATAAAAACATGAAAATATAATAAAAAATAATCATCACACTATTAGGACTATGTATATTTCACAGGACTTTCAGATTCGACTCGAAGGGCCAAAATGTGCACGATAGTACACCTAGTCTATGAATTTGCCAGTTGTTGGAAAATCGGATAATCTCACTCACCTTCTACTACTCGCTCTGCATTTCTTCACTGGCGCCAGTTTTCTATGTTTTTCGAGAGACTGCTCACCCCTTGGACCACAAACCGTCACTATTATTGCATATTAGTATCAAAAATTCGTATAATCGACATCTTTATTGAGCGCCTTTTCGTGCACTTGTGTCAAAATCGCCATGCGGCCACCACGCACTGTTGCCAGATCGATTCGCGAGGAATCCAACTTTCCAGGCACAAAAATAAAAGAAACAAAATAATGTGAATACTTAGTACAATCGTGAACAATTATCGATCTCATGAATAGAATTGAAGAAATTCTGCTGAATTTGTATGTTTAAATTTTCAAGTCTACTTATATAATTATAATTCAGTGACAAATTCTAGGCCGTTTCAAACTACTCCATTTATTTTCTAGTTCTTTTTAGTTCGGTTCTCTATACCTCTTCATCTTTTCAAACTACTCTTCATTTTCTACTCACTTCTTTTTAGTATGGCTATCTATAAAAAGGTGTTTCATTAGTTTTTCAAACTAATGATATTTATTACAATAGCTGATACCCGGCAAACGTTGTTCTGCTATATAGGTACAATTATTTCCAGAAAATATTTTTTTAGTTAAATATTCATCAACATACTTCTATCCATTTGTTTTCTAATTCTTCTCCGACCCCGAAAACACCCAGATACAAATTTTGAATAGAATCGGATCATAACTACAAAACTCAGTTGCCATCCTCCATCTTCAATTTCCTTATTTTGATGAACAATCATAATATCCCATCCCAAAATCCCCCATATACAAATTTGGAATGGAATCGGATTAAGTTACAAAACTCGTCAGCCATATTGAATCTGCCATCTTGGATTTTCAAATTTTGATAAAAGGATCATTATTTCCGACTCCGAGAACCCCCAGATACCAATTTTACATAGAATCTGATCATGATAATCAAAAAACTCTTCCACCATATTGGATCCACCATTTTGAATTTCCCCATTTTGACAAATGATTCATAATTATCTACGACCTCTTAAACATCCAGTTACCAATTTTGAATAGAATCTGATCATGATTACAAAACTCGTCCGCCATATTGGATCCGCCATTTCTAATTTCCTAATTTTGATAAAAAATCATGATCCCTGACCCCGAAAACCCCCAGATATCAATTTTGAATTATATCTGACCAATCTGTTTTGTTCAGCACCAAAACATATGCTGATGCTCTCAGATTCCATCCAGAGAAGAGCCATTCGCCTGGTGGGTGACGCCACACTCACTCTCTCTTTGACATCATTTTTTCTATCGATACTTCCACGGGAAATGGCTATCATCCCTCCACTAGCAATACCAGTCAGACGAAGTAGACAAGCCCAGTCAGCACATCCTTTCGTTGTCAACCTCGAAAGATGTCGAACAGCACTTTATCAAAACTCCTTCATCCATAGAAAGGCTAGGCTCTGGAATTCAGTGCCTGAGGAAGTATTCCCAACAACATATAATCTCCAGAAGTTCAAAAAAAAACTCCAATACCTACCTCTTGTCCCTATCCTCCCTAGGAACGCACGATGTTCTTCGAACATTATAGGGATTTCCTTTCGTGCGCTCCAAGCGATAAAGAAAATAATTACAAAACCCGTCCGCCATATTGAATCCACCATTTTGGATTTCCTTATTTCGATGAAGAAATCATAATCTCCGACCTCGAAAACCCCCAGATACCAATTTTGGATGGAATCTGACTATAATTACAAAGCTCGTCCACCGAGTACCAATTTTGAATGAAATCGGATAACTATACTCGGTCGCCATATTGGATCCGTCATTTTGTATTTTCTATTTGAAAAATAGATTACGACCGATTCTCATACCCACCGAATACGCACAAAAAATTTCATACGAATCGGTCGAGCCGTTTCGGAGGAGTTCGACCACTATGACCGTGACCGTGACAGGAGAATTTTATGTATTAGATTTGTTCGTCTTACAAACACTCGGAGAACCTCCCCTTGAAATATGCCCAGATAATTGAATAATACCCTCTGTATTATCACGTCGCCTAGATTTCATAATATGTCCGAGTAATATGTATAACATTGGCAACGGTGTAAACGGGTTTGAATTCATCATCTCTCCTAAGCGCCATCTGCTTGCAATACAATGCACCATTCCTCTCTGCCGCAGTCTGTCATTTCGAACACTGCCATCTATCAGGTAGTGCCTGAACTACCACATCCTAGTTTCCTGCATTATACTCTTTCAAGAAATGGAGTTTACCGAGATCAGCTGAGATGAATGAATATTTTGTTGACAGAATAATCGTTGCTGTTGCTTCCTGTCCGAATGGAAACATTTCAAGAGCTGATATTTCAGTGACACCTCGCCGAATTTCCAACAATTGTACTGAGATCGAAAATATTTCAATTTGAGACAAAAAAATTTCATTGTTTACGTTTTTCAAAAATCTGTATCTTCTATAAATGAATGAGTTTCGACTCCGTATGATAACCAGGCCCTAGTCCCAACCTTCTTCTTCACGATGATTTAATCAGTTTTTCAATTGAAACATTCATAAGCCCAAATAGCAACAACTAGTGCAGGCCTGCCTGTCGATTTGGTTGAAACTCTCCTCTAATTATGCCTCTTTCATGATCTACCATCATCGAGTTTAAGGTCCTGCAAAATCTGCGTGAACTCTTCGAAATGGTGCATTCGCAGGTTCTCATAAATGGACATCAACTTTTTTCGGATTATTCTCTACAGAATTACAATTTGCACAATTTCTAGCTAATTCCTCAATATCAGAATCGATACCAGGCCACCAGCAGTAACCTCGAGCTAGGCCATTCATTTTTACAACTCCAAAATGACCACAATGCAGTTCTTTCAAAATACTAGGTTGTAAAGCTTTTGGTATGACCACTCTGTGAGCCCTCATTATAACTCCCTGTTGTAAACTGAATTCATGTTGAATAATACGAAATTTATTTTTAACATTTGAAACTTGTCCTGAAGCATGTGAAATGTCTTTCAAATCTTCATCATCCCTAGTATATTCAGCAATTTTTTTAGATGTAACAGGAATTGTTTCAATTACACTCATTTCGGAAACATCTACAACATGATATGTGTGGGAATCTGTAATTGCAACTGGTAATCTTGAAAGACAATCTACATTTGCATTATGTTTTGAATTTTTGTATTTTATCTCAAAATTAAATCCTGTCAGAAAAAGTGCATAATGCTGCATTCTCATTGCACTGTGAAGTAGTAAACTCTTATTCGGTGGAAATATACGTATCAAAGGTCTATGGTCTGTATACAAAATAAATTTATTTCCGTAAAGAAACTGGTGAAACTTTTTCATTGCGAATATAATGGCATACGCTTCCTCATCAATTTGACTTTACTTTCTTTGAGTATCATTGAGCGTTTGCGAAGCATACTGTATCGTTCTGATCCATCTGGATAGATATGTGACAAAACACTTTCAACCCCATATGAACTAGCATATGTGGATAAAACTAGAGGAAGTTGTGTATCGTAATACACCAAAAATTCTTTGCTTTGAAAAGCTTCCTTAGCTTCCGAAAATGCACATTCACATTCCTCGGACCATGTGAAAGGAACATTTTTGCACGACAGTCTATCCAGTGGATACAGAATCGAACTCAATTTTTTAATGAATCGACCATAGTAATTAATCATTCCAATGAATGTTCTTAGTTCAGTTGTATTCGTAGGTCGCGGCATGTTATTTATAGCATCTATTTTCTTTTGTGATTTATGAATTCCGAATTTGTCAATAACATAACCGCAATAGACAATTTTTTCTTTGAAAGATTCACTTTTTTCAATGTTTATTCTTATATTGTACTGTTGCAAACGTTTGAAAACCATTTTAAGCCTATCAAAATGTGTTTGATCTGTAGATCCTGTGATTTTGATGTCATCTAAAAATACAGTAACACCTGGTATATCTTTCAAAATATTTTCAATTTCTCTCTGCCAAATTGCAGGAGCTGATGCAATGCCGTGAAGGAGTCTATTAGATTGATATAGTCCTTTATGTGTATTGATCGTTAAGAAATGCCTATCTTCTGGTCTGACTTCCAGTTGTAAGTATGCTTGCCTCAGATCTATTTTTGAAAAAATTGTTCCACCTGCCATTGCTGCAAAAAGCTCATCAATGGTAGGTAAGGGATGACCATCAACAAGTAATTGCGGGTTTATTGTAACGCTAAAATATCCACAGAGGCGAACTGTATCATTCGATTTAAAGACAGATACAACAGGTGTAGCCCATTCTGATGTATTTACTTTTTCTAGAATACCTGCTCTTCCAAGATTAATTATTTCCTGCTCAACTAAATCTGAATGAATGTTCAAATTGAAATATTTTTCATTATATTGATCAGTTACTGTAGAAAATCCCAAAACTTCCAAATTATTATTGCAATACCTAATTAACTTCAAATCTGTTTCGAAAATTGGAATATTCGGAAAAATTTAAATGAAAAAAATTTCACTTGTCAAAGTGACAGCTGCACCTGTATCTACTTCGAATGTAACATCCACATCATTAACTTTGAGGTCAATAAGATATTCATCTCTGAATTGTCGATGTTCAATTTGTGTTATGATATTTTCATCTGATTCTGAATTTGATGTACTTACTGAGGTTGAATTGAGTATTTCTCCAACTGAATTTGTATGGGTAGTCTTCTTAAAACAAACCTTCTGTAGATGACCCTTCACTCCACATCCTTTACATTGAAAATTTTTATCCAATTCACATTTTGTAGCGAAATGACCACCACCACACCTGAAACATTTAACAGTATTTGAATTTATGGAAAATAATGAAATTTTATTAGAATTAGTTGAATCTCTGCTGTTCTTGAAATGATGTGTCGGCTTCGAATCTCTTGAAGTTGACCCTAAATAACCAAGAGGAATATTTGGGCCACCGTGTAGTCGAATTGCGTCTTTTTCTGACAGATCCATACTCGTAGCTATTTTGACAGCCTTGTCAAAATTCAAATCAATGGATTCGAGAAGTCTCGCTTGAATTCTTCTGCTGGAGAGACCAGATACAAATTGATTCCGAAGTGCAGTTTTCAGGTAATTCCCAAAATTACAGTGAATACTCATCTTTTGTAACGCCGCTGCATATTCTTGTATACTCTCGCCATTCTGCTGCTTTCTCTGGTAGAATCGGAAATTTTCTATGAAATTAACGTTGTGTCCGTTGTTGACTGCGATCTGTTTCATAATATTGAGTTCTCATTTGAAATTCATCACCGAAAGAGGGACATCCACTAGCCTGTGTATAATACTATTATATGCTGCAATTTCCTGTTGACAAGGGTGTGTTGAATTATTATGAATAGTAATATGAGTGTGAGTAGGTTCTTGGAAAATTGAAGAATCATTTTTATCGTTAATTTTACAGCATTTCATGCTGAAATCTTCATGGACAAACTGGAGAAAATAATAAATCTGAGAGCAGACGAATACAACTAATCCAAAACTCGTGTGTTCGTCTGATTTGTGGCCTGCGTAAACTTGATCATGTTTCAGCCTTTAAAAGAAATAGGTTGGTTGAACATGAAAGAGAGACGCTTCCTTTACAGATGTTTGTTTTATCATAAAATTATTACCACAAAGACACCTGCCTATCTATTCGATAAAATTCAGGCACGACGTCAAGCACATAATGTTGATTCACGTCATCAACACAATCTAACCATCCCCAAACATAAAAGTGCATTATACAAGTCTTCATTTTCTCTCAATATTGCTAAAACTCAAGAGAACCTTCCACTTGATGTGCGAAGAATTCACTCAGTGAGTCCTTTGAACAAAAAAATTTAACTAGCAATTTTGGATGGATCCTTGTCAACTTGTTGAATCTTATTTTTGTATTGTACATGCTTTTACATTATTATTATTATTATATATTATACTGCTAGTGTTTCTTGAATATTGTGTTTATTTATGTAGAATGAGTATATGTGTGTGTGTGTGTCTGTGTCTGTATAGGTGTGTATATATCTGTATGAATGCATCTGTATGTGCATGTATGCGCACGTATGTTCATGGTTAAGTGGGAGAGCGAAACTACTTCAGGTTGGCAACCAACCTGAAGTAGAGCGAACTTTGCCTTTTGCTCTTTAGGATATAGATATTGTTTTTTTTTGTCATTATTTCATCTTTTTTGTATTGTATCTCTATTACCTGTACCAATGAAAGCGATATTATTATCATCAATTAATTAAACAATGTTTGTATTGGTATGGATACGTAGATGCCGTAATAGTATGCTTTGAAGGAACCAATAGACAATCAGATACTTTTCATCAATATATGAATACTTTTCATCCAAACATAGAATTCACAATAGGAATAGAGACAGAGAATCAATTTCTCAGATTGACAATATAAGTAAAATAAGGGATAAAAATGATTTTTCAATTTTCCATGAACCTTCCTACACTGATGTCACTATTCAAAATAATTCAACACACCCTCATCAACATAAAAGTGCACCATATAATATTATGATACACAGGCTAGTGAATGTTTCTCATTCGGTAGTGAATTCTATTGAATAACTCATTATTATGAAACAGATTGCAGTCAACAACATATACAACGTTAATTTGATAAACAGTATCCTTTCTAAAAAAACTTCGTCATAAAGCTATTCAAGAAGTTCATCCTCCCATCAAGAATAATAATCAAAATCATAGAACCTTAACCTATTTTGGATGATCAACTGAGAAATTAGCTCAATTTCAACATGAACAGGATTTGAAAGTGGCATATAGAACAAATAACCTGATGGGGCGATTTATCAAGCATGTTGAAGACAAGAGATTCAAATTCGAAAAATCAGGGGTATATAAACTCAACTGTTGTTTTTGTCCTAAGGATTTATCGGTCAGACAGGTCGTACGTTCAATCAGCGCATTCATGAAAATGAGGTGAATTTTTTAAAAAAGGAAACAAATTCAACATACGCCAACCAAATAAAAGAAAAAACCATAGTTTCGATGATAATTTCGAAATTCCACATGTGGAAAATGAAGGACTGCAACTTAGTCATTCGGAATCATTAGGAATCAACAAACTCAAAAGTTTCGACATTTTACTCAATGATCAATGATACCTCGACAGTTCACCACTGTTGAATTTGTTTTCTTAGTGAGTAATCATATGTATTTATTGCAGAGAAATAAAACGCAGCGTCCAGTTCAAGTTTTCAGCAGTGACTGACTGTATTTCAATTAAGTAATGAACAAGTTCCCCGTTTTACATCAGAGTATAGGCAACAGATGGCAGCATGTACATAAAAATAAACTTTAAATTGATATCAGAACAACAGTATTTGCTATCATCAACTCTTTCAAGTTAATCCGGTATACCGTATTTTAATGTAGATATTGTGCATTATTTCCGGAAATGAAGGTTTATTGTACCTGTCCACAGGTAACTAATCCTTTACACTGTAGAAAATTCCTCTGAGTGAATGCATATGTGGTTGTGAGTGAATTTACTGATTGACATTTTCGAGTGAATTCTCAACTCAAACTAGATATTTCATCAAGTTCTCATATCAATGAGAATGTTTATAAAAAATTTGATTGAATCGGTTCATGAATTACCATTTTACACAGTCGAGTAGGGTGCCATTTCAACTCAATCGGGCGTGGACCGAAATTGACTCATTATTGCGTGGACCTTGAGTGAAATTTCACTCAATTTTTTTTCCAGTGTAGGGTGGGAAAGTAGAATATATAAAAGTCAAGCAAGCCAACGTTAGTTCAGTTCATTGTACCAGTATATCACCTGACGAAGGTACTGTGTTAGCTAATCATGTCGTGTGTTTGAGAATTTTGTGGAAATCTTATCGTTCGTGAAATTTTTACATTTGCCATGGATTTCCATCAAGTAACGGCGGAGTCAATTGAAAAAAAAACAATTTATACTAATCGTTCGATATCTGAAGTGACGCAATGTCGAGCGCGTTTAGTACTTGGATGGGTTACCATTTGAGGAAACGCCGCGTAAGCCCGCACATCGGTAGCGGAATAACATATCGTAGCTACCGCTACCATATCAATGAGCACAAGATATGATAATGATATGCCGTCCTTCGGAGGGGACGTTAGGCCGGCGGTCCGAGGCCACGGATGTTGGACTAGTTAAATAGCCCTACCTTTGGTTGGAACACCAGAGGATTCGGCAAAAATTTCCGGTTGAGGGTAATGTGCTCTGGGCTAAGTGCTTCCACTAATGTGATACCTCAAAAAAATGGAATTTGTCAACATATCTGGTGAAACTCAATTCTTGAAATTTGTTATGGCCAGTTGCCTAATCCATGCTTCACGTCTATCGATTTTATGCATTAAACCAAACTCATTGTCACAAAAGACGTTTTTGATTGCTGGGATCTATAGAAAGGTAATTTCCACATTTTCCCTCCCAGCTAGTTCATCCATCAACAATGCAAATATTCTGATCGGTTTGCCATTCTGAAATGTTTTGTCCATCCATATTCCTCAAAATAAGGAAGTGAGAAAAACTCGATTACAATTCGTCACTTCTAGTCTAGACATGCAAGCGAGCAAGACTATCTGAAGAAGAGAAAAAGCGCGCTCAAATTCAATTTTATACGTTGAACAATCATCGCAAGAATGACCCTGAATGCCCTGATGAACTAGTTGAAATATGCCCAGCAGATGTCATATCGGAATCATCACCTTTCCTATAAACAAAGAAGAAACTGAAACGTAATAGGACATCTTGGCCCTCGCACTAAAAGTATATTCAGAACTCAATTCGTGCACTCTTGATGACGTTTCATTGCATAATGAGGTAAACTGATCTATTGAGTTGAACAGCACAACAATGCGGACACAGGCAATGTTGCCACATATCCGCGAAATTGATGAAAGTTACTAACGCGTCGGTCTGCGAGACCAGGCGCGGCTTCTGCAAGGTTAAAGATTGCTTAGCCTGTCAAAGTTGCGATTTTTTATCTTCTTCTCATCTCCTAGAGCTCACAAAAGAAGATTTCTATGTACCTAGAAGGGATAGGGAGAGAAGGTAGGTGTTCGAATTCAATTTGATCTTTTGGAGGTTATAAATTCTTGTGAGACAAAGTTCTCGTAGTTATTTTGGGCCTTCTCCAAGGTTGAGGACGAAGGGATGTGCTGACTGGGCCTGTCGACTTCGTCTGACTGTTATTGCTAGTGATGGGATTGAAGCAGAGTGTTCTGAAGAGTTGGTGAGTATGGCATCTCCAGGAGAATGGCTTTCCTCTGTTTGATCCATTCACAAGGAAACTTTGAAGCGAACATTATTTTTCCATCTCATGTACTGACTGATCAGAAAATATGTGTATCTATGTAGGGCCTGGCGTGGCATTCTCTCACATTGTTCCTAAATCATTCCCGTCATTCCTTGCTCGCACAAGACTTTCGAAGACTTTTGAGGGTTGCTCGTAAGGGGGCAACCGAATGACGGATAGAACAAATTTTAGAACAAAATTATTTTTTAAATTTAAAAAATTTAGTTTTTCGAACGTGAATGTTTTTCGAACGTGAATGTTTTTCGATACATTTGGTTATTTTCAAGAATTTCAATTCTGAGACGAAAGTTATCACGACTTCTGAGAGCTCATGAAGAGTATTCAAATACCTGATTTATTACTGATTGAACATAACATTCTGGGAGGAATTGAAAGACCTGATTTGAATGTCATTTCCAATTCTCATGCAAAAATAATAACCTGTAATACCCTGTCTATTACTGAAGAAATAATTGATATTGTTGCATACATTCATCACAATTACTGATGACTCAAGAAGAGTATTCATATACCTGACGTTCCACTGATTGAATGTTCAGAAAGAAGTCAGACGACATTATTTGAATCAGAAAAAATATACTGCCTATAATAAGTCTACTGTTGTGGATGATTCGTTTACTCCCTTCTCCAATCAAATCTTGAGTATACCCCATCGAGCACAGTCAAATTATTTATTTGTATAACATATGTTGAAGTACAGAATCAACTGTTTTCAGATAATCACTGAATATATAAGTTTTTCTCAATGAATTGTTTCCTCAATCAAGTCTGTAATCTGTTCCGTAATAACCATAACAATTTTATTTCTCTCGTCTTTATTTCCAGGACTCTCCAGGGCGTACTATTCTATACTGTTAGGTTCATTTTCAATGATTGCGATCATCTATCGCGGAGATTAATGGATAGCATGTTTGGAAATAATATGTGGAAATAATTGCCGTTAGACTACATGCAACCAATTCATATTCATTAAAAAAAATATGTACATAATTTGTCGAAGAAATTCATTGATTTCCATTGTTGGATACAGGGTCAGGCAAGACAGTATCAAAACCTTCAGATATCTAGAGACCTCATCGACAGATTTTTTCCAGATATTTCGAGAGGACAACATATATAATATTCCAATACAAAATAGCCACAATGCTCGAAGTGAAATAATATGATGTTCTCGTTTCATGGTTCCTTTTATAAAACCGACACTACAGAGATATGTTCAATTTACCCTCACAAGTAACCGAGTTTTCGCAATATATCCGGTTTGAATTTTCTATTTACTCAGGCATAAGGCAAAATTCGATTCTGTCAGAAATCGACGATATTGATGGTCTAATACTACTTCTTCTGAACATATCATATCTTATACTCAGAAGACCTCGTGGAGTCCCTGGGTGGATTCTTGGGTATTTTTCTGGATGAGTTCCTCAACTGGAAGGCTCATTGTCAGCAATTAACTTCTAAGCTCAACTCTCTGAAGTTCCTTTTCATCAATCTCCGATCAGTTTTCAGTAAGGATCAATTACTAAACATATATTTTGCTCAAGTAGAATCTAGATTGAGGTATGGTGTTAGTTTCTGGGGTGGATCAACTGCTACAATGGAAGTGTTCATTGCCCAGAAGCGAATAATACGGTGCATAGCAAATGTTTCATCTAGAGAATCATGTAGAAGACTCTTCAAGGAATATAAAGTTTTGACATTGACATCTCTTTATATCTTTGAATTATGTGTATATGTTTTCAAAAATAAATCAACTTTCACAATGAATCAGAATCTACATAACCATAACACAAGAATTAAGAATCACTTTCATTTGTCGTTAGCAAGGTGTAAAGTGAGTTCATCTACCCCGGACTGCATTGGACCTAAAGTATTCAATAAACTTCCTGAAGATTTGAGGTCTGTGAAACACATCATTATGTTCAAAAAGATGTTGAAACACTATTTATTGGAGGCATGTTTTTATACAATTTCAGAATTTTTAGAATAAGATTAGTTTTAGGTATCATCGATTCTATTCTATCACTATTTTTTCTTCTCTATCTAGCTCTTTCATCATTTTCTACTACTGATTTATATCTTATATCATATTGACAATTCCCATACAATGTTATTCGTCGAAGTGGAAATAAAGTATTATTATTATTATTATTATTATTATCATTATTATTCTTTCCTCTTCTATCCCGTGTCTTTTGTTCTCTCTTATTGAAACTTTCTTCTTCTCCTGTTATTTCGCCGTTTGTGTTGTCTGGCAGTCACTAGTATGTGATCCTCCTCTGTTCCATCACCGTCCTTCTGGCGTATACCGGGCAGTTGGTGTCTCTTGCTGAGTGTCTTCTTTTTTGATATTTTATTTGTTTGCAGTTGACACAATTAAGTTCTTCATCATTGTTTCTGGCGTTGTGACCTCGTCCACAGTTGAAGCAAACTGCCGAATGGCTAAATCCGCAGCAATTGAAGAATATCGAGACTTTGTTGTTGTCTTCGATGTATAATTTCATCAGATCTATAGTGATTAATTTTGTTCTGATGAGTAATTTGAAAATATTTGGGTTCTTTCCTGTCATCCCTGCATGTTCTCTCGGTTGATTCTTTTATTGACTCCATATCCCCTAGTGTCTGTCCTGCTAGTAGTTCTTTTTTTTATTCAATCAATTTCTCTCTGAACTCCTCGTTTGTGTATCTTCCTAACACTTCCGTAATCGATATTTTTGGTTCTTCTCCTCCTGTTGATTTTATTTTTCATTCTGCTTTTGTTCTTGAGAGACTTGAGGATTTCTCTTGCTGGTCTCGTTAGTATTAACGTGCCTCTTTCTGTTGTTCCTATGTTCTGTAGTTCCTATTCTAATATGCTTGAACCCATGTTCTTCTTCATTGCTGGGATCAGTTCTTCCGGTTCTGATTTTATCCTGTCTTCCTGTGGTATGTTCTCCAGCTGCAGTATTGAGTCGAAGTTGTTTCTTTCCTCGAGAGTTTTCCATTCTTGCGGTATTTTGGGCTGTTCTGTCTGTTTGTTTTCACTTCCGTTTCGCCTTTCTAATATTTGTGCATGAGTTTTTTTCTTTTGGTTTCGGTTTTTTTGTACTTTCCATTCTACTCTTTGGGAGCTAGACACTGATGCTGATGTATCTCCTGTTGTTGTTTTATGTTTGTGTTATGTCTGTTTGTTCCGATGTTGGCTTGTGATTTATGAGTTTTGTCTTTTGCTTCTTTGATTTGCGTCATATTTTTTTCCTCAGTTCGTCGATAAATTTTTGTAGTATTGTATGGTGTTCTGTTGATTTGATTTCCACTCTCGATTTTCATGTTTCACTCATGATCCCTTTGAATTCAGACACGTTGCTTGATGCATTGGTAGTTGTATTTGTATGTATCTTTTCATATTTGTTTGATTTCTTTGTATATTTCCTCTGTTGTTCTGTTTATTTTGTTGTATAATTCTTCTGATGCTATTTTTCTCACTTCCAGTACTTTTCGTTCGCATTTCTCTCTTCTCCCATTCGTGAAGAATCATTGCATAGTTGTATGATATTTCCTGTGATTGCTCTCTTACTATTTCCTGGTCTGCCCTGTTGAATTGTATTTTGCCTCCTGAAAATTGGCTTGTGGCTTCTGAGATGAGTCTCATTGAACTTTTTGTCTCTTGCATTTTTTTTTCTCCTCTGAAAATTTCCATATGCGTTACCTTCCTCATTGTCTTCTTCTGTGCCTGATCCTAGTATCAATTAGAGTCCCTGTATGTATTTGACACTTTTGCTGTAATATTACAACAAAACTGACAAATATATACAGGAAATTATACATACAGGGACTCTAGTATCAATGTTTCGTCATCTTTTTTTTCTCAGGGTGTCTTGTTTCTTCCTCTTGTTCTGGGCTGCTGATCGGTTCTCTCCTCTCTCCGACTTCTTGTTCTTTTTGTGAAGTTCTCGATATTGAAGAGGTCCTGATGATACCTCCTCCTGCTCTTTACAGTCCATCTACTTGTTTCAGTTCTTCAACTGACTTGGACCAGGCACTGGCCCTTTCTTCATCTCTACTTGTTTTTATTCAGCTAGTTGTTATTTTTATTGTTTCTGGGCACTTTTTATTTAATTTTGCGCTCTCGCCACTTTTGGTTTTCAATTTTTTCCCTACTTATTTAAACCTATACAATGTCAACATTTCAGGTGGTGCATTGTCTGATGGTCCTTAATTTTTTCTGTCACTGAAATTCCACTTTTTGTCCATAGTTTTCGAGCACTAATTATTTGAAAATTGGATATTTTTCAGTGCGTGCCTTTACCATTTTTCAATTGTCGCTATTCTGGCCCTGATTTCATTTCTCCTTCCACAGTGTATTTGCCTTTTCTGCGCCACATTCTACACTAAGTAGCAGATGCCCAGCCGCAGATTTCCTGACCCTAGTGATTTCAACCCTTTACTTGTTCATTGCCACGCCTTGTTCCACTTCCCTAACTAGGTCCGCGTAGGATTTGTTGTCCCCCTGACTAGCCACTACATTGTCTCTAGGATCGCTTTTCTCCCTTGTTGTCTCAGCTTTTGTTGTCACTCTGGTTTTCAGCAGCATCATTTCTAGTTCACACTCTCTGCTTTCTAAGGCTTTTTCGTCAAAATCCCAATCCAGTTTCTATAGTATGGCCATAAAGAGTTTTCCTCTCTCCTTGTCGCCTCTGCTTGCCTGCGGAAAATCTCATGCAGTACCACTATATCATTGGGGCCGTTTTCCTCCAAATCGTAATGTACCAGAAACACATATCTATCATGGTTGTGTCCCTTTCCCTGCTCGTGACTACCTTGATACCATTTTTGATGAAGTCGCTATCACCGGGCTGGCTGGTTACAACCAGCTTGTTCAGCGATGAGTATTTCTCCCTGATTTTCTCTATGTGTTTATCATCAATGTCCTCTTGTTCCGTGATAACTGCTATGTCTCCCTTGTCGTAACCTCCAATTTAGGCACCTATCCAAGTTCTCTGGCTAATCCTTATCTAGCACCTCAGCAAGGCTCTGGAAATCTCCTCCGTTATCTTCTTGTCGTCTGAGTTCCTATATCCTTCACACTGTTCACCCTTTTCATGGCGCTCTTCATTTTCCAAAACTCTCCAGTGACCGTGACTGTCACGACGTTCACGTCTCATACATCTTCCTGCAGTTCCTTGTCCATGTTATCATTTCTTCTGGCAACATCTAACATGATTCTAAATTTCCTCTTCAGCCTGCAGAATGCCTACCTTGGTTGCCTGAGTTCAGCTACCATCTCCTGCTTTAACTTCTCTAGTTTCTTGGAGCTGTCAATCGATATTTGCCTCTTCATGTTCCTGTTTTTTTTTTGGCTCTGTCTCTGTCTTCCTCACCCCTGTTAAGTATGGATTGTATAACGGTGAAGCTCTCATTCAGTTCTTCTTCCCTTATTTCAGCCTGTTCCTCGACCCGAGCCCCCTTGGTTCTTCGCCTTCATCAACTTGCGTGTGACTCAAACTCTTACTCTTCTCCAGCTCTTCGTACTGATACCCGTCTGAGGTGTACTCCTCTATATCACTGCAGATCGCCATCGGCGTCCCATATACCTCATCCTCTTCTGACGACATGCTTTTGCTTTTGATGTCCTGCTCTCTCTTAGCGGTTTCGAAAAGCATTGTAGGGGGCCTTTTGAATACCTCATTGCGCACCAGTTGCCATTTTTGCATCTCTTCACCTTCATTGTCCTCTTTTGCTATTTCCCTCTTTCCAGGTGAGGTTCTTGCCAGGAATGACCTCCTCTGGGTTGAATATTGTACCTCCTGCCACTTGTAGCTTGGGGCCTGCTCCGAGCTCTGTGTTAATTCTCCTCTTCCTCCAGCACCTTCTTTCTTCTTATCGTCCTCTAGTAGACGATAAATGTTTGTTTTATTCTCACCCATGTTATTTCCACGAGTGGGGTCAAAGTGTATCACTTCATGATGTGAGTTCCATTCATTATATCATCCTCGTATTCTGCTCAATATGCCTTGCTCAATGCGGGGCAACATCAATAACCAAAGTCACAGTTTTGTTCAGGACAAGAAACTCCGAACTCTCCTACAATTTATATAAATTCTCTTGTGTGCGTATGGAGGAAGTTTTCTCCTTCTTATTCTGTCAGTAATCATCAAGAGACACCTGGTGCGTCTCATCAGCTGCTCAACCCGCTTTTTTCTAGCGTCCTCCATAGAACTGATTGAAGTTTCCTCGTCCTAATCCCAAGTCAGATCAATGGTGACATCATGAAGTTCGAACTTGTTTTTTCCTTATGTGTTAAATTTATTTCCTCTTCAGGTTTATTTTCTTTGTTGTGCATTATAGTTATTTTCCTAACAAGTGCGGAGAGTGATACTCTCCCGCATGCGGAAGCTGTGGACCCAAACGACGCGAAGCGTTGTTTGGGCAAGCATTTGAGTGCGAAAAAGACATTTTCCGCATGAGTTATGAACAATACTCATTTACAAGCGTAGGACTTTTTTTTCAATCTTTTATTCATGCGAATGAGGACTTACAAGAGTACAATATTCTCCATCTATCAAATATTATGTGATATTGATAGTGAATGTACAAGAAGCCAGCATATTTGTTGAAGAGCTCATTTTCTGAAAGGGGCAAAACATCATCGAAATAAAACGAAGGTTGTACAGGAACAGGCATCAAATCGTCGCCGATCGATGTGGCAGTGAAATGTACTAAAATGCACCCGGAAGAGGATGAAATGTGCAAATTCAGAATTTTGTTTGACATCTCTTTTTTCCGAATCGTGAGGTCCTCGTAGTACCCCCTGCAACTGAATTCGATTTCTATTCTCCTAGACGTTCAATATTGGTCATGCTCACACCATAATCACCAAAAAAACTTACTGGGGAACGAATGAAACTGTGGCCAGTGTGAAGTTCTCGATTTTGAAGGTGCAGAAATACTGATATTTCGGAGGGTATCTTCCGTATGGTATTGATCACGACCATTGCACAATACGTTCACCATTTTCGTAATACAAAAAAAATATTGACGGTTGGGTGTCCCTCTTTGGAGCAAATATACAAACTTTCTGTATACGTTCGAAAAATGACCATCATTGGCTTCTCAAGATTTCACGAAGGATCTAGAGGAATGATTTTTGGAATCTTTCAATCTAAGAATCAGGTTTTCTTTGTCTATGTCGTCAATGATGAGTTTAGTTAACCCCTCCTCGTCTGCAAGCACCAGCTTATCTTAAAATCGCTTCCAACTTTATTATGAGGAATATGTCATCGGGTGCTCCTGTCATGAATTCTGAAACATTATATTAAGTAAACATTTCGGCTTTTTCCAGTCGAAAACCGACATTTTATTTTTCATGGATGCAATAATTTCGTGAAATTTATATCCGAATTTCTCTTCACCTTGAAGAACGCACTTTCCAACATTGGATATATGGACTATGAGGTGTTTTGGCTTCCAAGTTCTAGACATTTCTACAAAAATACGCCAAGATTACTTCTTGTTTGATTGACGGCGTTTTCACATTTTCATTATTGCACCATTCCATGAAACGCGTGTATTTCTGGTCATACGTTTCTCAAGATTCTGTAAGCAATAACTTTGAGTTCGCATCTGTAGCTGACTGCACAATTTCTTTGGAAGTTCTTCATCAGATGAATAATCCATTGTGGCTGCCAATCTGATAATTGAAAAATTGAAAGAAAAAATTGTGTTCCGTTCGGCATGACAACCAGCCCATATAGAAATATTCTCATAACAATACATTTTTATCCTTCAATATTTCCTCATTCCCTCAACGAATGGTGCAATTTTGTGAATACAGCAACAAAAAAACTAAAATCTCCATTTTGTGTCACCCACCACTCATATTTTGCAAGAATATCATATTGATATTTTTCTCGCACCCGTGTGGGTAAACAATCCTCGCACTAGTGTGGAAGATTTTTTTCACACTACTACGGGCAGAAATAACACTTCCCAAACTCAATTGCGTTTGGCTATATGGTGAACGACGCACGCTTGTAGAAAAACATTATTTCCTTGCCTCGTTCCTTTTATTGACAAACTTGGTGTTCCTGTTCATGTGCTTGCACTTCTTCGTCGTCTTCTTTGTCGTTGACTGAATTGGAATTAGTTCTATACATACGGTTCCAACGGGTTGGGACAAAAGTGTCTGTCCAGCAGGGCAGTGCACCCTTACCCTGCTGAAGCTGCTCTGCTTCGAGAGGTCGCCTCTCTCCCGAGGGCTCCGTTCTTGACCAACTGTCGCATGGTCATATCCCCCCTTCGATACTGATCGCTAAACACTTTGTATTTCAACATTTTAATCACAGATTTTCCCCTATTGAGCTGTCCTTAGTTCCGCCGATTTTTCTCGGCGTTAGCGGCATGGGTGGCCCTGCCAGGATCTCGCGCTCATGTTGGTTCCGCTCTCAGGTGTATTGCGGTTACTGAGCCCTCACACTCCAATGAGGTCTTATAGCTCCTTGAGGAAGATCCTAATCTAACCTAACCGAACCTATTCTTGTTGTGGAAAATTTTTCATCAATTTTTGGAACCTGTTCGTTATTCCTCGAGATATGTAGAATTCCCTATTGAGATCGGTATACCTACTAAAAGTCACCATACACAAAAAAATATTAGAAATCATCCAGTGGACATTCATCGAATATGTCATCCTCTACTGTTCTTCAAGTTCCCTTTCTGCAGCTTGCGCTATCCTCTGCTCCTGTTTTTTTCTCCTCATGATAGCTCAAAGTAGCTTCGCTTCCTTTCTCTCTTCATTTTCACTACTTTGCATCAGGCCAATCAGATTTGCGGACATCGGTTTCAGCCCTGTTTTTCTCCATAAGTCACATCTCCTCTCATATCTGAGGCACTTGAATATCGTGTGATGCTACCTGGCATTTTCCTATTCTGTTCGTGTAGGTTCCGAATGATCCATGACCTGTCATGGTCTATTGGTGGTATGCCACATATCAACGCTAGGGCATCAGCAGACAGAGTGCGATACTCCAAGGAGTCCCTGTGCATTATATACCTGTGGGCCCCTATCATCATATTTTCATACTTTTTCACAGCCATCATCCTCCCCCACACTGATACCGTGTACAGTAGAACCGACTGTACTACTCCATACAACAGCCTTCTTTTCTGGACACCAGGATTCCAAACATTAGGCAGGACCTCAGACAGCGCTGTTGTTTTCCTATCGGCCTTCTCGCAAGTTATTCAACGTGCTCGTTGCACATTCTCTTATCGTCCAGTAATACTCCAAGATATCTTACGTATTCACTAGGGATAATGCGTATACCCTGAGCCTCTAAGAAAACGTCATCTCCTGTCCTCAGGCCCTCAAAGATGATTGCCTCCATTTGGCTAGAGCGAATTTCAGGTCATTTGATGCCATTCAGCTTCACATACTCCAAAGCGCAGCATTCGCATTTCCCATCAAAATGTCCTCATCTACTGCTTGAACGATAATGAGTGCCAGATCACCGACATACGCAGTTGTTTGACATCCAAAAGGCAACCGCAACCTCAGCGCATCATAGTATAAGACGTGCCGCTAGGTTGGCCCTAGGACCGATCCCTGCGGAACGCCCTGCAACAGGGCCTGTTTATGGGTACCACTCTGAATCGTTCTTCCAGAAAGGTAGTTCACCTTCGAGTTCACCAAATAAATACCTGTTCTTGTGATCTTGCTCCACTTGGAAGTATTTGAGGCGTTCTTCACATAAATGAGGATAACTGCCCCCACATATACCGTCACCTCTCATTGCTGCCTCTACTACGTGCTTCATAGCCTGAGTTGTCGACCTCCAAGCTCTTAAGCCAAATTGCTTATTCCACACCTCATATGCCGCTCCTAGTTCTGCCCCCAATCATTGCTTCAGGATATATTCGTATCCCATGCCTATTGCATCCAAAAGACAAATGGGCCTGACCTTGACATCATCCTACGACGTACCTTCTTTCGAAATCAAAACTACTTCCACCCCCTTCCATGACTGTGGGGAGGAGTTACCTCTCAGCAGATCGCTGAATATCGACAAGAACTTCCATTGCTTCGTGTTTGCGGCGAGTTTCACTGCTTCCGACAGGATCTGATCTGGCCCTGGGGACTTTCCGCTCTTCAGTCGTTTCATTGCAATCAGCATCTCTTTCGTCGTCATAAGTGATGGGTCCTCCGTCTCCCGGAATTCTTTTTCACCATCAACATACGCTGGAAAGAGCTTTTCCAATTTGCGTATTCTGGTGTTCTGGTCCATTTCATATGTTTTCTGTCTTAGGGTTTCGTCACGATTTTGTAACCCTGTCACCAAGGGTAATTTTTCAACTCGTCACACAGGGCCCTTCAACCTTCCTCCTGCGACTTGTTGTTCCCTTTCCTGAGGGTTATTTTATATTATTTGTACCGTTCCTTCATCACCTTAATGATTGCGAGGTCTGTCTGTTCATCGCTAGCTCTAGCTCTCATAAGCGTTCTTCTCATCTTGTTGCGTTCGCCTCTTGCTGCTGCAATCTGATTGTTATACCACGGAGGTTGTGTGCCTCTTTCACAAGATCACAAGATTCATACTCTTGATCCCTGGCTCGAGGAGATTGAGCGTAGTAGTGAATTCCCTGCATTCATTTGCTGCTGTGTCTGCCACTATAGCTTGCTCCGCTTCCTCCCTGAGCTTATCACCTCAAAAAAGACATGCCTTTGGAGGCTCATGCTTTATTATCCTGAAACACGCAATACACTGACATTTTCCGCAAAAGCCTGCGTAGACAGAGTTGAGTACTACCATACCAATCGTCTATATCCACTTCGCCACATAAACCCCTCTATTGTCGGTGGATGTCGCGTTCCACAAGGTGGACTTCGCGTTAGAGTCGCCGGCGACAACCGCTTGTCTACCGCTGTCCCTAACATGCGTCATGACATTGTCTACGTACACTTCTAACTCCTCCTTCGGGATGTTCGGCGATAAGTTGCAACTGTGTATAGCCCATCTGTCGAAAACGAGGCAAACCAATATTGGGCTGGACTCGTGTCTGACCACCCCACAGCATTTGTTCCTGCACATCACTGCAATGTCCGCGTCTGCGTCTCTAATCCACTTAGGGTCATTCAGACAATCTTTTTGTTTGGCTCCTGAAGTAACACGATTTCCACCTCCTGTTTTTCCATCACTCTGTCTGTGTACTGTGGCGATGAGCACTCCAACGTCCATCTGCATTAAATTGCGAGATCTGGACTGACATTGCTTGCGTGTTTATATTCTGTCCAGGTGTGCCCTTTGGCTTTCCTCGACCATCTTCCTGATAGCAGGGCACCTCACTTGGTCCTTTTCATGTCCATTTAACTCGCATTTTCAGTATAAATGCCTCTGCTCTGCAGTCCTTCACCTGGTGCACTTCTTCTCCACAGTTTACGCAGGTGTGGACCTCGTATTTTCCTTTTCTGGTTCCGTTCACCTGAATCCTGACTTTTTCCTCCTCGGTTGCGTTCGCAATCTCGTAACCAATCTCTCCGTTGGTAGTTGTTATGTCCATTGCTGGGATAGATATGGTGGCATCACTTCCATAGACCCAAGCTTGCAGGTTCTTGATTTCTTTATCAATCTCCTTCCTCAACACATTTGCCTTTGCCTCTACTTTCTCGACGCTCAAGAAGAGGTGACCCGCGGCTGACTTCCGGATCCGCGTAACTTTCGCGCCCATGGTTTTCGCCGCTCACCCCTGTCCTCTTCTTTTTCTCCATTATGGGCTTGATTCCTGATGATACCTACACTCTGGCCTCAATTTCTGTGTTCCTGAGGATGCTTCCCAGAATATTTCTAACGTATTGCCTGTCAAGCCCTTCAGGTTCTGACACGAATATCTTCCTTCCTCCTGCCACCAGCAGTTCCTCCGCCAGCCTGATATAAGACCTTCATGTCATTCACTTCGTTCCTGTCGACCTCGTATGACGTCACGAAGATATACCTACTCAGGGTACCCTCCTTCGTCCTAATGGTGGTCGTTCTGGCTTCCAACTTGATGAAGTCAATCGTCTTTCGCCAGGGATTCCAGCGCCAGATATCTCTTCTTGACTCCCCTGACTTCATCCCCAATTATTTCTTTCTCGATGACAATCAGGTCTTCCTCATCACTGCTCCTGATCAAGGTACCTTATTCATTGGTTGCCTTATTGAAGGTCTCAGGCCAGTCTGGAACTGATACTTTGGCCAGTTCCTTATAACTTTGTTTTCTTCAGACAAGCCCTTTCCTTCCTTTTCCGTCTGGCAGCCAGTTTCATGTCAGCCTTCCTGTTCCTAACGTTAGTTTCGAAGCAGTCTTTATCTTCTGTGACTGTTGCTGGCACCAAATACACTTTCAACTCCTAGGAGTCTCTATGTGGTGTCTACCAATTGCTTGACCTTCATTTACTGCATGCGGGTCGTTGCCATCATGCTGTATGTTTCTTCGTCCTCCTGTCTGTTCTTTTTTGTTTTTGTATTCCTCTTTCGGGCTGTCCTTGGACCTCTTTCGCTTGGTATTCTGGTTATCTGCCATTTTCCCCATCACACGCTCCTTCTCCTTGGCGTTCGCAGCCTCATTATCGTCATCTGAGAAGATAGGTGGGGCGAGAACATACCTTCCAAAATATCTACCGTGCGTAGTCCCTGTTCCTTCTCTGGAGTGAATTCTCCGGCCGAAATTGGCTCACATAGACTCCTTTCGTACGCCTTTCTCTTCCTGGTCTCTTCCTTCTCGAGGGTGAATTCCGCTGCCCCGAGTTGTTCTCGTAGGCTCCTCTCGTGAACTTTTCTCTCCTTCTTCTCCCTCAGGTACCGCTGTTGCTGCTCTTCTCTCTAGGTTGAGGAAACAACTCCATTACTTCTGTCTTGTTCTCCTTCTATCCTCGGAGGGTCCTGAATTTTTTATTCCAGTATTCTGACTCATCAGTATCTATAAAACATTTGTAAAACTAATGTAGGTAATTCTCTGCATTTCGTGCATAAGACCTCTTCCATTTTTTTTCTTGGTCAAAAGGGAATTTGTCATAGACGCCGAAACCTTGAGTCTAACGCTTCCGGCAGTGCCGAACTCTTACCGGCTAAGACCTCTCCTCCACTCCATGACAATACGGTAACGTTTTGTAACATTAATCGCATAGTCGAGCGGACTATTTTACGCCGTTCTTCTCTCCTCCTATTTTTCCTGTCTCTCCAGCATTGCTTCTCCTATATTCCTCGCTGTTCGTGCCTCCCCAATTGCCGTTAAGGCCCTTTGTCTGCTCACTTCTCATCTTCCACATGCCAACATCGTGTGTTCTGGAGTTACCACTATTCCATCTCCGCAGTACACGCATACTGTAAGAAGCTGAGTGATATAATAATCCAGTTGTTGGTGCTCATACAAATGAAGCATTTCCACGTCTAGAAATAGTTCTCTCATTCACATGACTGTAGTCTCATTACCCTTCCATTCTAGCTGCCAGTCCCTCAGGAACACCTCCCTCTCTCTCGCCCTTGCTGTCGTTTCCTCCTCATTTCTATGGATCCTTTGTCTTTTCAGTGCAAGCAGATGGATGAGCACAGTACCTGTGATGGTCTGTATTGCTTGCGGAGAAAATGTCCTGTAGGCACTTGCAACCCTCAGAAGTGCACGTATCTGCACTCTCTTCATCATTTGACGGTTCTTCTGCGTTCTCATCACTTCTGTCCAAACTGGTGCTGCAAACAACATGATTGAGTGACCTACACCGCAGAGAACTGCCCTCTTTTTGCTCCTTGGGCATCTCATGTTCCTAATTATCCTAGATAGCGCTCCTCATCTCTGCTGTGCCTTTGTCGTGGCATACATAGCGTGCCTTCCAAAACTACCGACCCCGTCCAGGAAAACTCCAAGGTATCGCACAATCCTCTGTGGCTCGATTTCCGGGCAAAGCAGCGTTAATCTCGGTGTCTCCCAATTCTCCTTTCTCCGTGGTCCTATTAGAATTATTGCCTCCGTTTTTTCTGGTGCGAGATCCAGTTGATCAGACTCTTGCCACCGAGTTTCGTGCCTGAAAGACTCGCCTACCCTGAACTGTAGCTGCTCATTACCTTCGGCCATGATGGCTAGGTCGTCAGCGAACGCCATGACCTGAACCCCCTCTGTTAGCTGCTCTCTCAGAACTCCGTCGTATACGATGTTCTAGAGTAGAGGCCCTAAAACTGATCTCTGCGGTACTCCTGCTATCAGCGCATATTCCTTCCTATTGACTGCCAGATTTTTCTCATTCAGATACGCCTTTGTCACATTTCCTAGGTACTTTGGTACTTGCCTTCTCCGCAGCTTCGCCTCTATCTCTCCCCAGGCTACTGTATTGGAGGCGTTTCTCACAGCCAGGGTGATGAGCGCCAGCCACTTTCTCCTACTTCTTTCCATCGTATTTATCACCTGATCTACTGCATGTACTGTCGACCTACCTTTTCTGAAGCCGTACTGGCTTTTGACAAGTCCACCTCGTATCTCTATCTCTCTTTCCTGCCTATTCTCCAGCAGGCACTCATACACCTCACCTCACAGGTTCGCTGTCGTCAATCCATCCACTAGATATTCTCCCCACTCATCAAATATTGATGATTCCAACTGCACTGCCTTGGCATTTGTATCTCCTAGTATGATGTTTTTTCCCCAGTGTTGCCGCAAGAATCAGCCTCTTCCTCACTCCCTAGTAGTCGACCTTGGCTCTAGCTCTCTAATCTACAGACTATCCTACTATTGTCCGCTGCATCTGCCTCCTTGTTACCAGGCACACCTTCCTTTTGCTGCCGATTCCGTGGTTTCACCAGTAATGCAGTTTCTTGCCTCCCGTAGTGCAACTTCTGACGCAGCTGAGGTATGACTCTACTATAAGCCATGTATCTGTTTCAAAGTTTGCCGCTGTGGCGGCCTCCTGCTATACCAGCCATCGGAATGCTTTCTAATCAACCACCTTCTTTCTCCTCTCTTTGTTCCTTACGCTATTCTTCTCCGCTACTTCGAAGTACTGGTGGTCGCTCAGGGTTTCCTTCTCCAGCACCTTTCAGCTCTGAACCTTCCTGCCAAGTCTGGCTTTGGAGATAGTTACATCTATGAAAGAGTTTTTCTCGCCTCTCATGAATGTCGGTCTTCCTCCCGCGTTGTGGATGATCAGGTCCGCCGTCGGGAAACTATCCACTAGAATCACTAGATATTCTCCCCACCCATCGGATATTGGTGATTCTTACTACACTGCCTTGGCATCCATGTGTCCTAGTATGGGGTTTTTTCCCCAGTGTTGCCGCAGGAATCAAGCATGTCGTCCATTGTCCATTGTCCATTATCATGATTAAATAGGTGGTTATCCACCTTTATCGATCAATAAGGGGTTATGCTTGGCTGAATAATTTGCGAGAGGTAATATTCGAATAGGCGCTAATAGTTCAGGGGTAGCTGAAAGCATAAGACTATATTCGACCATAACAATACTTATTGGAGCATGAAACATTATGAATAGTGATGATGAATATGATTGAACAACAATGAGTATAGAGACCTGATAACAACTTTCATTATAATGACTATACGACGAGCTCTTGTCAAGTCAAGAGTAGCCCCAGACCAGACTTACTTTGGAACCCTCATATCCAATATTTATATACATCACAGAATGCTTGCTGCTACCGAATGTACGGGGTTGTTGGGCAAATATCTGGGGTACATGGTCCCAATTTGAATAATGATACCTTTTGACTCCATTTCAAATTTTATTTGAAACTATGAAGATGTTTCAATAATCGTACCACCATGCTAATTATAACGATGTTGTTGCCTTTTTCTTCTCGACAATAATTTCTTTCTGGCTGATGATGGATACCTTCCAGGTCCGAAACATGCCCCTTCCTTCTTGAATTTGGAATTAAACGTTGTGGAGACGACTTGGATAGTTTTTATTATATTTCAACTACTTCACTCCACTTTGAGATAACATGGACAGTGGCTTCTTCTCATCAATATTTCTGATGAAAAACTATTTTCTCGGCTATGTGCTAACGATGAACATTGAATGATATTCATCAGATATTGAAAAAATGTAATATTACTTTGGAGGTTTGCAAATTCTTACAAATTTTCAGAATACCGAAGAGAAAACAACTATCTTTCTAGCTATATATATATATATATATATATAGGAGAGGATTAGACGACTGTCTAAGTTAAGGATGAAACTGTTGATTTCCTTCGGGTATGCAGTCAAAGAGAAAAACAAAGTGTACTCTTGTTTCTGTTCAAGCTTTCGAGTCTTTATTGGCTCTTCATCAGGAACTCTATAAAACAATTGAAATTGATATGGAAATTAAATCCTTGTTATCGATTATAAAACACTTACGGAAAATGAGGTTTTGTTGAAGCTGGCTTCCATTAAGTGGGGAATAATACATGTGTAAAAGAACATTCACAACATGAAAACATCAATATTTTTGAAAGTAGATAAAAATTATCACATTATATTTGATTTCAGTCGAGAAAACTTGCAAAGCATTTTTGCTGCGGCAAATATTACAACATGGCTGACAAACAGAAGCAGAACAGTAACATGGACACCTGTCTGAATGAATTATGTAATGATCAAAATTTCATCTGTCATGAGTCAATTGTCAAAATTCAAAATTCAGAAATAACGGTAATTCTTAAAGTGAATAAAAATAGAAGAAGAGATGGACATTCCAATGATGGTATTGCCAACTGTTCGTTTTTACCGGGAAATTTAAAATTCTTCAATGATTGTTATGTTATTGCGATTAGCTGGTTAACTTAAAAGGTGAGAGTAAATTATGCTTAAATTGTCTATGTCAGTTCTAGTATTAATGGTGTTCGTTGATTTGAATTTATGTGTCATTTCTAAAAAGGTTCTTTTTTTCAAGTTTGATTCATGTTCTAATATTGTCACATTATCATAATCTGGTCTGTGATCATAGGTATTCACATGATGTGCTAAGGAAGAAGTTAATTTGGACAATCTAATGTCACTTTCGTGGGATATGATGCGGTCTTTGATTTTTCGTTTTGTTTGGCCTATATATTTCTTGTTACATTGCGAACATGGAATGCAATAAACTACATTGGACTGTTCCATTAGTTCATCTTTATCTTTTAATTTTGAAAATATGTTATGAAGAGTGATTTGATTTTTGAAGGCAATTTGAATGTTTGGAATTTTTGATCACTCATACATAATTGAACTGATAGAAAATACTCCTGTTGAATACCGCATGCTCATTCCTTCAATCCTTTTAGAACTAGACCGTACATTTCTTTGACTAACAGCTCGCAGATATCTTCCAATCTAGGAAAATCATATACCCGGGGGTAAATATCATTATAATCAGCTCCATAATTATTCATTTATATACATATTCATCAAACTGAAATATCTCCAGATATTTAATGAACACAAAAAAAATTATATACAGGGCGAAATTCGACCGACAACGCATGACAGGTAATAGCCCTCGTGATTTCATAATCACTGAGCTAGGGACATACAGTCTTCAAGTGTTCAGTTCCCAAAATACAGGGCGTTGAAGTTAAGAAATGAGAATATTTGTTTCGTAATATCTCAAGAATAAATGAATATGATGCATTCAACATCGGTATATGGTTTGCAGAAAGCCATTCCGTGCATTTCATCCAGTGGTGCCCTACAGGGGGCTGTGGCAACTTTTCCTCCCATATTTTTAACGCAACTAATCAAATTTCGATTATTTCCAATTCAACGAATTCATTGTTCAATTTTGTTCAAAGAATGCATCACCTTCAACTGAGCTGAGATATACAGTTCTCGAGATATTCGACCCAAAATGAAAGATTGCATAAAAATAGTTCATAATTTTCAGTAGTAGAAAATTGCAAGAATATTTTTCTGGTGTTGAGTAGATTAGATTCTATCCAGATCTCATTCTATAGCTGAACATGTATAAGTATTCCATGAAAAGAGAGACACAATTTTTTGTAATTCTCTATTACTGAGGAAGATGGAAAATAGTAATTTTCAAACTTCAATTTTGGGTCAGATATCTGGATAACTGTCCGCTCAGTTGAAGATGATGCAGTTCTTCAACATAATTGAACAATCAATGCGAGAAATTGGAAATAATCGAAATTTCATCAGTAGCGTAAAAAATATGGGAGGAAAAGTTATCACAACCGTCTGTAGCGCAACTCTGGATGAAATTCCCAGAATGTATTTCTGGTCAAAAAACCCTAAACCGAATTTGAATGAATTATATTCTATTTTTCTCGATATATTGCGAAAAAACTAATTTTAATTCCCCAACTTCAACGCCCTGTATCTCGAGAGCTGAACACTTGAAGACCGTATGTCCATATCTCAGTGATTAGGAACCCACAAGGGATATCACCTGTCGAGCGTTGTCAGTCTGATTTCGCAACACCCTGTATATACAGGGTGTTCCTCAAATACATATTGATAGTTGAAGGGGTTATTCCTTGACCAATTTCAAAAAGGAAACGTCCTATGAACGTATGTCCTAGAAGTCATAACTTTTGAGATATAGGGTAATGGAGTTTCGAAAAATATTCAGTTTTTTTATGATAACTGAAACAATAATGTATACATCTTTATGAAATTTGATACACGATTTGTAACGTTCAAATTCCTCGTTAACAATTTCAGATTACTCTCAGTAACAATACCGAGATAAACATAAAATCTTACTCACTCTGGATATTTATTCAACGTAGATCTCACAAGTCATTTTCACAACACTCTGTGTTCAATGTAAATCACTTCCTCTTATTGCATTGACAAACATAGTCCTTGTGGTCTTGAAGTTGTTGATCGGTTGATTCAATCGCAAATCTAGTTTCATCTCACAGCTGATACTGACACCTCGATTCGTCCAAAAAGTCTGTTCTTGGCTGGATTTCATTCATTGGCCTAGTCAGTCCTGGAAAAGAAAACGTATTGTTAATGATGATAGTGGAGGATTATCTGAATGAGTATGTTTATATGTAAAAATAATCAATAAGAGAATAGTATTTCTGCTGGTATGCCATAAGCAAAAAATGATGTATGGAGTGTAAATATTATAAGTGAATAAGATTTGGACGTACCTGATCCTGATACGATAGTAGTATTAGGGAATATCTCTTGGATTTACAATATTATAAATCATAATATTGGGTAGATTATGAGGGATTATATGTCTCTGTTTTGACTGGGTAGCTGGGCAGGTTAATGGCACCGTGAATATAGGTCACAAAACCAGCTCCCGTGTTCAAATGTCGATGAGAGACCTAAATCGATCACTATCGATTTTCGCGACGTTGCCACATCTAAAAAGGAAAATTCCGTAGAAATGAAAATGTATTTATTGAGAATTCAGCTTTACACTCACCTGAATTAGTCTGAAAGGGGTTACATAACATGATTTGATGAACCCTAGTTGTTTCTCTCCCATGGACTGTGACCTATATCAATGGTGTTATTCATGGTGTCGAACTCGATAGTTGAAGAGTTGGGTTTTGGTCATGTCTGAAGAACCAATGACCGTTGACAGAAGTCCGATCGGGAAATTTCGGAGACAGGAGGATGACTTCTCTAGATTTGGAGTGGAGTGTGTGATTTGGAATTTGTGTCACAAAATATTTTATATCATCGGTAACCGGGATCATTTTTGTTGATCACATTTGGTAATTTTGGGGTCAGGCGATTGTTATTTGGTAGATATTTTGTAGCGCTGGCCCAAAATTGAACTCGATTTGGGGATTTTGAATTCTACCCACCTCCATCATATTCGTGAAAGTGATGATTAGGTATGTGGATTTCTGTGTTTTCCCGATGTGTGAATTCTTTCTGTTGTGAATCTGGATCGTGCAGTATTTTCTCAAGTAACACTATTTTTTTTTACTTGTAGCAGGAAAACAGTCAATGTCGTATAATATCCTTATTGACAGGTGCGTTGATGCCCATAATCCATTATCAGACTCGTTCGTTCATACGTTGGCGCACTGTCAAATATTGTGTATAAGGAAACAAAAAAACCCTCTGAGCCGGGTAAGCTTGTCTTTCTTTCTATATTACTTCATATATTTCTATAAATTAAACTATAGTACTTCTTGATCTGTTATTAGATTCTGTAGATTATTGCCATTTACTTGTAATGAGCAGAGACTGATTTTCATGATACAGTTGTATTGTAATTTTAGCATCTAATATAGTTGTATGTGCTAATATAATGGCACAGTGAAATTTCACAAAATTTAGGCATTATACCCAAGGGCCTATTTACTTCATTAAATTCACAAATTACATGATTTCTCCAGGGGCTGTTGTTAAACATTCCTTCCTTCTGGTTGTAGGTACAACTTGAGGAGTTAATTTTCCTTTTTTTTTGTGTTATTCGACTAATTTTGGAATGGCCCATATTACTGATTTGAGAACATTTTTTTTATGCATTTTCCTGGTATTCTGGGAAAATGATATAGTTTAAGTCTGGGAGAAATAGTAATTGAAATCATTTCTTCCCAGGGTTTTAATTTTCTTGGATTGAAGAATTATTTGATGAGTTGGAGTGTACCAAATCCACTTACCTGCGCAGCACCTTACAGGGTGGTCATCGCATCATCTAGAATATCTTCAGATTCTTTCATCTGTGAGGTGTCTATACAGGGTGGTCGCCGCATCGTAGATTAGATTAGATTTAGAATGGGGCCTTCGGGCTATCTGCCTCCACACCGCGACCTTTTCAGATCTATTGTGTCTGCCTCAAAATCGATTAGAGTTCTTCGGCTAGCCCCGTCTTCTCTATGGGACTCCATAGGCTAGCTTTCAGATCCCCTGTGTATCTCTGGGCTTCTGGTTTTTCCTCACCCAGCGTAAGGAACCTTAGTCTTGACAAGCCCTCACAGTGGCAAAGTATGTGTACTGCTGTTCCTCCTCTTCCTGACAGAACCTGCACAGCAGTTCTTCAGTCAGACCTATCGTACTCATGTGTTTGTTGAGCCTACAATGCCCTGTGAGAAGTCCCACTAGTATTCTAGTTGAACTTCGTTTCTGGCTTAGTAGATATTCTGTGAATGTTGGCGATGGTTTTTTAATAAACTCTTTTGCCTGTCTCATTCCTGGCGATTTGTTCCACCATTCTTGAGATTTGGTTTGCATCCATGATTTGATACTAGTCTTTTGTATAGCTTTCGCAATACCACAGAAGGGTTCTGGGCCATTCAGAGCTTTGTTTGCTCCTGCTCGGGCAAGTGAGTCTGCCTCTTCATTGCCCTCGTACCCTGTATGTGCTGGTACCCATGCTAGAGTCAGTCTGTTCTGATTGCCCAGTGCATTTAGGGTTTCTAAGCAGTTCCATACTAGTTTTGAGTTAACTTGCATAGAGTTGACTGCTTTGATTGCCACCTGGCTATCTGAATAGATTGCAATGGTTTTGCCTTTAAACTCTTGCCTTATCAATTCTTTCACGCAATGATGTATTGCAATAATTTCTGCCTGAAACACCGTCGCGTATTTACCTAAGCTCAGTGAGATTCTTGTCTTTGGCTTGGCCCCATAAATACCAGCTCCTGATCCAAACTCAGTTTTGGAGCCGTCCGTATAGACAGCAATGTCTGCATTGATAGGAGGTCCTTCCTTCCATGCCTCTCTGTCCGTTATACTTATTTTAAAAGTTCCGCCGCATCGTAAGACTTCTTCTTAATCCATTCACATAGGAGGCACTTATACCGGGTGGACACCTTGTACTGAGTCTTCTTCGACGACAGAAGCTCACGAAGATTGCACAACCCATCTACCAGAGATACGGGGTGGCCCAGTTCACGTAAATAAGCCAGAAGGACACGCAAGTTTTTATCATTTGCTTTTGATCTTTGCTACTATTTGCTCATTTATTGGTTGAGTATGCTAATGTATTTGCTTAGGGAATGGGTCATGCTTGCTTATCCCTGCTATTGTAAAACCGAGTGAAAGTATTCACTGTTATTTGCGCATGCCGTTATTTTTTTTGCATATTTGATTGTCTGTATTTGCTGTTAGTTACCATTTGATTAGTGACAATTGCTGACATATTTTGCTCACCTCATTTCTTCTGGTTGCTGATATTTGCTATTTGAGTATATGCATTTGCTAAAATCTATAGGTGAAGTTCAGTGGTGAATGCACTAGCCTTATAGGCAGCATTATTTATTAGCATCACTTGAGAAGTTATGTAAGCGGAGTTTGTTGCATGCACGCTTTTACTTACTATCACGCCCTTGCCTGAGCTCACGCGTTGCGCTATCAGACTAGTGCCTAACACAAGCGTCTATAAACACCGAAGGCTCTCTGAATCCGACGATGTCCGATCACCTTCGGATCATCTTCGGATCATTCGCAGCTGCCTTTCGCGCGCGTTTGATTCCCACCCAGCTACTTCTTATTATTTTTGGTTATGTACAGTTAGTCTTGTACTTGTGTGTATGGATTTTGGCATTGTATTTTTTCGAGTTGTTTGCTTGTTTACCAGAAATCCAGATTGACTTGGTGCCCTATTCGAAATCAATCGTTTTACAACGTCAGTAGCTAGAACTATCATTATATTTTATCAATTATATACCCTTATGTCAAGTGATTGATGGGTCACCTTGTATGCATTACTATGCCAGAATATTGGGGCCCGTACAGGCCCAAGTATCCACAATTTGCAACTATTCAAAATGTGCGTAGCACATGAACATTTCATCGAATCACTTTCAAGCCTAAAGAATGAATAGGTTTTTTCAGGTATTCTGCTTGGTGGCTATATACTGTGATCATTTTCAATATAGAAGGCTATCGCCCTGATGCTCATATGTAGGCGTTTTTAGATGTGCAGACATTTCAACATTGAGTATAGGTAGGTATTACCTCTATATTCAACCTTTCCATACTTTCCTATAGATGAGAGAAATTCAATAATCAACGAGAGCTTTGTGATTCTGGCCAGCAGAAGATTCTGGAAGCATTAACAATTGGTGAAGAAAAAACAGAAACCCAATGAATTGAATTCCGAAAAAGAAAAATTCAAACTAGAGCTTATTGAATTCGTTGATAGTATAGTCACATTCATAGTGATGAGGAAGGAGAAAACCAGTATGGCAAAAAAGCTGTTCCTAATAAGAGACTTAGTAATAAATTAATCCATCCAGAAGATATGGACGCCGATAATATCGCAATAAATCTAATGTATCCACCAAAAACAATAAATGAATAAGTGAATAAGTTGTGTTTATTTTGTCAATTTTGTCCTGATATGAATGAAAAAAACATGTGAGGCCTTTGCAATGTTTAGCTCTCGCAATAATTTGTTTCTCAAGGTGAATTCGGAAGGAAAAAAATACTTTGCATCATTTCTCCAAAACATTACACTCGATCACTTGATACTCACGGCTCATGGATTATTATTATGTTTTAAAATTTGGCGCGTGCTCTGCATCAGCGGCGACGTCCGACCATGATCGGACATCGGATTCAGAGAGCCTCCGGTGTTTGTAGACGCTTGTGTGCCTAACTTGGTATATCAACCGCTATAATGTCATACGCTTGCCTACCCACCTCGACCGCTTCATCCATGTATCTGGTATATTTTTAGTGCTGAATATACGTTATTCGCTTCATAATTTTGGTTGCTCGATACTGCTTGAAAGTGTTTGGTTTAGGCGGTAAATTTAAAAGTAGGATACTTATTAGCTTGCCGTTATATCGGGTATTGTGACTTATTGGTGTAACATTATTGTTGTAGAATATTTGTTAGAATTACTTTATCTTGGGCTTGTCTCATTTATAGTATAGTAACTCAAATTATAATGAGATCCAAGGGTGACACGTCTCTCATTTTATTTGAACTCCTTGACATGGTTTTGCCTCAATCTCGCTTTTGGTAAATTTGGGGGTTGAGTTCGTTCTGTTTAGGGTATTCGCGCGGGGTAAATTTCCTGGCGCCCAATTCATTGATTCAATTTATAGATGATATCACAAAAAAATATCACGAACCACTCCACCTTCGGCTGCAGCTGGCGCGGGTGCCCACTATTAATGGTGGTTAGCGATCTTAGGCATTGGTGCTGTTTAGGAAGGTCGCAGTCTTTTATGCATCAAGTTCCTCTTTCTGATTCACAAAAATTTTCATTTTTACCACCAGTGGCACCGTTACGGTAATATTATCGTTTATATTTTACTTGAAAGTGAGCAACGACGGGACATTTTCGAATTCCGTACAATGCTATGAAAGGCAATTATGTACAAATAACATCCTCCCGTTGATACTCGATAGAACGCTTCGTTTTGGAGGAGAACAGAAAAACGAGACCAGACTTCTAATTTTGATGTCTGAGAACTCCATTCAAGACATCCATTACTAGATAACCACAGTATGTAAAATTTCGATATATTTTCTCACCAATTCAGTCACATGGCAGACTAAATTTTGCCATCACGAGAAGATACAGGGTAGTCAAAAAATAATTTATGCATATTCTCAACATTGACACCCTGTATCCCAAAAGGTAGGACGTTCACGAGATACGTTTATATGAAGTCCAATTCTTGAAATGGGTCGATTAATCGGCCCCTCGAATATAAGCATATCATTAAAGAACACCCTGTGTATGAAGGAATACATTGAGAATTCGCATTCTCCATGTGATGAAGATATTGATTCTCAAGAGAAAATAACTACTTTACTGACTATATGCCACGACAAACATTAAATAATAATGTCTATTAAACACACACATAGAATTATTCTGAATATTCAACAGGAATCAACTACTTTTCTATTCGCCACATTGAATTATATCTGTTGAATATCCAGAAAGGGAGTATGAAAAATCGAAATCAAATATTAATATATCTCAAATTTTCTGCGAGTTCGAATTCTCTGCATTCGAGTCGACTCACAATACGACCCAACTTATCTACGTCTCAGCCCTCCTAACTCGCCTTAATTGAGGCGAACGTTATGATTTGTATGTAATGCCAGATTCTGCGAAATATCTTCAACATGCAGCGGCAAAGGAGTAATCAGATGCCTTCTGGAACCAGGCTGTCGCAGGTGGGAATGGAACTGGTGAGATGATCCGGGGGGAAGTAATGAGGTTTAATGGGTTTTGAGAAGACTTCTTTCTCAGATATGTCAATGATGTCGTCGCTTCCTTAAGGAAAAGTTCTAGGCTGGATATTGTGAATATCATATTTGATCAGGTATAACAAACTCAAGCTGTTTTTTTCATGTCAGTCTCCGATCTGAGAAAGTGTCAATGTCATCTTATACAGGGTGTTTCATGAGAAGACTCACATAGCCAAATGGTTAATAGGGGAAATCAAGACGAGTTGATGTATATATATAAAAACATTTTTTGACCCTCCATAACGAAGATACAGGGTATTATGTGAAATTGCTATATAACTTTGATGGTCGATATTACAGAAATGATTCGTCGTAATCTCCTGAAATTTGGCAGCGACGTATCTCTACTGAACTATTCAAGATAACATATCATGAAAAACAATATCCAGGTCCGTACTTGGGAAAATTATATGTTTTATTGTTATGTCAAAAAAGTTCACTTTGTGACCACTTTTCTCGAAAAATTTCACCAGATTCAGAAAGATCAGACGAAATGCTATGAGAACTGCTCTTCAATTTACACGGCACACTTTGACCGGTTCAATAAAAAAATTTTGAACAAAATCGTTCGAATGAATTTTAAATTTAGACCTGGCTGATAACTGTCAACTTTCAACTGATATCATGTGAATTGATTTTTATCACATTTCTGTTGAATAGTAATTGACAGAAAGATAGACGAGAAGAAGAAACACGATATTTTTTATCGAAATTCCAGATAATTATTATTATTCCTGAAGACTTTGTGTTATGGGTGTCGCTTGAAGTGAGATATCTAGTTGGTCCTGTTCATTTCTGTGACGAGACGTGACGTTTGTTGATAATCCGAACTGATAGGTCGGACCTAGGCTAGTACTAAGTAGGTACCAACTGATTACACTACGACATGAGGATTCATGTGCCCATATTATGGTGATTTATAAAATTAGTTATGCCATCACGCATAAACTCAGCTCCATTTTTTGTTATTGATACACTTCTGCAAGTGATATAAGGATGCATTTGCTATTTATTCAAAATTCCTAATGTTCATCCTCGTGAAGGTTTCACTGCAACGTATTCTTGGGTCTGGAAATATTCTATGGTATTAAACATAGCATGGCATTCGGATTTTCGTCTTGTTCAGCATTTGGAATATGAAGTGGCACCTAGAGTGTGAGAATATTTCGACTACCAGTGTTTACCTATCAACAAACGCCACGTTACATAACATAAAAAAGGGCCACTTTAAAACAAATTTATAAAATTGAACGACGAGTAATCATATATATCTAGAAGTTCGGTCAGAAACTAACTTGTCAAATCATAAAGAAATCAGAACTGATATCTTCTGTCAATTTCTTTCCAATGAAAATGTACAAAAGAATCAATTTACACCAATCCAGTTGAAAGTTGAGAGTCATCAGCTAGGTCGAAATTGGAAATTCATCCGAACGTTTTTGTTCCATATTTTTTTATTGAACCGGTCAAAGTGTGCCGTGTAAATTGAAAAACAGTTCTTATAGCATTTTGTCTGATCTTTCTGAATCTGATGGAATTTTTC
>OU896719.1:10303191-10333718 GCA_918026855.4 Phaedon cochleariae | reverse complement strand
AAATCTTATTGCTTTTTTCTGTATAATAACTACTTCGGAAGATTTGGCAGATAAACCCCATTGTTCTAGTCCATAAGCTATGACAGATTGAATCAAACTGTGATATAGAAGTTTAAGAACATCGAAAGAAACTGTTTGTCTCAATTGACGAAGTAGATATATATGTTTTAAGCTTAAGTCTAACACTATCAATATGATTATTCCAGGTTAGCTTATTATCAATATGGACCCCCAAAAATCTTGTATAATCAACTTGATGGATTGTTTCATTGTTTATTTTGACCAAATAGCTTTTATCTATAGTTGTATTTTTTGTAACAAAGTTGAGCATTTGAGATTTGAGAGAGCAGTATTCAGTAACAATCCGTTTATAGAGAGCACCACTCAGAAATTTGAGCTGTGACTTCTCGGGCCCTATCAACAACTTCCGAGATAGTTCCCGCAGATACCAAAGTATTGGTATCATCAGCAAATATAACAGTTATTGAAGCTTTCGTACAGAAGTTGGGAAGATCGTTAATGAAAACTAAAAATAAGAGTGTGTGTTTCATAAAGAATGACAGAAAGAATAACTGGACTTCAAGTAACTGATGAGGATTTGATATCCGAAATGAGTTTTACTTTCACCCAATCAAGGGGTTCAAACTTGAACGATGGAAACTTGTTATTTTCAAGGACCTCAATCGCAGAAACGTGATTAGGTTTTCTCAATTCAGAACATCCTGTATGATGAATATAATTTCATCATACATCCAAAAACTTGAAGCTAATTGCCCTAATTGGGAGCATATTCAGATTAGATATTTGATCTTCTCAATCATTTGTTTCTTCTTTATATTCATTTTCCTTTTTTTTTTGTACGTTTATATAATTGAATGAAGTTTTCATGATTTTCGGACAAATGTGATACGATAAAGATAACTTTGTTCTGATGATATTTTTCAAGCAGAAAATACCACAGGCAAACCAACAAACGCATGAAAATCGGAATCCAGATGTGACAACATACCTGTCTTTATCCTGTCATATGTCAGTTAATTTTTGCCGGATTTCCATGATTGACTACCTATTATATGTTCAGTCCACGCTCTCAGAATAGCATTCGCAACAAAATACAAAGCGACTCAAAACTATTCCAGCAAATTTTCATATTCGGCCAAGTTTTGGTGTATCCGCCATACTGTTTTATGGAAAATTTCAATAAATATATTGACTTGAAGTTGTTCAATTCTCTTTCAGACAAGACCAAAATCAATGAAATCTGGTCATTGATTAAAAAGGTAGATATTAATCGAAAACAAAATTCATTTTTTATTTTTGGGCACGGGCCCGTTGTGCCCTTTATGGTAAAGACGGTATAGGTACCTACCTATTGATTATATGTCTTCGATATTTTTTGATAAGTATGCAGTATGCTTATTTAGGGGTATTTCAGAGAAACACAGGGTGGAGACTTTAACTGGAATGAATTCGCTACTGGGGGAGTGTTTCATTTTTCTGAAAATTCGCGAGACACGTCAACTTTTAAATGTATTTACTTACATTTGGCGGGCAATATGGAGAATATAACCCTTCAGGGGTAGCTAGAATCAACCCCAACATGTTTTTTTCAAATGCAATCCTATGGCTTGCGACCCCTCATTGGAAAGCTGGTTGAAAGAGGAATCCATATTTCAGTATGCATTTACGTTTGGGGGGTTGCATAAAATCAAAATATAATTTTGAAGTTTAGTATATTTTCAATCAACGTATTTTTAACAAAATTTCGACTTTCAGTGACAGTGAATTAGGGCATTTCCACCTGTTTGCAATAACGCTTCGTTTCGAACTGTGAATACGACAAAAAAACTAAATTCAGTTTTGTGGTTCAATAAGAACATATCAGATAGCAGTTGTGGAAAAAAAATGCCATCAAATATTCAACACACATTTTGAGATATTGATACGTTGAAAAAAAAAACAATTTCAAAATTACATTTCGATTCTGTGCAACCTTTGAACGTATAAATATTTAACATTCGACTATAGTACGCTGGATTCCTCTTTCCATCAGCTTTCGAGCTACTCCTGGAGGTATATATTCTTGATATTGCTTGAAAAAGGTAGGTAAATACATTTAATCGTGGAATAATTTTCAGAACAAATATTCACCTTACCGCTAATGAATTTGTTTCAGTTAAAGTCTCCACACACAAAAATTGTTGTTTCCTTTTCTACCTGCGGTGGGTTGAGTTTTGGGAATGTTTCCATTCCAAGCTAATCAAATTTTCATAGCAAAATTTAGTGACCCTAATTAACCTAGATGATTATATATTACAGGTAACTATGTTCTCATTAGGTTAATTCAGTTAATGGTATACTTATATATAAGTTTATGGGTGATCTAAATAATGTTATGTTCCGCTCAGACTTCACTTGTGATAGTACTTGTGCATTTTGGTTTATGATTTTGGTGCCTTTGGTGTAATTGATATTGTGGAAAATCTTAGCAATCGTTGATCTTCAAGGAAAGGTAAATAAATCGAGCATTATTTTAAATCATCGTGTCTCAATCCAGGGCTTCCATTATTAATAAGTGCTCCTCACCCTCTTAACATATACAGGGTGATTCATTAAGAATGGGAAATCTCTGAACTACAGATAGTTATCACAAAAATAATGAGATTTAGCCCAATATGCCTGATGATTATGTTGCTGGTTCAGGAGATACAGGGGGAGATTTTATTTCAAAAATTCACAATAACTTTGCTAGTTTTAACAGCATGAACATGACATTTTGTATTGCTAGGTTTTCTGACACGAGGAATATGCATTTGCAACTTATTTTGTGATTGCTCATAGAGGGCACTATAGTGGCGCTCTGTTACTTTGATAATTTACATCAAATCATCTATGTCAAATAATTGATGTTCAAAATAAGTAGAAAATCTGGAAGCTCGTTAAATTTCACATAAAAAATGTACTCCTTATGAAACTGTCTAGCTTCAACGGTTTTCGTGTTATTCGCTCTTGAAGAGATTCATTTTCTACTTCTGACACTTTTATAATTTGATGGGAAATCTCTGAACTACAGATAGTAAACACCCAAATATAAAGATTTAGCCCAACATGCCTCATAAAATTGGAACATAAATCTCTTCAAGAGAGCGAATTACACAAAAACCGTTGAAGTTGGACAATGCAAACAAAACACAAGCATGCCTTTTCTCTAGAAAAGCCGATCTCACTGTGCCCAACATAAGCATGTCAGGAGTAACCATACCTTTGAAGACATCCATGTCGATGCTTGGTTTTACTATCTTGGGAAAATCACGTGAGATAAATTGCTAAAAGTGTATCCCAAAAACTTGGTTTTCTGTTTCGGACCAGGAGCTATTTCACTTCCTATCAGCTGCTTATGATCTATAAGGCACAGATCCGACCTGTCCTGGAATACTGTTCCCATATTTGGAGTGCAGCACCCAAACATTCCCTGAAACTGTTGAATTCTGTCCAAAAAAGGGCAAATCGTCTCGTGGGTGATGCCTCGATTACAAACTCACTCAGTTCTCTGGAACACCGTAGAAAAGTTGGCGATCTGGATCTATTTTATAGATGTTTTCATGGACGATGCTCTTCTGAATTATCAACAATTGTACCTCCCTTTTAGCAGTCCCAGTTGAGTAGAAGATAAAATAATAATAATGATGTGTTGATGAATATTCAACTAAAAAAAAGGTTTTTTAGGAATAATGTATATGTATAGCAAAACAACGTTTGCGGAGTCAGCTCGTATTTATTTGAGGAAATTTTCTCCACTTTTTATCCTTATATCATATAACTATGGTACAGTGTTTGACATTAGTATCCCCTCGAATTCTGTAATATAGGGTGTTTATCGAGGTGTTTATATACCACTCGATATACAATGTGACATTATTTTTATAATAATCATACAATACAAAAACAGGACCACCCTGAATTCTGTAGTTGAAGATAGGCAGCCATCAATACTTGATCCTTGGTTTCAAAATGTCGACAAAAATCATTGGCAACAAATAATTGTAAGTTGAAAATCTCATTCAATTGGAGATGAATTTTCAAAAACAACTCGAGCTGAAAGTCCAGATGGACTATGAACATTGAAATATATCCGCGTTTTTGTATATTATGTGCCAAATGAGCATATTACATCTCTATTACTAACAATTATTATATATACAAAAAATTATTTCTTCTCCAAACTGCAGGGATAGTGGCTTTTTTCTGCCGCTTATAAGGCAGAAAAGGTGTACGCTTACTGCCTACACGGAAAAAAATGGTCCAAGTAAAATGTTTTCCTGACTTGTTTTGTATCGGGATAAGAATAATAATACCTATTCCAGAAACAATTTTATTCAGCCTCTAGTAAAATGATAATTCTGAACGCATGAACTTGTAGCTATAATTTCATCCACCTATAGCAAATAGTTTTCATCTTAGATAATTCACTTTGTACAGCCACAGGAAAACATTTTATAAGCTCTGGTGAAGTGTATTTTAGACTTTATTAACTTCGAGTTTCTGAAAAGGAAATAATAACTACAGAAACTCGTGTTACAAGCACAATACAATTGTTTATCTGCGGTACAACCCAATATACCTACGGTAATACAACATGTTCACCTGCCCAGTAATCGGGAATAATCGTCGCCCTCTCGTGTTGTATATCCGAATTGATCAGAATCCATCAGCGTCACTAGCGTCAGTTTCGTCGTGACTTCGTGAGAGTATGTTCAGTTTGAGGATTTGGTGCACGTGGTAAATCGAAAAATAATGTTTGGTGTTGTATTCATTATATTATGCTGAGGAAGTATGACTCATCACCACGAGAGGTATAGAAGGTGCCATTCAGAATCCCTTTTGGGGGCGGCCGAGAGTTATAGACAACCAATAGTGCTGTTTTACTTTTTATCGATCTGTTATTCACTTAAAAGTTTATCATTGTGTAGAAATGACGTTATTCATAGTGATGAGTTCTTAAATAAAACTGTTCATTTGTGAAATAAAAATGTATTGTAAGAAAATAAGGCATGATATATTACAAATGAATCAAATGATCCTTGTTTGAATGATGCCAAGTGAATTAGGAGTGAGGACAGGAAGAAAGTTCGACTGAGTCTGGTGTATCCCGATAACAAAGATGGGATGAAAGCTATCCAAGGTGAGACATGCTGAACTACCCACAAGTGAGTCATAATAGATGAGGCCAAGTGAATCAAGATAATTGTAGTTATCAAAATAAGCACCTAGCCAATAATGTCGTTGCATAACTCCAAGTAAAAAGTACACTACCCACAAGTGAGGTATTCTCTGAGGCCAAGTGAAACAAGTCACCTATACTTATCGAACTGACCACCTATCCAATGATTTCGTTGTATAACTGCAAGTAAAATGTACACTTAGGCCAATAAAACAAATATTCTGTCCCTAATAAAGCGTTTAATATCAGTAGGTTACATGTGTTCCTGAAATCACATTAATAACAACAAGTGATCAGATTCAGAAATATCATTTTTCTTGTGGCTGATGAGGCGAGTACTTGTCCCATATAGTATGCAAATTTTTACTTGGTAGTATGCAAATTTCACTAGCTGTTATTACAGTTTTTTTTCCGTGTAGGCAGAAAAAGTTGTTGCTATATGCAACGTTCGAAGAAATTCTAATGTGAATTCAAACTGCTATTACTGATTGATATAAGGGTTATATTGATTTATACAGTGTGAAGAATGTAAGAAATCCTTGATTCAAATTTCATGTTCTTCAATTCAGACCAAATTTCGATCATAATTGCACTTATGAAAAATCCAATTTTTTCGAAGTGAGAACTTCTAGGCGCGTTGAGCACTATTTTGGGTGGAGAAAAAAACATTGGATTTCGCGTCATCGTCACGACCCGTCCCGTGTCCCGTCACCGCGAGGTCAATGAATAGCAATAAATTTGAAGGGTGTATCGGTGTATCGCATCTCATCTCATATTATGTAGTATTTTGTAATTATGATCCGATTCTATTCAAAATTGGTATATGGAGGTTTTCGGGGTCGGAGATTATTCTTTCGTGAAAATTAGGATATTCAAGATGGCTGACGAGTTATATAATAATTATGATCCGATTCTATTCAAAATTGGTGTCTGGGGGTTTTCGGCGTCGGAGATTATGATTCTTTCATCATGGCTACACCATGGCGCACGAATTTCGTAATTATGATTCGATGCCATTTGAAATTTGTAACTGGCGTTTTTTGGGATCGGAGATTATGAATCCCGAAATTAAAAAATTCAAGATGACGGATTCAATATGGCGGACGAGTTATGAGATGATGATTCTATCCTACTCAAAATTTATATCTGAGGGTGTTTGGGGTCGGAGATTATGATTCTATCGTCAAAATTGGGAAATTCAGGATTGCAGATCCAATATGGCGGACAAGTTTTATTATTTTATTATCCGATTCTATTCAAAATTTTTACTGGTGTTTTAGGGGCCGGAGATTTTGAATCATTCGTCAAAATTAGGAGATTCAAGCGAACACCATCTCAAAAGTTTTTGTTAGTCTATCTCAGAAAGCGAATTATTTTTTAGGTAATAAAGTTTGTCGAGGTGATAAAAATTCTGTTGGAGTGTGATTATCGTACCAAAGTTTCCAGGATTCCCTGGTTTCAGTCTTCGACATAACGGTGAGAAATTGATTTGCCATCATATGCTTTCTATATCTCACATATTCCATTTTGTTTCAATTGTCAACTTTTTTTATAACATTTGAAAATCGAATTATGATGAAAAAATATAAGAAAATTATGTTCATGCTGATATAAAACTTACAAAGTTATTGTATGAGGAATTTTAAAATGAAATATTTTTCTTGAACACCCTGTTTCTCCAAAACTAACAACATTTTCTATGTGAGATGTGAAATGTGAGGCTGAATCTTGATATTCTGATGTTTACTATTTCTAGCTCACACATTGACCATTTTGAATGAATAACCCTGTATATATTTCAAAGAAAATTTGAATATCACGGCATTCATTGAATTTCAAAAATCTTCCTCAAAGAAGATGCAAGTGGTATATGAAGTATCTACCTACGATAATTCTCTAAAACATAAACTGGATGTTCGATAACGTCTCCAAGTGTATCGAAAAGCGGTTGCTATATTTTCAAATATTTCGTCTGTGGCTGACTTTTCCGTTGCCTCGCTTTTCTGCCCATTCTTATGAATTTTTGCGACATTTATTTGCAGCAGCTTGCAACACTGGTTTTTCAATAATTAGATTATAATATGCCGGTTAGTTTGAAGTTCATCTGAAGTTCATGCAATTCAAAGTGGCACGTGGCAGACTGCGGAAAGACGGGGAATTACCGCGCGAGTATTGAATATCCCCCCGGTTCGCCGCGGGAGGGAGAGAGACATAAAACGATTTCTCGCTAGTTTTGTTTTATTGCCGTGGCGGTATTATCCTTTGTGAATATCGCCATAATATACCTCAATCAACGGCCATATCTTATAACTACTCTTTATTTTCTACTCACTTCTTCTCAGTTTGGCTATCTATAAAAAGGTGTTTCATTATAGTTTTTCAAGCTAATATTTATTACAATAAGCGGGCAAACGTTGTTTTTTAGTTAAATATTCATCAACATACTTTTATTATTTTGTTTTCTAATCCTTCCCGAAAACACCCAGATACAAATTTTGAACAGAATCGGATCATAATTTACAAAACTCAGTTGCCATTGGATCCTCTCCATCTTTAATTTTCCAATTTTGATGAAGAATCATAATCTTCCATCCCAAAATCCATCATATACAAATTTGGAATGGAATCGGATTATGTTATGAAACTCGTCAGCCATATTGAATCTGAACGAACCATGATCTCCGACCCCAAAAACCCTCAGATACCAATTTTGAATATAATTGGATCATAATTACAAAACTCCGCCATTCCGAATTTCCTAATTTCGAAAAAAAAAATCATAATTTCAGACCTCGAGAACCCCCAGATACCAGTTTTGAATGGAATCTGACCATAATTACAAAACTCGTCCGCCATATTGAATCCGCCATTTTGAATTTCCTAATTATGATGAAGTAATCATAATCTATGACCTCGAAAACCCCCAGATACCAATTTTGAATGGAATCTGACTATAGTTACAAAGCTTGCTCGCCATATTGGATCCGCCATCTTGGATTTCCAAAATTTGACGAAATATTCATAAACTCCGACCCCGAAAACCACTAAGTACCAATTTTGAATGAAATCGGATAAGTATACTCGTCCGCCATGTTGGATCCGCCATCTTGAATGTTCGATTTAAAAAATAGATAACGACCGATTCTCATACCTACCGAATACGCACAAAAAATTTCATACGAATCGATCGAGCCGTTTCGGAGGAGTTCGACCACTAACACCGTGACCGTGACAGGAGAATTTTATGTATTAGACTAGCTGACCCGGCAAACGTTGTTTTGCTATAAACATAATTTCTAGAAAAATATCATTAGGTGAATATTGATGAAATAAACCTCTGGTGCGCTCACTCTTCATTTGTTTCGTCAAACTGGTTCTTGATATAAACAATTGAATTTCAGACGATGACGTGGGGTTCACATATCGAATGTTAGATGGCGTGATTCTTAGAACTTATCAAGGTTGGTAGAACTGATGACTATTTTGTAGAGGAAGGTTGCCTCGATCGCACCCCGCGAGTAACCTTGAGTAACTCATTTGCACGAAAAGTGTAGCACTTTCGTACACTTCGTGTATGATATGTACGCCGGCGCATGTATTGAGTTGACGTTTGTCAGTATTTTCCAATATTTGAACCATTTTGAACTAAAAAATGTAAAAATGATAATTTGTTCGGTCACTTCTTGTTAAAATTCGTACAAGTGTAATAAGACTAGTGTATTTAGTTTGTGTTTCCATTAATTTCCACAAGATGAGTCTATTCGTGAGAAATGGATTCAATTTTGTGGACGTAATTTTAATTAATTTAATACCAAAACTTGGCGAATATGTTCTGCCCATTTCGATGCCGACCAAAGAGAAGAAAACTCAAGGTAGGAATCCCATCAATAATACCAAATACAACAAGAGAAACACCATAAGTATGGAAGTTTGGAAAAATGATCAGAACCAGACCAGTTGTGAATGTTGAGATTCTTGCTGAACGGGTAAAATGGACATCAGAAGATATCACACGTGTTTTCAAGTTGAGGTATTTGAGCAAGAGTACGTTACCCAACGAAGAGGAACTATGTTTATTTGAGAGATTCCTTGAACTATCCTTTATTATAGGTTCACTTATAATAGTAGTGTTATTTTTCTTTAATTTCATTCAGAATCATATTTTGTTATTTTTTTATGCTCAAATACTTCGATCAATTGCTCTGTTTTTGACTACAATATAATCAAACAATGAAATACTATTTCCTCTTGTATTTTCTATAGGTATCTAGGAAAGTTTGTTAATTTTTCAGAATACAGAGTTATATTGATAAAATAAGTGATCTGTTGTGTACGAATATTGGTCCACTGCTACTACTTCTGGATCATCAGTTGATTATTCTTATATTTTCTGCAGTTTCTTGTTCAAATTATCTGATTTGCAGGATTTTATAGGATGAGTAGGTTCATAATCAATGCATAAGTAATCACTAGCTCCATAATTATGATCCATACCTCAAAAAACACACATACCTGGTACCACGACCTGGTAAATAGCCCCTGGAACAAAATTTCAGATAGGTATTCCCCTCTGTACTACTGATCCATCCAAAATTGCCTTCTCATTTCGAAGATTGAAGGTATTATACAGAAGTATATGTAAAAATCCATATTTTATAATGGTACTTACTTATAATTATATACTATAAATTAATATAAATATGCTGAGCAGACCAAAAAGTTTGTATCATGTTTGTATACTCTATTTGGTAAACATTTAATGACATGTCGCTTTAAGGTTGACAACGTCGTCTTACTGCCTGTGACGTCACGAGTGACCGTTTCCCCCCTTGCCGCACTATCGATCGAGGCAACCTTCCTATACAAATCATAATCAGTTCTACCAACCTTGGAACTTATGATCAACATCAGTTCTACCAACCTTGATGCGGCTAAATCGCAAAATGTATTCCCTATCTTCATTGGTCACAATTCGGTCACAATTGTCACATTGATGCCTGTAATTTTGGTACGGCACCAGACTAAATTTAGCGACATTCACCCACACCATGTTATGTTCATCGAAGTAGGCGAAAATCAAGGAATTGTAAAACAGGAAAGGATTGAAGTACGTACACCAGAGGTTTATTTCATCAATAGGTAAATATTTATCAGAAAACTTCCATCATTTTCTTTCTACTTCTTTTTAGTTTGCCAATCAATAGAAGCGGGATTCTTTGGTTTTTCAAACTACTCTATTTATTTTCTACTTCTTTTTAGTTCGGTACCCTATACCTCTTTATTGTTTCAAACTACTCTTTATTTTCTACTCACCTCTTTTTAGTTTGGCTGTAGGTATCTATAAAAAAGTGTTTCATTAGTTTCTCAAACTAATATTCAGTACAATAGCTGATACCCGGCAAACATTGTTTTGATATACAATTATTTCTAGAAAATATTTTTTTCGTTGGATATTTATCAACATGCTTTTATTATATTGTTTTCTAATTCTTCTCCGACCCCGAAAACACCCAAATACAGATTTTGAATATAATCGGATCATAATCACAAAACTCAGTTGCCATATTGTATCCTCCCTCATATACAAATTTGGAATGGAATCGAATCATGGTTACAAAACTCGTCTGTCATCTTGGATTTTTACATTTTGATGAAAGAATCATTATCTCCGACTCCGAAAACCCCTTGATACCAATTTTGAATAGAATCTGACCATAATTACAAAACTCGTCCGCCATATTGGATCCACCATTTTGAATTTCCAAATTTTGACGAACGAATCATAATCTTTGACCCCGAAAACCCTCAGATACCGATTTTGAATATAATTGGATTATAGTTACAAAACTCGTCTGCCATATTGGATCCGCCATATCGAATTTCCTAATTTTGATGAAAAATCATAATTCATGACCTCGAAAACTATCAGATACCAATTTCGAATAGAATCTGAGCATAATTACAAAACTCGTTCGCCATATTGGATCCGCCATCTTGAATTTTCAAAATTTGACGAAAGATTCATTATTTTCGACTCGAAAACCTCTAAATACCAATTTTGAATGAAATCGCATAACAATACTCGTCCGCCATATTGGGTCCGCTATCTTGAATTTTCGATTGAAAAAATAGATTACGGCCGATTCTCATACCTACCGAATACGCACAAAAAATTCATACGAATCGGTCAAGCCGTTTCGGGGGAGTTCGACCACTAACACCGTGACCGTGACATGAGAATTCTATAATATATATTAGATTTGTTCGTCTCACAAACACTCTGAGAACCACCCCTTGAAATATGCCCAGATAATTGAATAGTATTATCGCGTCGCCTAGTTTTCATAATATGTCCGAGTAATATGTGTAACATTGGCAACGGTGTAAACGGGTTTGAATTTATCATCTCTCCTAAGCGCCATCTGCTTGCAATACAATGCACCATTCCTCTCTGCCGCAGTCTGTCATTTCGAACACTGCCATCTATCAGGTAGTGCCTGAACTACCACATCCTAGTTTTCTGCATTATATTCTTTCAAGAAATGGAGTTTACCGGGATCAGCTGGGATGAATGGATATTTTGTTGACAGAATAATCGTTTTAGTTGCTTTTTGATAAAATGGAAACATTTCAGGAGCTAATATTTCTGTGACATCTCGCCGAATTTTCAACAATTGTACTGAGATCAAAAATATTTCAATTTGAGACAAAAAAATTTCAATGTTTACGTTTTTCAAGAATCTGTATCTTCTATAAATGAATGAGTTTCGACTCCGTATGATAACCGGACCCTAGTCCCAACCTTCCTCTTTACGATGATTTAATTAATTTTTCAATTGAATCTTTCAAAAACCCAAAAAGCAGAAAATAGTTCAGGCCTGCATGAAGATTTGATTGAAACTCTCCTCTTAAGATCCGAATCTATTATAAATTTTTATCTGGTGGTTTTTCGGGTCAAAGATTATGATTCTTTGTAAAAATCAGAAAACTCGAGATGGTAGATCAAATATGGCGGACGAGTTTTTAATTATGATCCGATTGTAGTTGATTACGATTCTTCCGTTAAAATTGGAAAATTCAAGATGGCAGATCCAATATGGTGAACGAGTTCTGTAATTATATGATCTGATTCTCTCAGTATTGGCATCTTGGTTTTTTCGGGGTAGGAAATTATGATGCTTTCGTCAAAATTGAAAAATTCAATATGGCGGATACAATATGGCGGCCGGGTTTTGTAATCATGATCCGATTCTATTGAAAATTAGTATCTTGGAGTTATCGTTGTCGGAGATTATGATTCTCTCGTCAAAATTTAGTACATACAAAATATATAAAAAACACCTAGAAAAAAGCTTTTGTAGGTAGTTATTAATAGTCGATAGAAAATAAATAGTTCAAAAAAACTGAAAAAACATACTTTTATAGATAGCCAAACTAAAAAGAAGTAGAAAATGAATTAATAAAAGTGTGTTGATGGGTACACAACAAAGAATGTACTGATGACGGAAGTGCTAATATTTGCTTTGTTGTTTATTCATCAACACCTTTCATTACGTACATTTTTTCTCCTCTTCAGTTTGGATATCTATAAAAGGGCATTTCTTTAGTTTTTTGAACTACTTATTCTTGGAAAATCATCATTTCAAAAGCCATTCAGAAAGGATTTCGTTTTTCATCAAATAAGAAACAGAGAAATCTCTATCTGTAATTATAATTATTTTTCAGATAATTATGGCTGAATCATTGGAACTTCAAGATGCTTTGTTATCGATGAAGTGTTGCCTGTGCAAGAATTATCTATCAGTGCCGCCAATAATATCGATTTCCGAAGATGGGAAACAATTGAAATGTGGAAGGTGTGAAAAAATCAAAAAACCATTGAGAACTAGGAATTTTGCTTTTGAGAATATCGTGAAGTTTTTCAAATTTCCTTGTATCTATGATGATTGCAATGAGATGATTCCGTGGGAGGATGTGGAAAGACATGAAGACATTTGTGAGAAAAAAACTATCAGTTGTCCAATTCATTACGTATGTGAAGACATTGTTCAGGTGCAGAATTTGGAGGAGCACATGAGAAAAAATCATGGAAGCAATTGTTTTTCAGATGGATACCTAACTGCGGAAGTGAATTTAAATCGTCATATTATTTGTTCTGTTATTTCAAATAACCAACAGTTTCTTGTGTCGATTCAACATAATATAAGTACACCAGAGGTATATGTTGCTTCGCTGAACAGTATAAATGAATGTTTCACATATAATTTGAAATTATCCAGCATTTCTGAAGACTCATATTCTCTTTTAATTGAAAATCAGCCAATCAATAAATATGATGACAGGGGTCATTGTTTTGGATGTATAATGAATAAATGTTGTGTATTATATCATCCGCATTCAACGGTAAATGGAAATATACCTGTAACTGTGAATTACATGAAGATTGATCCAACTCATATAAAACATGTATTAGGTGATATTTCTAAGATGAAATATACCATAGAAATCCATCCAAAGAAGGACCTTGAAGAAAATGATAATGATCTGGCTAATGAAAATTTGACAGTGAAAAGCCAAACAAACAATTCAACCATTGTTGATCTGTTGAGAAAGCAGTTACAGTGTCCAATCTGTATGGAATACATGAACGGCAATATTTATAACTGCGAAATAGGACATGTAGTATGCGATGTGTGTAAAATTCAACTGACTAAGTGTCCAGCTTGTCAAACAAAAATTGGAGAATCTAGGAATCTCCCTTTGGAGGATTTAGCTGATGAAATAGTGTTCGCGTGTTCATTTTTCAAAAATGGTTGCGAGTTTACTGGAAATTTGAAATTGCTTCCTCAACATGAAGAAAATTGTGATCAAAAGCAGCAGGACTAACACAATTCCATGAAGAAAATGATGATGTTATCACCAATTATTATAATTTTCCATGGTCTCCTACCACAGATTATATTATATTATAAATTTTTCTCACAATTGCTTATTACCGAAGTTTTTCAGTTGAGTTTCAAATAAAAAATCATTTTCATTGGACAGTTTTTTAGTGAGTTCTTTTTGGTTAGAGAGACACCTGTATATTATTGGAAATGTGGAAATCTGCTGAAATTTGCTTTCTATCTATGTAGGTGTCGTATTCTTAGATATTAGAATCACCCAGTATCCTAGACTATTCGATATATGTCAATAGTTCATGACATACGATAATAAGTTTTTCAAGCCCTTCTAATATATCCCAGTTCTATACAATAGTAGGTATATCATTAATTTGTGAAAAATGTTCCTGAATGGCATCTCCATTCGGTTTTTGTTACAGACCATGATTACTGAAAGTTTTCCTAACGCTGCGATGTTGTGACAGTCTCCTAATAATATCGACATTTTCGTCACTTCTGAAGTTGCAAATACCTTCAAAAACCATGGAACGAAACTATTCAAACAAAATTCTTTATGAATTTGTTAATTATTTTTCACAGTGTGATGAAATCATCAGCGGGACAGAAAGTTCGATAAAATGTATCCAAATCTACCGCCAATGAACCTCAAAAAATTTCAAAACCGAAAATCCAAAATGCTCAAAGTGGAAGTGGCTAAATCGAAATCAATAGGCATTCAGGAAAGAATCACTTGTATCAGTACTCCTTTATACGAATCGATGCATAGATTTCGAGAGGATGTAATTCAATATGTATTCTGCGTGGCATTATAGCCAGGAAAGTAGTTGTTTTTCTCTCGAAATCTACCATTATTGTTCATTTTATGAACATTGTATGGAAATGATTTTGAGCTTCTTGTATTTATTTGAAATTTCATTCCACTTTGAGCATTGTGGCTATTTCGTAGTTGAAATTACGCCAGTCGGGCAACCAGACACTCCCGTATGGAAATTTTGATTTTGGAGTGTTTCTTTTCTTCTTTTCTACTCAGATGGCGTTGCTCTCATATTGTCTATGGGGGACGCCACTGAGGGAATATCATGCCGACTTGATTTCTGTTCGGCTAGGCTAGGCGGTCTCAGGACTATTAGCTGAAGACTGCCCTGCACTGATGAGAATCAAAGAGCTCGAAACCGGTCTGTAGGTGTCTAGTGTGGCCTGGCTGAATCGAAATCAATAGATACAGAACTCAAACTAATTTCCACAAAAGCGAATACTTTCCTGGCTAATGCCACGCAGAAATCTTTGCATCGATTCCTATAAACGAATACTAATGCAACACTGAGAAAAGTAAGTAATTTTGTAAGTGATTTTATTCAATTCAGATATAAACAGAACATCTATATGTATAAGTATGTATGTGATATAATGAGATAACTAAAGAGGTTTGCAGCTACCTAAGCATGCTTGTATTGTAGCCTGCAGACAAGATTAATTATCCCAATCCTGGCAATATACAATTTGTACATAGTGATGATATGATGGAGAGAGACAGATGAAAATAATAGAAATAGAAGTAGAGAAAGAGAGATAGAGAGAGAAGAGGGGAGAGTGATATGATATTCGTCGAGATTTTCAGAATAGTAGATATTTATCTGTCCAGAATCAATTTAAGCATTTCAAAATCTCTTTTACTAATTTTTTCAACTCTATTTCGAATTTAAATTGTTTTCGTATATATTTTAATGATACAGGTATTGCATTATGAAGTTTAGGTAGTAGATACAATATAAACTTCTGATTATGTGTGAGCCTCTACTGTCAGTGATGTAAGTGATCTATGATCTATGATCTGATTGTCAATATGTCAATGTTTCATGACACATGTCCAAATGATGAAATAAAGAAGTTGCTATCTAGACCTCAACCGAACAGGTATAATTTATAACCTCTCCTCCAAACCTATCAAACATGGCGCAGTCGTGAACGAACCAAGTTCCCTAAAAAAGGAAAAATTGAACAGGAGATTAATAATTTTTCTCGAGATTGTGGGAAATATTTCACAGAAGGTGAATATTAAATACTATTTAATAATTAAAAATAAAAGAAAAAGCTGGAAACATAGCCGATGATTATGGATTTCCGAGAGGAATTCCACTCATGTGCATGTCTGGAAACTTATCAGAAAATTGGAAGTTCTGGAAACAAAAGTTTGAAATGTACTTGAAGGCAACCGAGATAAGTAGAAAGGAGGAAAGTACAAAATGTGCACAACTTTTAACATTGATTGGAGACGAAGGAATCAGAATATATAATACATTCAAAACAGAAGGAGAAGAAATTGAAACTGTGGACAGTCTACTGAAAAAGTTTGATGAACATTTCAACCCCAAGAAGAATTTGACGTTTGAACGCTATAAGTTCTTAACATTCAAACAAAAAGAGGGACAAACCATAGAGCAGTTTGTAACAGAGCTCAAAAATCTCTCTCTTTCATGTGAATTTGGCACGTTGAGAGAAGCTTTAGTCAAGGATATGTTGGTATGTGGATTGAAATCTGAACGACTTCGTGAGAGACTACTACAAGAAGATACTAAAACTGTTGAGGATGCGATTAAGATGTGTATCAATGCTGAAAATACCAGGGATTATAATAGGCAAATAACAAATGGGTTTGCTGAAGGTAGTTCGGAGATAGATGTCCTGTATTCCAGTCAACCGAGGAAGTATCAACAGTCAAAGACAGGTACATTCAAGAAGAATCACATACGTCAGAGCAAGGAGCAGAGTAACTGCCGGAAATGTGGTCGATTACATGGCTATCGAAAATGCCCAGCCTTTGGACAGAAGTGTGACAGATGTGGTATCATGAATCATTTTACTAACTATTGTAAAACTAATGTTAAAAATTCACATCAAAACTTGTCAAAAAATTCAAGATATAACACACATAGAACACAAAATTTCAATAGAAAAATTCACTGTGTGGAACATAATATAGATAATGATGTAGATTCACAAGATGTTCTCTTTATAGGTAGTATCGAGTCGACCAACAACCAACCTAAGGAGATTGGGGCACTGAGTGGAGAGTCTTGGATGGTGGACCTTGAGGTTAATGAAAATCACTCCATTACGTTCAAAATGGACACTGGAGCAATGGCAAATGTAATACCAGTAAGTCTGTTGAGTAAAATCAACTATGATATAACTAAAATGCAAAATACAAATGTTAAATTGAGTTCTTATACAGATCATAGCTTGCCAGTGATAGGACAATGTTATCTAAAATGCAGAAAGCAAAATAAACAAGTTGAATTGATATTTTATGTTGTGAAAACAGAAAATTTTCCAATATTAGGACTCAAAGGGTGCCTTGAATTAGAACTTATAAAAAGAATAGAAACATTAGAGAATTCAGTTCATAATGAAGAAATAGATAAAGTTTTGAATAAATATAAAGATATTTTCAATGGTATAGGTTGTCTAAAAGAGACATATCACATAGAATTAGATAGTACAGCTAAACCAACAGTGTATCCACCAAGGAAAATTCCATTTGCATTGAAAGGAAAATTGAAATCAACTTTAGATAAACTAGAAAAAACAAATATAATCAAAAAAGTAACTGGTAGTGCAGAATGGGTAAATCCCATGGTTATAGTGAAAAAAGCGGATGGAACCCTAAGAATTTGTTTAGACCCAACAGATTTAAATAAATATATTAAAAGGCAAATTTTCCAAATTCCTACTTTGGAGGAAATAACAGCAAAAATGGCTAACTGTAAGTTTTTTAGTACACTTGACGCAACCCAAGGGTTCTTACAGATAAAATTAGATACTGAGAGTGCAAAATTGTGTACTTTTGCTACACCTTTTGGTAGGTATTCTTTTTCTAGGCTTCCATATGGTCTTTCCTGCTCTCCGGAAGTATTTCAGGAACGTATGTTCAACATATTTGGAAATATAGAAGGTTGTGATGTCTATATTGATGACATTATAATTTTTGCTAAGACGATTAATGAGCATAATAGAATAATAGATAGAGTATTGAAAATAGCTAGTGATCACAATATAAAGTTCAACAAAGCAAAATGTAAGTTCTTAGTTAAAGAAATCAAATATTTAGGACATAAGATAAGTGAGAAAGGTATAGAACCAGATGAGTCCAAAATACAGGCTATACTAGATATGCCAACACCAAAAAATGTGAAAGATGTTCAAAGATTTTTGGGTATGGTCACATATATAGGTAAATTTGTGAATAATTTGACAGATAAAACAGCAAATTTGAGAGCTTTTCTGAAAAAGGATACAGTTTTTGAGTGGAATGAAAATCATGATAAAACATTCACTGATTTGAAGAAAGCATTATCTGAAAAACCTTGTTTACATTTTTTTGATATTAGTGAATCAACAACTATATCTGTAGATGCATCCCAATATGGGATGGCAGCCGTCTTATTGCAAAAAGAAAGGCCTTGTGCTCATGCATCAAGAGCTCTAACAGAGACTCAGAGTAGATATTCCCAAATAGAGAAAGAGTTATTAGCATGTTGGTTTGGGATAACAAGATTTGCTCAATTTGTTTATGGTAAAAAATTTATAGTGGAAACGGATCATAAACCTTTGATAGCAATAATTAAAAAGCCCTTACATCTTTGCCCTCCCAGATTACAACGAATGTTGATTCAGCTAAAAAAATATAACTTTGATCTCATATATAAACCTGGAAAAAAGATTATAATAGCGGATACGTTGAGTAGAGCTTTCAGATCAGATGTAAATTTCAATGAAAATCAAGATTTTGAGATAGAGGCAGAAATATGCAGTTTAGAACTTACTCTAAATTCAACAGAAAATAAGAAACGTGAAATTCAAAAGATGACTAGAGATGATCCAGAACTAACTAATCTAAAAAATATTTAAGAAAGTCCACAGTGCTCAGACATAAAACACTGGCCAGATAATATTAAATTCTATTATAAATACAGGTCTGAATTATCTTTGGTAGACCATCTCATGTTCAAAGGGCATAAATTAATAGTACCCAAAGCACTAAGAAAAGAAATTCTAGAAAAATTGCATTATAGCCATTTAGGCTATAAAAAGTGTTTAGAAAAAGCTAACTTGTCGTTTTACTGGCCAGCTATGAGAAAACAATTAGAAGATATGATATCAGCATGTAGTGTGTGCCAAACTTTTAAAAGAACTCAAGGTCCAGAACCTCTAAGGCCTCACGAAGTGCCCAAATCGCCTTGGGTTAAGTTAGGGGCAGATATTTTTCATTTTCAGGCAGAGTCCTATATTTTAGTAGTAGATTATTACTCAAAGTTTGTAGAAATAGCCAATTTGAGTAATGATTCAACAGCTGGAAATGTGATACATAAATTGAAAACTATGTTTTCTCGTTTTGGAATTCCAAAAATACTAATTTCAGACAATGGTCCACAATTTTCTTGTTCAGAGTTTCAGTAGGTCTTGGGATTTTCAACATATCACATCTTCTCCACTATATCCACAGTCAAATGGACAAGTAGAAAGAACAATACAAACAGTAAAAAATATTTTAAAAAAGAGTCTTTTTGATAAAAAAGACCCTTATTTAGCACTACTGTATTATAGAAATACACCACTAGATAGTGAGAACTCTCCTGCAAATGCTTTAATGAACAGAAACTTAAGAACTCTAATGCCAGAGGTAGGAAATAATAAATCAAAAGTCTTCAACAAAAAAAAGTATGATCTTTTATAGAAAAAACTCAAAATAACATGAGAAAATATCATGATAAAAAGAGGGTAAAAATATTACCACCATTAAAAAATAACTCCTTAGTGAAAGTTCAAGTACAACCTAGAAAACCATGGCAAAATGGTAAAATTTTGAAACAAGCCGGTGTCAGATCATATATAATAAAATTAGAAAACAATTCCACACTTAGACGAAATCGTAAATTCATTAAACCATTGAAACAGATTGAGAGGAGTTCTCACACTACAGAAAATACATATAATCAAAATTGTTCAAAAATATGGAAAGAGGGAAATATACAACAAAGAGTTTATCTGACAGTAGTGGAAAATAGTTCAGAGAATGATGTTTTGAGTGATATGAGTGAAGGTGATAATGACGTATCTAGTAGCAATTTAGATGATGTAAATAGTTTTGATGATAGCAGAGATAATATTCTCGATGACCAGAATAGTATAGTTAGTGACGCTAGTAGCAGTTCTTTTAATAGTATACCAAACGAATCACTGATTAGTGAGAAAGCAGAGGAAATTAGCTCACCTTGTGTGAGAACAAGAACGGGTCGTGTAATTAAACAACCCTGTAGATACAGTGATTATGTCACATATAGTGATTAGATGAATCAGAAATTGAGTAGCATATTTCAAGTGAGAAGTACTTATAATTCAAAAAAAAAAAAAAACTGTGTTATTGGAAGGTATTAGGGAACCACCAAAGACCAAAAGTATTACATAATACTGTCAATATGTTCCCTCAGAAATTCTGCTCTTACTAGCGTTACATAAAAATTATACATTCACGAAGCTGGTGAGATGGTTAAATGTCTTCATAATTTTGATTGTATTAGTGCAAATGAATGTATAAATTGCATAATATGTCCATATAAACCATAGTAGTTACAAAACTGTTTAGATTTTGATTGTGTCTTTATATTTTGATGTAATGAATGTCGATATTGTATAGTGTGTTTATAAAACAGGGTAGATTGTTTAGATTTAAATGTTATCGTGAATTATACAATATTTTTTATAATATATACACATATATGTTTGTACTGTACTAGATTGTTTAGATTTAAATGTTATCGTGAATTATACAATATTTTATAATATATACACATATATGTTTGTACTGTACTAGAAAAAAGGACATCCAAAATAAGGGGGATGTCAGTGATGTAAGTGATCTATGATCTATGAACTGATTGTCAATATGTCAATGTTTCATGACACATGTCCAAATGATGAAATAAAGAAGTTGCTATCTAGACCTCAACCGAACAGGTATAATTTATAACCTCTCCTCCAAACCTATCAAACACCTACAGCGAGAAATATTCATGGTCTAACTTGAACACGAACGCGTGTTGTATGCATGGTTCACAAAAGATATTGAAGAATTGACAGTCTATAATAAGCAATGGAAAGTTTAGAGTTTCCTGACACCAAATATTCCAGTTTCCTCATATAGAGACTGAGTGCTGTACCGCCGATCCTTTTTCATCATGATTCTCACTAGTGAATTTTGAATCCCTTCTAGATAATCTAGCGATGTCTTGAAAATTCCGGCCCATACAGTTATACAGTAACGTATTATGGACTTCACCAAGGCATCATACTCGCAACATCATTTTCTCGTTGAGTATATTTCTGAGCTGATAGAATTTATTGATTAATTTACGTAGTATACTAGCTGTGTATTCGATGTGATCATTCCACCGAAGACATTGGTCTATCACCCCTAGGTACGTAATTTTGCAAGGTCTATTTATATAAGCACAGCTGCAATTATTATGTTCTTCAGCACAAGATGTTTTATGAATTTTCAAAGTATTCTTATTTGGTTGGCCTTTAATAGTTGAAGTAAATGTAATGAATTCATTTTTTTACATTAATGCTCAATAAGTTACTGCTCAGCCAGTTGAAGATCATTTTCATGCCTATTTCAGCCTGAGTATACACTTCTTCCTACGTTTCTCCAACAAAGGTGATAGCTGTATCGTCAGCAAAATAAGTTATTTTACCGTTGAAACCTGAGATCTTGAAGATGTTCATATACAGGAGGAATAATAAGATGGGCCCCAATACAGTTCCTTGGGGTACGCCTCTAGTAATAGTAAATCAGCAAACATTTTGATATCCTACAAAACATGGTTAACCATATCGCTTAGTTGGAATTTTTTTATTACCGATGATTGAAAATTTTATTATTAACAACAAAGAACATCCCTATTTCCTACAAAAAACGTTTTCACCTGATTATTCATCGTTAATAATAATACTATCCACGACAGAAATATTACAGTGCTCTCCATTCGGTTAATTGGAGTTTCTTGCTGGATTAATTAACTCTTTTTCTGGGGTTACTATGAACAGCTATCAGTTTGCCACAATTAATATGACATTCATCAGAAATTGTCTATTATTATTCACAGCAAGAATGAAATAGTCATAAGTAAAATTTATAGTTGAGCTGCGATATTCGGACTGAATCTGGCCATTTCGAGACTGATGAATGCAAACATCGCGATTTATATCGTTTCGACCGTCACTTTATTTCGATCTGGCGAAGTTACAAAGTCATCGTTCCTGATCGTTTGAGTGAGATTTCGATTTTTGTGTTGTGTATTCACCTATACCTACCTATAAACTTCAGATCATCAGAAACAAAATCTAGATTCAATCCGAGGTTAATTCGCAGCAAGCTCAAAGTTGGTAGGATTGTTTAAAACACCATCATAAATGAAATCTAGAAAGTCCTCATCGATCTGACACCTGAAAAAAAATTTACTCGGGGTCAAAGGTCACACAAACGGGTTTTTCGCAATTTTCAGCACAATGGTGAGTTTAACCATAAAATTATCAGAGACCAAAATTGTAAACCAGATAATAATCTATAAAACGTGTTCCATTACTTTTTCTTCTAAGAGCCACCGTTTTTGAGATATAACGATTCGAAAAGTTCAAAGAGTTGTAATCGTCATAACTTGCATGCACACGTTTTCACGCTCTTCACTAGTTGCCGCGGAAATATTTCCCGACGCTTCTATTCGCAGTCGCCAAGGTCATTAGATTACGTTCCGATGACAAAAAAATCTACGGAAAGCGAATATTCTGACCTATTTCGTGCTCTCTTGAGTATATATAGTGAAGAAAATGTCTGAATATTGTTTAATTTGTGCTTAACTCTTAACTTACATAGTTATTGTAGTATTTGATGGCTATAATGATCTCACGAGCAATATTGAAGCCACAGAACAACGTCGTAGAACTTCAGCAACATCTTCATCTTCTGATATTTTAATTGATCAATCTATGACAGTACTTACCAGAAATTTCTTGCAAATACCCGCAACAAAACTTGGTTCATTTCAATGTTGAAAGAAAAGTCGACTGCTGAAAAGATGTTTGTAAAACAAGCTAATAAAGATGCTGATGTGATGATAATTGAAACAGCGATAGTCTGCGAAAGAGCAATTCAATTCAATAAATACAACTATTGTTGTAGGTGAAGCCTACTCGTATTACTCACTGCTCGAACTCCCATCGAAAAAACAATTATTTTTTCAAAACCTGGAAAAGCACAACAGCAATCGGTAATATATTCATCAAAATAGTAATTTTCCTAACAAGTGCGGAAAGTGATTCTTTCCCGCACGCGACTGCCGATCGAGCAAGCAGTCGAGTGCGGGAATAGTTATTTTCCTAACAAGTGCGCAAAGTGTTACTTTTCCGCACGCAAATACAGTTAGGCGAACGACGCGGAGCGGAGTTTGAATAAGTTTTTGCGTGCGAAAAAGACACTTTGCGCACGTGTTAGGAACAACCTTTTTCCTACGAGCTTCATATCAGATAAAGAGGAAAATAAAAAAATATATATAACTCATTAAAAAATGTGACTATACAACAATCATATAAATAATAATATAAAATCACATTTTCCCTACGAGCTTGATATCATCAGATAACAACGAAAATAAAAAAAATTTCAACTTAAATTACAATTAATTGGATAATTTTTAGTTAAACTTGATAGAAATAGCTAAACAACAAACAATTACATATCAATAAAATATAATGATAAAACAATTAAATCATTTGTTCCTAATATTTGATTTGAGGTGAAATACAAATGTCGGAAAGAACGGTTGAAAAGTAAATGGCTTCTTATAGTGCACACGCAATAGTCTACAGCAACTAAAATGAATATAAATGTTCCATGCCAGTGAGATTTTTGGGTAGTTCTACTTATCTGCACGCCGTTCGGATAACACTCATATCCGCACTGAGTGCGGAAAAGTATTACTTTGCGCACGCAAATGAGTGCGGAAAAGTACTACTTTGCGCACGCTCGTAGGAAAACACACTGTCCTCATAAGTTAGGAACAATATTTTCTCTACAAGCGTAGGAAATTGATTGATTTGTTCAATTAATTATTCATGAAACTAGGAACTACTTCTAAGAGAAATATATTCTCTATCTACTAATTATTAGTAATTGCTATTGTGAACTCAGTTTGACGCATTATGTAGGTTCTTAAGAGGTTTTCAGAGGTGGGTGCTGTTCGGTGGGAGTAAGAGGAACCTGATATTGTGCTGTTGGCACTGAGAAATAACCGTCACACATTGTCGCCTATCAATACTTTTGGCCCATCACCTAATATTTTGATATAAGGTTTGATTATGGATTGGAAACAATCTTCGAATATTGTGGTATCAAACCATCCACTCTTACTCCTATTGAATCTACATCCAGCTGGGCCATGTTTCGTCCACGTATCATATAAATGCTCACTTTTATAGACCACGTAAAGTGGCAAAATAACGCCATCATCACTACCCGCAAACATAACAGAAGTAGATGATTTGCTACTATCAATACATCGTTCTGAATGTTTGACTCCTCTTTCAGTTATTATCTGAACTTTGCCAGGATCATCGGTGGAGTTGGTTTCATCATAGTTGATGATCATGCTAGGTGGAACATCTCATCGGGATATTTCCAACTCACCAAAATAATTCATTATTCAAAATTTTTTGGGATTTTCTCTCCTCGTTTCTATAAAACAAAAATATGGTTATTATTTCAATATACGTGTAGTAAGGACAAATCAGATGATTTGCCCCAAAATGTCACTGCGTTCAAAGAATTTTCCTATCAGAGAGCCTAAAAGAAAAATTCACTAGCTTGTCAGTGACAATTTGTATTGAAAAAAGTTTGGAGAAGAGAAATAAAGGTATATAGAAAAAATATCCAATTTTCACTTATCTTTGGACGTTTCATGACCGATTCTGCTCCCGTTTTCAACATAACAAAAGATTATTTCAATAGCGAAGTCGTATCTGTCTTGAAGCTTTTCAGTTTTCACTGACAATAACTGGTGACGTTGGCAATCAAATGAGTAACAGGATGTTTTCATTAATTAATCTTGAATTTACCATTTTCATGTTCAGATTTTAGTAGTGAATACCATGTTCTGTCTATATCAACTGAACAAGAAGCAATGCTATTGTCTCCGTTCAGAAGAATGCAAGCAGATTCCTTGATTTTCCTCTTCTGGTTGTTATCTTCTTTTCCAATGATTTCAATATTATTCCACTCTGCCATATGTTGTCCGTCTTCAGGGATGATAAGTTCAGCTAGTTTCGATTTATTGATGAATCTTTTCTTTATATTGTACTTACTGAAGACGGACAAAATAATTATGGCAGAGTGGAATAATATTGAAATCATTGGAAAAGAAGATAACAACCAGAAGAGAAAAATCAAGGAATCTGCTTGCTAAGGTTGAGAAAGCTACTATCAAAACATGAGTAAGATTCAGATTCGAATATAAAACATAGTATATATTATGTGCACCTGAAGTTCTCAGCCGTTTCTTTTTATTAGAAATATCGATAATGCATCGTAGAGTCGAATAATATATTTAAAATGAGCTTGCCTTCATATCAGACCCGTACAGTGCACGTCTCTCGGCAGTCAATGAAGTTGTTTACATTCAGTTCATTGTCGGCAGTAGGGAACCTAACCTCAATTGGAAGTACTCTAAAATTCGTTCCCATCAAAGAGACAGGGTCGAACTTGGAATACTGTTATTTGTTGAAAGTTATGGGACTGTTCCAAGTTGTGTGCATTTACGATACATAAATCTTCAGAAGGCATATTAGCCAATAGAGTAAGGTGCGTGCCTGATAAGCTGAAGGTCCCGGTTTCGATCCCTACTAAACTTACATTTTTTTCTTTTGTCGAAAGGATGTCCTTGGAATATCCTTGGGACGTCCTAGGGATATCCTTGGGACGTCCTAGGGATATCCTTTGTCGGGACAAAGTACATACTAGGGACGTACCAGAAGGACATCCCTTGGATGTACTTTTTGTCTGAAAGTGGATGTCCCTGGGACGTCCCTAGTATGTACTTTGTCCCAAGAAAGGATATCCCTGGGATGTTCTAGTACAAAATTAGGGACGTCCCTGGGAAGTCCCTAGGATTTACTTGTTTTGTTAGGGATAAGTTATGATTATTTGGAAAAATGAGGGAAATCAATAAATCACCCTGTATAATATGGGATATTGATTGCAAGCGCAATAAATATCCCATTTTGGAGTTTTCTGCTGCAATTTTTTTTAAAGAAACCTGTGGCTTTGCTGGCTTCGAGCGAACTCAACACAGCCATTTTTGAATAAAATACATTCTTCACTGACTTGATATATCGTTATTGAAAGGCTAATTTTAGGCTAATTGAATTACCTATTATCGAATTTGTTGCTAAATGTTTCAAACAAAAAACGAGACGATTGACGCGTTATTCACTGTTTTCATTGTGCATTTCTATCAAAAGCATATTTCATGACGATTTTATGCTATTGTTCTGCCCGCTAAAATCGTCATAATATATGGTTTTTTTACAAACGTCAAAAAATGACAAAGTTCGCACATTGATAACAAATTGCGAAGTGACACTTTTTTCAGTTTCCTACGTTACCATGATACATTGCACATTACAATGCGCGAAGTAAAACAGTGCGCGAAGTACCTACTTCGCGCATTGTTATGTAAAATATATGAGATATTTATATAACTTTATGGTCCTCAATCGAGCAAACATCCACGAAATCATTTGTTCCTGGATGTTCAACAATAACTTTGTTTTATCTCTTGGAGCGCACGAAAGGAAATTCCTATTATGTTCGTGGAACATCGTGCCTATATAGGGAGGATAGGGGGAGGCCTTTGAAGCCAGTTCAACACTATTTTTTATATCAAGCTAAGCATATTTTTACTCAAGAACTATATTTTTTTACGTTTGTAGAAAAAATGTTGTTTGCAACTCGAGCGCGAAATACTTTGGTTATCTCGACTATTTTTTAACTCGGCTACGCCTCGTTAAAAAACTAGATCTCGATCACCAAAGTAGCATTTCGCGCTCTAGATACAAAAATAGCTATTTTCTACAAACGTCAAAAAATGACAAGGTTCGCACATTGATAACAAATTGCGAAGTGACACTTTTTTCAGTTTCCTACGTTACCAATATACCTTGCACGAAGTACCTACTTCGCGCATTGTTATGTAAAATATATGAGCTATTTATATTTCAACTTTATGGTCCACAATCGAGCAAACATCCACGAAATCATTTATTTCTGAATGTTCAACAATTACTCTGTTTTAATGTTTCGAAATACTTTGGTCATCTCGATCTCGATCACCAAAGAAGCATTTCGCGCTCTAGATACAAAAATAAATATTTGATTGAAATGCATAATGTATAGTGAGAAAGGCGTATTCCGACGAATAGTTTAGTTTTTTTATGTTCGAAATGTTGAGCAAAAATTCAAAAGTGGGGTAATTAATTGGCCTGAAATTAGCCTTGCAATATCGATATATCGAATCAGTGAAAAATACATTCTTTCCCAAAATGACTGTAATTTCGCCCGAAGCCAGCAAAACCACAGGTTGATTTCAGAAAATATGCAGCAAAAAATCCAAAATGGGTCGATACTCGAGCCTATGGTCAGTACTATATTGCTTTGCCTCATAAAATCGTCAAAAAATCTGCTTTTGATAGAAACACATGATATTTGGTAAATATCGCGAATATCGACAAATCAATCCGCTCTTTTTCTAAAATCGTTGAGCAAAAAATTTGAAAATAGGATAAATAATCAGCCTAAAATTAGGCTAGAAGTCCCAAGGTATCGAATCGGAAATAGTAATTTTCCTAACAAGTGCGGAAAGTTATTCTTTCCCGCACGCGACTGCCGTTGACACGAACGACGCGAAGCGGAGTTCCGTCAAGCAGTCGAGTGCGGGAAAGACACTTTCCGCATGAGTTAGGAACAATATTATTTCTACAAGCGTAGGAAATTGATTGATTTGTTTAATCAATTATTCATGCATTCATGAAGAACTAACAAGAGAAATATATTCTCTATCTACTGATTATAAGTAATAGCTATTGTGAACTTACAGTTTGACGCATTATTCATTTATTTCAGAGAAAAAACTTTAATAATGGTTATTAAACATCTAAAGTCACAGTTAAAAACTTGAATACTATATGGGACAGATATACAGTATGATAGTGTTGGATACAATATTTTACCTGAATTGGTATACCTGCAACAGACACTCAATTATATAGTTCATTAATTGTTAATGAATGAATAGATTTAAAATCAACTCAGGATTATTGAAGTGTTGCATAACATCGATTAGACAGTTTAATTACCATTGAACATTAAGTAATTCCCTTTGAAACATTGCTATATTATCTTACAGACTTCTTCACCTGTTGTAGGTGCACACTTCGATGATAGTTATTCAATAGATTAATAAATTTTCAATACTATATAGTTGCCACAGGTGAAAAAGCATGCTGTTGCAGAAAAATAGGTGATATTCTCTGAGATATATCTAACTGATGTTAGGTACATCATTTAATTACTACCATTGAAGAATACAATTATTCCAGAAACATTATTAAGTTGTCCTCGGATCATAAATCACTCGTCTCTGGAATAATTTAATTATCTCAGATTCAATTGAAATATTGGGGATGTTCAATGTGCATACCCGAAAAAGGAGTTCAGAAACGATCATTCTGATTCCTGAGTTTCAATAGCCTGGATATAGGAAAAATTAAAGATATTGTCTACGAGTATCTAGTGCACCCGTGAAAAACATTGAAAATCATGAATCGGAATGATCATTTCTGGTCAACTTTTTTAGATGATGCAGACCCATAGACATTTATTCCTGAATAACGAAAAATGATAAATGAGAAGAATCGAATCATTTGGTATTATTTTTGGCTAACTGTTCATCATTTATCAACATAACAGAATCAATTTTTGAAAGCTGTTGCATATCGTTCAATTTGGATATGTGCTTATTGTTGAATATTGGAGCAAGAAATATTTCATATTTTCAAGGTATCACACAATGGGGATGGTGATTCTATAGAAGAGAAAAAACGTTGTACAAAATATAGGTACAATATATAATATATTTTAGTCATTTGTAATTTCAGTACAAACTACATAAATAAATGAACTTGAAATAATTATTTTCAATGTACAATAGTTGTCGAACTGACTCATATACAAATATATTTCAGACGTTGATGGAGTATCTGCGGGCGGCGGGGGTACTAGGTCCACTTGAATTTAGATCAAGTGGCATCAAGTTCTAATCAGGTACATCATTACTATCAGCACCCTGAAATTTGAAAATTCCTCTATATAATGTGTTAAATTTCTCCTATCATTTTCTTGAAAATTCAAACAAATAATCCTATTTCAAGAGATTCATTGGAAGAATAAACTCTCAACAGGTAGCGAACGTCCCGTGAGCCCATCCAAGTAAGGCCATTCTTTATAAAACTCTACTTTGACTTAAATCCAGGGACACCGAATAAGAAAAATCAAGATCCGTTTCCTGTAATTTTTTCCCGTGTACCTACTATCAGAAATAAGATTTTTCTGCAAACATTCACAGTGAAGAGTCTTTTCATTTTGATATTTCCCAATTTATTTCTCGGCTTTTGTGAAATATAACTATAAAAACTCCTCTGTTTCGGTAATAACTTGAGATCAATTCATTTATTTTTCTGAGATTATATATTTCTTTGATCTTCAACACAATTTGAACTATACTTAACATTAAGTGACTTCCTACTGAGATTTCGACACCATAGAGCACACTCGATAAAAATATTGAGAGGTCACAATCAAAATAGGAGATATTTTCAAAATATAACCTCTTCAAATGAAAAATAAATGGCACGAACCACGAATAAAACGGACATATAATATCAGATGTAGCAATCAATTGCAAATGATCAACTAACATGAGGAACTATAGAGGGCTTAGAATCATTTTCGGAAGGAGAAAAACATCACTAAAAAACTTGTGTGCTCAAAAAGATTTCTTGTTGCACGGAGAAAAATGAATGGTATATTACTCACCAAGAAAGAAAGAAGAGTTTTGCGTAAGCTTCGCCAAACTCTGCTGTTTCAAAGTGTCGTCGATGAACTGCTTAAATATGCTGCTTCTATTTTTCAACTCTCGACCTGGGGCTAGTCGTTCCATAGTGATAATTCCTCTGGGATCAATGTTTTTGGAATAGTCACAATCACTTAACTTACATGCACAACACAAATGTTCCAG